>CM031240.1:505389422-505705661 GCA_018340775.1 Taxus wallichiana var. yunnanensis | reverse complement strand
CTTTGATTAAGATATTAATATCATTAACTTGACATAATAATTGATTCATGATGTTATTATGTGATCTTTTAAGTTAGTTTTGCGAGGTCATACCCAATGTTTTAAAAATCGGAGCTGGACACGGCTCGGCGAGGGTCATACGGAACTCAAGCGAACCGGACCGGTTTAAAATTTATGAGCCGGTTTACTAAAAAAACATGAAATATTACAATTTTGATGAAAACAACATATTTTAAAGATTCCAAACCATGATTACAAACAACTAGAGACGGAATATGCTAAGTTTTCTCATGTATATACCATATAAGAGTATATATAACAAAATAGCACCAAGTGCATTGCATATCTGCAACAAAATCCATAAACAATGAGGCTTTAAATGGCCTTCGAGTCCAGAAAACAACATAGCTACTACATGTTCGATATCAATCATCAAACTCAAGCACCACTATCAAGAATGGAATCCTCGTCCTCATCAATGTCATCATGTTCCTATGGCTCGAACTCGTCGGACTCCTCAAGAACATCTACAATATTATAGTAGCACAATAGCAAACTGCCATGTGTGGTGCCACTAGTGGTTCATCATCCACAACCATCCACCCTAAGTCATTAGGATCAAACTCGTCCAATGACTCTCCTCTACCCATTCTCGAGTTGGATCAATATCATCCAAGACAATGGGATTTGCATCAAGTCTTCTATTCGGTGAATTGGTTGCACCTTAGCCGGAGTTTGTATTGCACAAAGACGAGATCATGTAATGCCTCGTATGGGACAGATCTAAGAAATTTTAGAATTTCCTCAAAACCCTTATATAAAATATAACAATTTGATTTTTGTGGAAACCCTTAAGACAAAAAATACATCAATCTGAAATCTTTCTTTATTCATCAAATAATCACAGTACAAAAATACCCAGACGGCCCAAAGGATTATTTTGCATCGCTAGGTAGACCATAGTGCTATGCCAATATCCTGAGACACGTGCTTTAAGCATTACCTTATGATTTTTGAGGACATAAGGTAGTAGGAGAGCTACATTGGGAAGATCAAATGTCCACAAGAGACTCCAAAGATCATCTCGTGCAATGGTTTGTCGGAGATATCAGCTTCCTAGTTGGAGATATGCAAATGTTAGCACTTGCCTAAAGGTCCATCCAATCAAGAGCCGTCGAAAGAGCATGATGGTAGCCATCACCAATATTTTGAATGTGGGTGCACATGGCCAAAGCTTTATCTCGCACAACAAAACTTCTAAGGGTAGGGAAGGGATCTAAAACCAAGGACACATACAACATAAACAAGGTTTGGTGGATTATGAAATGGAGTAGATAAAGCAATAGGAGCATGACTTGGGTGTAGCAACGACGGCACTGAGCATCCAAGACCCCACGGTCCTTGCACAAGAAATCATTGAGGCTAGAATGTTGAGCCTAAGTTTGCTCGTGTTTCAAAAGGAAGCGAGGCCACCACTTTTAGTAAGGTAACATAATCGGCTAGCTCCAAAGATATACCCCAACATAGATGGATCACGAAAGAAGAGTCGGAGACTAAAGATATACCCCCAACACAAAAGGATCACAAAGAGTAAAGTCTATGACTAACTTCGATACAACACCAGAGGGAGGAAGGACCATCACAAAGCATTGGTCGATATGCAGGCATGGGGCAAATTCCCTATCAGCTCCCCAAAGGATGACTTGGGGCATTTTCTCTCAAACGAGAGGTTGAGGTGATAACAAACGTCACAAGATGTGACACTAGCAAATCGTTGATTAAGTGAGATGCAAAACCATCCCTAGGAAAGAGTGCCCAAGATTATTGGGTATTATGTAGATAACTGACTCGAGTCCATCAAGGCAAAGGGAATTTCATGCACATGCACCTTTGTAAAGGAGAAAAGAAACAAAAATAAGGTCAAAACAACTACATAGAAGCGGTAGGAGTAGATGTGGCGGTTCTTTTTCTTAGAAATTTCATGGAATAAGCTATGACGGACCTTTGCATAGAAGTTGCACTTGAGAGAGGGAAGGCACTAGAGAAGAGGTTGAAGGAAGAATGAAGAGAGGAGCAAATTTACATAAACAATCTTTATTTTATTCAATAAGTAGATACATGATATATAGAATTTTCTCTCCTAGAAAATAGGAGAGTTACAAACATTCTTTCAACAAACCATCCTAATTGCATGAGTTGTTACAAACAACTTCATACACGCATAATGTTTGCACTAACAAATAATACTTTCCTAACATTCCCCCCCTTAGTGTGAACATGGGGAAAACATCCACACACTCATCTGCAGTATGATCACCCCTGTGAAACATGTCCTACAATGTGACTCATGATCTTGATCAAAAGAAAGGCTCTCTCCTTCCATGGTTTTAAATAGGCTTACCACAAACCTTGATGTGAATAGGCCCCATCAACTGTCCACCTCGTGTGGTTTCTAGATCCTCCCACAAACCCTTTCAAGATCCATGAATTGACTTACTATGGTGTTTTTGTTCGCCACTATGCTTGTACATCGGGAAGTACATAGGAATCACAACTCGCTTATTACAAAACTACACAATAGAACACATACTTGGAAAGATTTCACATTACTTCCTATAAGAATCGTAATGTTCTTAATTACAGCCATTGTTGTTGATCGCTGCCACTCGATCTCGAACAACATAGACAACTACCACTGCCACTGGAAGCTGCCTTTGACTTTAGTTGTTTTGGGTGCATAATGAAATGGAACATTGGTGTCATGTTCCCCCACAATGTGAAATTTCCACACACAAACACTAAGAAGCAAACTGTATCAAAGACATACAACTGATTGGATCTTTCTAGTTAGATCTTGTTGCACATGGTCACCATTGCAAGTGAACGTATTCACAAGCGGACCATCTTCCAACGAAGTACGCAGTCAGAGGATCACGTCAGTTAGAGGATCACTGATAGTCATCTGCGCTCCAACACAACTCTTTTTCTAGCATCCGAACCACACAAAACAGGAACTCTGAAAAGAAACACACTGCAAAAACTGAAAGCAAATACTCACCACAAAAAATGCCACCATAAGCGATATACGGCCTCGTGGTTGGCTGCGACGAGAGGTCAGCGATCGACCTTGAACCTCTAATGCCTCCGTCCTTCAGTTAGTTTGTTGTTAACTCAGTTGGATTTGATCATGGGGCTCATTGTACAATTCATCCCCACAAAATGGACGTCGCGTACAAGCGAAAATGCGTTTAATTATTGAAAAGTGAAGCAAATTTTTTTATTTTTACAATTTTGAAAATATGACTTGTTAACACCTAAACAATACTAAATGACTTACAATGACAAATGGCAGGGCAATAAAGGCATTATATAAAAACTATTGACAACAAAAAAACCTATACCCTCACCAAGGATACACTATCACTCATACTACGGACCACCTAATATTGATCTATATTATTAAATTGACTTATATATAAGTCGACGCACTAATATATACAAAAGTAATCTGCACTTTTCTATATTAATTCAGCTTTATAGAATGAGGATATACACAACCTGTTGTGCGCACTCAGCCTACTCGGACTTGGTTTCCACTTGCAAGACCGCTTGGCAAGATAAGACTGACAGGAACCACTACCCAACAAAACTGATGACAAACTACACTGGCGAAATCTGCAGGATTTTTCGTGAGAATTTGTTGTATGAGGACTGGCAGTATGCACTGGAGGATCAAATCAAATCGTCCAGCATTTATGAGTAGACTGGGAATTGAATGCAGATAATCCCTGAACTATGGTTGAGGCGTCAGATCCACGACTGAAAAACTGTGTTTCTTCTCTTTTCCAACATATGCACAGATCTTGTTCGCTACAACAAGAAAATAAGGCGAGTTCGAGGTATTACGTTCCACCAAGATCAAAACAAAAGTCTGTGAATGTGGCGTTCACCAAACACCATTGAATAACTGACAAGACTTTTTCAAAAAACTTGAAATATTATTTGCAGCGAATGCTCCCAATCTCTTTCTTATTTCGAACACAATAATCTTATTCCTCAGCGGGCTCGAAATCTACCCACAGGTGACTTGACAGTATCTTTACCGCTTCACAAGGAAATAAAGACTCAAGTTGCACCTTCGACATGACCCCTGTCCAATATCCCATAGATTGATAATCATGTGCTCATTGAATACAAAAATGATTCAATTCAGAACGGATTTGATATGGGTAAATAACATCAGGCTGTGCAACAATGTAGATCTTGGTTCTAGAATAATGGATAATACATTGGCGTGTGAATGTTGCAAGATCAAGCTCCAATGCTCTAAATAGAAACTGAAATTTGAGTCTGCAGAACCTTATGCAGCAACTCTCAGAATGCTGAATTAAATAACAATTAGAATACACTAAATCTATACGAAGCTCAATAAGGAAAATATCATGCACCAGGGAAACAAATATGAGCCGCCCCTTCACCAGTTTCAAAACTCCATAGCCTTCACACAACCTGCTCTGATACCAAAATGAAGAGAGGAGCAGATTTACATAAACAATCTTCATTTTATTCAATAAATTATAAACAGGTACATAATATATAGATATTTCTCTCCTAGAAAATAGGAGAGTTACAAACGTTCTTTCAACAAACCATACTAATTGTGTGAGTTGTTACAAACAACTTCATACACGCATAATGTTTGCACTAACAAATAATAATTTCCCAACAAAGAAATAGTTGACTGTTGGACTAGTGAGGAGCAAAGCAAGGAACTGGTTTGAGTGTCGAAGCAAAAGGGTGACATACGAAGAAAGGGATCGGCAATAAAAGGCAAGAACCTTGCACTAAAAAGAAAGGCTAAGAGTTCTGACAAGAGGAGCCACAAAAGAGGAGGAAAGGAAAATCATGTATGCACATGGAAATAAATGATATGGATGTAGTTTCTGTTGAGGAAAAACAGATGCCAAGTGATCTGGATTTTATGGGGAATGCGGTGGACAACACACTCAATTGTGGAAATTAATGTGTTATAGATGGAAGTGATTTCAATTACAACAATTGCAGCCTAAAATAATATTGCAAAACTGTAGCATAAAATACTATTGCAGAACTGTGGCAAAACAAACCATGAATGAGCAGAAATAAAATATACCTAGAGAGACAAATTTTGAACAAGATAATTTATTTCTTCATTGATATGGGTGGTATGTATGCCTATCTTTGAGAAGAGACGTAAAGCTGCCATCTGTGTGGAGAGATGTGAGCTGCTATCTCTGAGAAGAGACATGAGCTGCTATTTCCATGGAGAGAAGTGGGCTGCTATCTCTGAGCTATTTCCCTTGTGCCATTACATATAGAAAGTAGCAATCTCTAAGAAGAGATGAGAAGTTGTTTCTCACTTTTGCATATTACAAAATGGTAGTGATCTCTGAGAAGAGATGAAGAGCTACAATACTCTTTATTTACAATTCACCACAATTCCTTCTCCCCTTTTATATTCAGGTTCCCATGCCTTTATATCTATTTTTAGCAAGAAATAAAGAGTCTCAAAATGGAATATAAAGTGATTTGACTTAACATGTGAAGAGTCATGTCACGTGTATTTCCTCAAGAAGTTGAAATGTTTTGTCATGACCCAAAACTATCAAAAATAGTAAAATCTAATATAACTATTTTTAGGAATTTTATCCCTTCGTATTTTGCATTTATGAGGGCCTTCGAAGCATTTCTGAGACACGAAATTTTGGTTGGTGCACTTAATGGACATGCCAAAGGCATGCTTTTAGGGCATTAAAACTAGTCCACTTAATGATCTTTCCAACACATATAAAAGTTTACAATTCCGATCATCAGTATCGGAGATATGGCCCCAACAAGGTGACATACTAGTGATGTGCTAGTTTTCTCAGTATTCTACCCAAATGAATGTCCTAGGATGTCATCTTGATCATTTGTCTTTTCTTGAAGAGCAATGGGCACCATTGTGAAAGTTTTTGATGTGTGGATGGAGTGCAAATCAGATTTGAAATACCCTTCAAATGAAGCTAGTGATCATCCAATCTTGCCCAGAATAACTAATATTCTTGTGAGTTTGATGACAAACTATGCAATGAATAACTTAAAATAATGAATTCCAAGCTTGTTGGTTTTT
Organism: Taxus wallichiana var. yunnanensis; assembly: GCA_018340775.1. Classification (NCBI taxonomy): domain Eukaryota; kingdom Viridiplantae; phylum Streptophyta; class Pinopsida; order Cupressales; family Taxaceae; genus Taxus; species Taxus wallichiana. Next base: position 505,699,510 of record CM031240.1, on the reverse strand, counting down.
TTAAATACCTACAAATAAAATCAAAGATAAACTCAATGCAAAAGTGTGACCACTTGGAAAATTTCTCTTCACTATTGTTTATTCAATTAATCAATAAACAAGGCTTATATAGCCATTACAAAAAGACTTTGTCTATATTTTCATGACAAGTTAAAGACTAATAATAAGAATTACAACTCCTAAATGAACTAAAGATGAATAAAAATAGACTCAAGATGACAAGTGACAGTTTATATGGTCAACATGCAAGAAGTCATTATTAGTTTAAGTGACACATGCACACCCATCATGCACCCTAGTCAAACTAGGCACCTCAACCTCTCCTAAAAATAGAAATGGACTAAGATAAGTGTCATCTATACATAGAAATTGTGCTCCACCTTTTGGGGATGAATGGATAATGATTTGAATTTAATTAAATGCACACCTAGTAAACCGCACTCTAACCGCACGTCCAATCTAAAAAATAGAAGATGTCTAAAAATATAATTCTAAAAATAGATTTCTAAAAATAGAATTTTACACTTAACCAAAAAATATCCTGAAAACCAAAAACTCAACTAAAACTAATTCTAAGCAATCGGTGATGTATTGGCATCATATTTAACATTCCCCCTTTGATGCAAAAGCAAAAATGTATCATTTCCTTAAGTATTCCACAAATCTTCTTTAGAAATCCCTTGGTGAAAATATCAGCAAACTAATATTCACTTCTCACATACTCGATGACAAAATGTTTATCAATGACCAAGTCTCTGATAAAATGATGTTTGAGTGTTGAGTTCTAGCATGAAAAACTGAAATCTTGGACAATTGTATTGCTCCATCGTTATAACAAAAAAATTGTGTAAGCTCAAGTTGAATATCTTTGAAATCAATTAAGAGTCTTCTCAACCACATACTTTATGTGCAATAAGATGTAAAAGCTGCATATTTAGCCTCAATGGAGCATAAAACAACTATAACTAACTTCTTTGATGACCATGAAACCAACCCACTTCCCACTATGAAGCAATAACTTAAAGCATACTTCATGTCATAAAGAAAACCTTTTCAATTTGAATCTATGTATCCAATTAAACATAATGAACTTGTTAGTCTGAAATGAATACCATGATTATAAGCTTCGTCACCGCATTCGAATTCGTGTTCGAATTCACCGAGTATAAAATTCGTAAGAAATTCGTTGCTAAAAAAATAAAGATAAAATTCGTGATTAAATTCGGCTAATAGAAATACAGTTATAATTTCACATTTCGTATAAGTAAACATGTCAAAAATAGCTTTCCAATAACTAGCTGTCATATATTGATTGAAAAACTTTTTGAACAACAATATTAAAAATGCTTTGAAAAAGTGATAGTTCAACTTCAGATTCTTGGATTTTCCTACAGGCTAAGGCTCATCAACTTGTTACATTAAAAAGCTCTAGATCATCAAGAGCACTTGGCTCAATGTCATCATCACTAGCATCAACAATATCATTACCAACATCATTAGTGTCATCCTCAAGCTCATCACAGACAAAATCAGGTTCATCTTCATCAGAAGAGTCTTCTAGAAAATGTTGAAGCTTCTTCTTCTTCTTCTTCTTGAAGCACATGCATCTTTTGCCACTTTTCTCATGGTCAATCGCAAATTGCTACGCACATAAACAAGATCCCCCAACTTTCCTGACAACAATCTATTCCTTTTCTTTGATTGAACATGGTTAAAGCTGCTCCAATTCCTCTCACAAGCTGATGCACTTACTCCTTGACTCAAAACTCGAATTGCAAAATGTTGTAGTTCAGGAGTCTCTGCTCCATAGAATTGCCACCATTCATCTCCATCCATGTCCTCTTTGTCATCTATAGCTGATTGGGTTCCAAATAACCCATCTCCTCGCTTGTATGCTCTAAGTTGCTCTCTTATTTTCTTTGCACTTTCTCTATCAGGAACCAACTTTTCAATCATTGCATAAACACCACTCATGACTTCACGATCACTTTCTCTTTCTATATGAAACAAAGTTGGCTCCAAATAACATGTTGCTTTGCATGCAAATGGGTATGCATCATCCTCCATCTTCCATCACAAACATCCCATATTTCATTGTATTCCGCTTCCACATTATTGAAAGCCTTTTGGATGGCTTCTTTACAACGGTCCATGCCCTCATAAACCATGCCAATACAAGGGATGTCAACATCAACCATACGAAGCATGCGGACTATGGGTGCACATACTTTTAGAACCTTCATAGCATTTTCCCAAAAGGTAGAGCTTAAAATGATTTGCTCCACATGTTTACCTTTAGAACCTTTTGCAAGCACATATTCTTCCCACTCTTTGCTACAAATCACAGATTGGAGAGCTCCTTTCTCCTCAACAATTCTTTTCAAAGTGATATAGAAAGAGGCAAACCTTGTGTCACACGGCTTCAACAACTCCTTCGCTACATGCTTTCTATATATACTCAATGTGAGGCGATGATTTTTTATGAAATTGGCAATTGCTCTTCCTCTATGCACTGCCTCATGTACCCAAGGAAATTTGGCCAAGTCATGGAGTAGTAAATCAATGCAATGCGCAGCACAAGGGCTCCAATAAATATATGGGTACTTTTCTTCTACCAACTTTCTAACCCCACACAATTGTTAGCACTATCAATAACAACTTGGACCACATTTTGTACACCAACTTCGAGAATGGCTTCATCTAGAATGTTGAAGATATACTCAGAAGTTTTTGTATGTTCCATGGTGTCAATCACCTTCAAGAATACAACACCTTTGGGGCAAGAGACCAACACATTGATTAATGGCCTTTGGCGCATATTGGACCAACCATCACTCAGGATGGTGCAACTGTTGCCCTCCAAGAGTCTTTAATGTCTGCCAGTTTTTCAGTGACCCTGTCTTTTGATCTCCTCAAAAGTGTTGTCCTTAAAGCTTCTAAACTGGTGTTGTGTACCCTTTTCCAAATGAAATTGATTGTTGAACAACATTTATAAAATAAGGACTCCTAACAACATTAAATGGAATGGCAGATTCATAAAAGAAATCAGCCCATGCATCATCAACATGTTTTTTTACACAGGCTTCCGTAAAACTGTTTAGTGTTGTTATCCCACTCTCTTTACTGTGGCATTACTGAGCTTGCGGACATGCCAGAGGAGCAAGATGTGCGGGGTATCTTGGACCTACAAAGCTCATCTTGGACTCGTTGTTTCTTTTGTGCCCTTTGCTGATTTAGTACTAATGAATTCTCGTAGTCTTTCTCCAATGCTTCTTTTATTACAGGGGTGACATTCGGACATGCTTCGACGCCACCTCCTTGACCACCTGATATGGCAAGAAGGTGGTCCATTACCCTTGTTAATGTCCTTGTAAAGCGGTGCTGACATAAGTTGCATGTGACGTTATTGGTTTGTCCCTCGCGGGTCACATATTTCCATCCTTTTGCACTTGATTTTGGAGGTGCCATAGCAATGTATTGATGTCCCTACATTTTTGACAAATAAAAATAATTAAATTAAAAAATAAAAACAAAGTTAAACTATTTGATATTAAAATAAAAATGAATATTGTTTTGATATTAAAAAAACAAACATTATATTAATAAAAATTAACAATTAACAGGTTTTGATATTAAAATAAAAAATTACGTAGTAATTAATTTTAAAAATAAAATAATAAAATGAAAAATTCAAATTATGAGATTGATAATAAATTATTACCATATCTTTAAAAATAATAAAAATAAAATAAAACTAAATTAAATTATTACCATAGATTAAAATTTAAAAATTAGTAATTTACTATCGTGGTATAAATTTATAAATAATAAAAAAAAAAATCCTAAAAATGAAATATAAAAGTTAGAAACTAAATTTGATTTTTTTAATATATTATAAATTTACTAGCATATATTAAAAATAATAAAATAAAAAAATCTAATTGTTGTATATATTTACAAATGTTGTTTTGATAAAATAATTATTTAGGTAAATACGATTCATTTTTTTAACCTATAAACTATTAACTATTTTTTAACATGAACCTAAAACTTTTTTTCAATTGTTTAACCTATAAACTATTTTTTAAGGTGAACCTAAAAAACTTAGCTTAGATTAGCTTTAAAACTTAAGCTAAAACACAAAATAAATATTTATAAATCAAACTAAAATTTAATAAACTCTAAACCGAAAAAAACAAAAGCGTAGATTATACAAATAAAAGTCTCCTACCTGGTTTTTGTCAAAGCCTAGAGTCCAAGCAGTCGCAAAAGACTCATATTTCGCTGCCACCACTGTGAAGATTCATTTTTCGCTTTTGGAGGTTTGTTTGCCGTTAATCGTTGTTGTTGGAGGCTCCGTGAAGGCTCATGGAGGCTTGATGAAGGCTCGTGGAGGATCTGTGAAGGCTCGAAGGCTTTGTGAGGCTCAAAGGCTCGAGGATCTGTGAGGCTCGCGGAAAACTTGTATGGCACTCGCGCAGAATCGCAGAAGGCTCGTATGGCACCGACACGGCTTAACAACTCGCAGAATTCGCAGGACTCTACAATGTGGTTTACACTAGTCGCACTCACTTAATTTATAGTTTTTACGAAACCCTCAATGCATTTTCCGAATACGACGATTTTTTTTTTACCTTTCTTTCCCTTGAGATTCGTGTTAAATGCACTTTATTAAATTCGGTGAATCAAAACGAATTTCAAAGGTTTGGAAGAGATTCGGCGAATTTTGAGATTTTTTGATTAAATCCGCTAAATGCGGTGACTTAGATTATAAGTACCTCCTACATATCTTAAAACTTTTTTCAGTACTTGCAAATGCTTCATGATGAATTGCCCATAAATCAGAAACTAGACATAATAAACTTGTCACTCTAAAATGAATACCATGATTATAAGTACCTCTTACATATCTGAAAACTCTTTTCACTACTTACAAATGCTTTAATGGTGGATTGCCCATTAATCTAAAAACTCTTTAATCTTGTAGACCCACTTGGTTTCAGTGACATATTTATCAATTGGAGGCTAAATAAGAATCCATGTATCATTCCTTTCAATTTAATCCATCTCAATTTTCATAACATCAACCCACTCTTTCCTTTGACTAGCTTCTGCATAACTTCTAAGTTCACTAGCCATAGATGACAATACAAACATAGCATTTTCATCATAAGCATCATCAAATAAATTGTCTTCTTGAGCTTGAATACCTGTGATATTCCTTCATAATTCCGATCCAGCATTTGATTTGTTGGATGTGGATTCAACAAATGTTTGTGTTTGCTTGGTGTTGATGTATATGGATGACTAGTCTCCTAGGAAGAGCTAGTATTGTTTCTTGTTGAATTAGAAACATGTGTAGGACTTTGTAAGCCCTCAAAATCTTCTTCAAGAGGCTGCCCCCTTCACTCATGACCCTTTTAGAAATCTGGTCATGATTAGGATTATAAAACTTGTATGTCTTGCTTTCAGCAGAATATCTTGTGAAAGTGTATCTAATTTAGGATGACCTATTATCATACCTTGACTTGTGGTAAGTTACATGTTGCCCTTTCCTTCAACTTGGATGGACTTTCCATCTTCCAATTGCACTTAGTTTTGAAGGAATTACTTAACTTGTTGAAACTATCTTTCTAACTTGTCATTTGATTTAAGCAACATGAATCAGGAAACACATTTTTTCCATCCTTTAATCCCACGTTACATCAAAGACAATAAGTTTTGTCATCTTGACCCTCACATTGTTCATCTTGAAATGCCTTCTTCTCACCCTTTGGATTAGCTTAATTCTTTGTTGTCAATGTCCTGCAATCCTTGATAAAATAACCTGGGTTTTTGCAATAATGACAAGTAAGGAATCTCTTGCCTTTACTTCTGAAGTTAGCTTGATCTTTCCCCGTTAAAACTTGCATTGGTTGCAAGTGTCTATACTGAAATTTATTATGAATCTCCTGCATATAGTCTTATCCTATCCTCATGGGACAAGAGAGAGCACCCTAGTTTATCAACACTTATAGTGTTCATGTCCTTACACTCCTCAAGAATGATCACAATAGAATGACCTGGTTTTTTGCAATAATGACAAGTAAGGATTCTCTTGCCTTTACTTCTGAAGTTAGCTTGATCTTTCCCCGTTAAAACTTGCATTGGTTGCAAGTGTCTATACTGAAATTTATTATGAATCTCCTACATATAGTCTTATCTTATCCTCATGGGACAAGAGAGAACACCCTAGTTTATCAACACTTATATTGTTCATGTCCTTAACACTCCTCAAGAATGATCACAATATGGTCTCTCCATAAACCCTCGTTATGTGTACTAAATAATTTATCTTCATACAATATTCTTCAACTCCAATGTCTGACATTCTCAAATTTTCAAAATTCATTTGAAGAGTTTGGAGTTTCCATCAGTTACCTTAGTAGAGCCTTGATATGAAGTCTCCAAGGTATTCCATGCCTCATGGGCATTTTTGCTTCCAGCAATTCTTGGATAAATGCTTGGGTCTATGGCACTTTGGAGATAGAAAAAAATTGCTCGTCTACCTTTTCTTCTTTTTTTGCTTGATAGCAGAGGGGGATGGGCAACACTATCCAAACATCATAGTTAGTTTCAAAATTGTCAAAACATGCAATTCTACACTAGGCTTCTCAAGGCCTAAACAATGCCAAAAGGGCAAAAATACGCAAAACTCTTGTTCAATTTGTATTTTCACTGTTTTGACACTTCAATCGTGTCATTCCCTGCCAAAACATAATTCATGAAATTTCATTAGCATCTCAACCCTCCATTTTACAATTACTAGCAAAATTGGGCTTCTAGCCCTCAAAATACACAAATCTTGTTGTCTAACACATGCATTCACAATACTGTAAAAAGCTTTTGGACACCCATTATGACCCTTCAGCTTCTCTGAAAGTTTCATGCCATGTCTCTCAATTCATCTCCTTCAAATCATTCAGAACTAGGCCTAATTCTAGTAACCCTCCTTTCAAGCAAATCTTGTTGTTGGGAGAAAACTATGGACTTTCAAGATGAACCAAAAACATTTCTAGATACCCTTCTAGGATTTTATTCTTCATTAGAACCTTGTTTTTATCAATATCCTTCTTTCTACCAATTTTTATGCATTCAATATGGCTAGAACACAAATTATGCTTGTTCTTTACTCTCCAAACCCTCCAAAACTGGGTTTCACTATATAGTCTAAGTTAGTTTTCCTCATAACTTTTTCCGATGTATGAATTTTGATCCCAAATTTTGAGGGAACCTTTCTAACCCTTATCAGATTCTACAGTCTACTTTTCAGAAGAACCCACTTGATAAAACCGAATTTATGAAGTTTTTAGAAATTTGTCTTAAATAAGTCACAGGGCAGCAGGCTAAATAAATTCATAACTTGAGATTTATAACCTTTCAAAACCTCATTCCACTTGCAAAAGTTATGTTTTTAAGAGCAGAAAATTTCCCCTTTAGTGAGTTTTGAGATATTATGCCTTCATCAACCTGATCCATAAGATTTTGTGACTACTTTCTTACACAAAACAAGGGTTTATGACTGTGTTTTCTATGTTTGACCTATCAAAACTCCTCTAATTTCTCTGAAACCTCATTAAATCCTTTTTTATGTCTCACACAACCTTCACACCAATTTTCAATTGAGTACAATGTCAGTTATGCATGGTTTATCCTTTCCTACACAGGGAAATACTATAAACATTTCGCTTACCTCTGCCAGTATGACCTTTTCATGGTCTCCAATGGTTTCCACATGCTTTCATTCATTCTCATTTTGTTATCATTGTTTCAATCCCTCCTTTATACAAGTACAATAAAAAGACATAATTCAAACCACATAATTTCCTTTCTAATTAGTATAATATGAGAAATTCATTACTAATAACAAGAAGCCATCTTTACCCATGTTTTAACAAGCATCTTATCAATCTCATAATCTCATTATCCAAGCATAATCAATGTTCAAACACAAGAAGTACATATATATCTTTGTTCCATCATCTTAGACCATTCACATGTATATAAGATTCTAAGCACAATTACAAGAAACCTTATTTTCATTGATTGAAGATTTGGCATACAATATCTCCATGATTTCTATCGATCTCTCTTGAGCCTCTTGGGCTCTCCAACTTTCCAACCTGTATTCTTCCTCCCCTCTACAACCTAATACCTCCTCATTCTAATATCTTTTTTTTAATAACTAAAAAGAAAGTAGTTTCACTTAGTTAATTGACTTCACCTTAGTGGAAGATGACCAAGAGTTATAACTCTTACTAGGAGGATGTGATTACATGTGTTAACATCATATAAGGTCCCTCAAGAACCATTTACAACCTTTATTCACCCTAACTAGCACATAGACCAATATTTACAACTATGGAGAATTCAAATATTTGAAAAGAGTGTTTTGGAGGGAAATTCCAAAACATCATTATTACATAACAAGAAGGGTCCAAATGGACTTGAAACATGCTAAGACATCCATTAGGACCTCCAACACCTACAACTATGAAATCCAAAATTCCGACTTATTTACAAGAGATGATGCTCTTGCATCATTGCTCTCTTTTAATCTTGAGACAAAGTATTTCAATCTGTAGGTGGAGTGTATCCATTGATAACATTCTCCCAAACTCCCTTCTAAATAAGAATCCTCTTCAATTGATCTCTCCAATACTCAAAGTTGTCTCCTTTGAAGATGAGGATATTCATAGAAGCAGAATTCACGAAGCCATGATTCTTCTGATAATGGCTTAAAACACTTCTTAAATGAGACTCTAATACCAAATAAAGTTTTTTGATGTGTGGATGGAGTGCAAATCAAATCTGAAATACCCTTTTAAATGAAGCTAGTGATCATCCAATTTTGCCCAAATTAACTAGTAATTAAACTAATATTGTTGTAAGATTGACGACAAAATATACAATGAATAACTTCAAATAATGAATCCCAAGCTTGTTGGTTTTCTTTGTAAATACCTACAAATAAAATCAGAGATAAACTCAATGCAAAAAGTATTTCCACTTGGAAAAATTTGCCCCACTATTGCTTATTCAATTAATCAATAAACAAGGTTAATATAACCATTACAACAAGACTTGTCTAAATTTGCATGACAAGTTAAAGAATAATAATAAGAACTATAACTCCTAAGTGAACTAAAGACGACTAAAAATAGACTCAAGATGACAAGTATCATCCACTACTAATATATGGTCAACATGTAAGAAGTCATTATTAGTTTAAGTGACACTATACCGATCATGCACTTTGGTCAAACTAGGTGCCCCAACCTCTCCTACAAATAAAAATGGGCTAAGATAAGACTACCATTAGTCATCTATACATAGAAATGGTGCCCCACCTCTTGGGAATGGATGGATAATGGTTTGAACTCAATTAAGTGCACATTCAATAAATTGCACTCTAACTAGCACTTCCAATCTAAAAATAGAAGATTTCTAAAAATAGAATTTTACACTTAATCAAAATATATCCTAAAAACCTCCTAAGAAGCAAAACCTGAATGAGATTGAAGTTAGGATCATGAACAGATGGAATATTTTAAATGTTGTCCCTTTGTTGAGAGATAACAACAATCCTAGAAAAGATATCAAACGGTTACTTCCATCCCCAAGATGGGGCCTCTAAAGGCAATCTAGGCAAAGCTAGTGGGGAGGTATTTTCGAGAGACGTGTGGGTAACCTAATTATTGCTTATGTTGGTGGTATGGGTACCCAATCAAACCACTATCTTGAAGCTTTAGTTGCCTTATGGGGTATCAAATTGGCCAAGGATCTGGGTATCTCCCATCTTTGTGTGGAAGGAGACTCACTTAACATTGTGAATTGTTTAACGCACAAAAGTACCCCCAGTTGGCTCATTAGCAATATCATTGAAGAATCTAATCTCACATCATGAGCCTTGATTGGTATTCAAATCCAACATACTTACAGAGAAGGAAACCAAGCGGCAAATATCTTTATCAACATTGGGGTGGATGCAACTAATCTTAAAATTTGGGTAGGTGTGGATGATATACTGTTAGTGCAAAATCACAGCACCCCTGGATGCACATCAGGCTTCTAGGTTGATGTTCAGGCATCCAGTGTGATTGCACAACATGGAAACCTCTCTCCAAGCGTGGGACTTGTAAAACTGAGAGAGGAATCTCCAGAGAAGGCTGGTTCCTGCTCCTAAACTACCTGCCACAAGCTATTCCAGTGCAGGCAAGCTAATCTAATCCTAATCTAACCATGCCAAGGAGACAGAGAGAGAGAGAAAGGAAAAAACAGCAAAAGCCTACACTAAAACGGTGATACACCAGAGAAGGAGAATGTTGGACATCTATCAAAACTGCCATGGGACAAAGAGAGGTGAGCAATGGGAAGGATGGACAGATGCATCACAGGCCCAAGGATAGATTTCACACAGAAAATGTCCCAAAACTCCATGAACACAGCTCCAAACCTGCAATGAACATTCAAACATGCACAGATACCTGCAATGAAGAGAGGCAAGAAGAGGACAAGCAAAAACGAGGAAGGATGGACAGATGCATCACAAAACACGTTTTGTTGCTCCAGAAGTTTGCACAGAACATCATTCCATTAGTAAAAGGGCAAAACGCCATTACAGAGCAAGGGAGGAGGTTCGAACTCCATTTTCAACCCTAGAGAAGAAAAGAAGGGAGGGCAGAGCAGAAAGAATGAACAACTTTTTTTAAAATGAGCCAAATCTGGCTTTTACATTGCATGGGTCGAGCCCAGGGGACAAAAACGTGGGAAAACGTGTAAGCCCATTCCTCATTGAATACCAACGCATTAAAATGGCATAGGATACCTTACCAACCCATACCCTGCCATATTTGACCGATTTTGGAGGAGAATGCGACCCATTTGTATTAATTTGGCCGCTAAAATGTCACTTCTGTCCGTGCAGAAGAAGAATGCAACCCATTAGCATTAAAACGGGTTGTTGAAAAGTAAACGCTTCGCCATTACCACACGCGTCGAGCCGTTTCTTGATTTTCTCTCTTTAGATCGCACCAAAACTCGAGATTGATCCCGAGAATCATGTAGAGCATCTCAACGACTTTAGTTGATATAAAGAACGTGGAAATCCGAGCTCGGATCAAAAGATATGGCGATCTGAAGATTTAGGGCACGGAACAGATCAAAACGAATTTTAAAATGTTTTCCCGCTCTTCGCCATCTGGACGACACGTGGCACGTGCTGATTGGACGAGCAATTCTCTCTCCTCCGTCTTTCGCGGGCTTTCCTTTTGAAATTGCTTGTGGGCCCCTTAAACTTGGACACGTGGCGCCATTTCATTGGTTCGGTTCAGCGCTCGATAACTCGTCCCTTTGACCTTTTGACTTTTCTCTTGTGAGGACACGTGGCACCTTCTGATTGGTCCTCGGCTGATTCGGCTCCTTCGCGTACTTCGCCTCCATTTGTCCCGGATGTCCCATTTGATTTGGGGCCCTTTGTGCTCATTTCGGCCGGTTCGGGCATTTCGCGTCCATTTGTCCCAGATGTCCCTTTTGACTTTGGACCCTCTGGACTCATTTCGGCCGATTCGGCCGGTTCGGGCATTTTTGGCCCGCTTGTCCCACTTTGCTTCGGACTGACTTGACTCTTTTCGGCCGGTTCGGCCGGTTCGCGCCTTTTGTCCCAAATGTCCCGACTGCCCCTAGGACTAGGACTTAGTCATTTTTACGATTTTTTCCTGGATCAACCTACTTGCCTTCTGCAACCTCTTTTTGCATTTTCTCAGAGCTTGCTCTTTTCCTCTCAGACAAGGAACTTAGAAAATATTTGAGGGGACTCTAAAGACATGATTTTTGGCCCCAAATCAATCAATTTTCTGGGACTTGAATATTCGATGCATGTTATCAAAATTACCCGGGGGGTGAAATTTTGACAACAATACCCAAAGAGATTCTCTCAAAAATCAAAAAAGAAGTAGCATAGCCATATCGTGTTGAGGCATAAGGGCCAAACCGAGTCAAGGATTAGTTCATGCACATCAAGCCAAAGCACTAGGAGAACTACATAGAGTCTCGAAATGTAGTGCGGCGCTCGATGACTCAATGCAAGGTGATTGCTTGAGGTTAGTCCGACTCAAGCGTCTTGCATCTTTATTTTTAGATCGATGATTGTTTTAGTGTGTTGTAGGATAGCTAGGGTTTGTTTTGCGGTACATATGCGAAATCTAGGGTTATAGGTGGATCTAAACAGGCAAAAGTGCAAAACAAGCGATAACGAAGGAACTAGGAATAATCAAACTCCAAGTTGACGGTCCAAGAAAGTAGGGAAGGTCGGAACCGAACATACGGTTGTGAGCTTTTTGTATGATTACGCACCAAGGAGTATTGCCGAAAAACAGTCAATCTAGGTTCGTCCGAGAATCTTTCATAGTTCTCGATTCTAGTGGTGACAAAGTCCAAAATATCTCTAATTTTACCTCTCTAGCAATTTCAATTCATATGTTGGTTTGCATGCTTGCAAATAGTTCAATTCTCATTATAAATTTGTAGATGATTGTATGTTTTTGTAGTTTGTAATACATAGTGTCCAAATGTACTTAAAAACCATTGCATTTATTATTTAGCTCTAAACTTAATCAAAAGTTTAATTAGGTTGATACATTTTGGTGAACCTAGCGTGAATCAAACACGCATAGGCTTGAAAGATAAAAGGTAAGGCCTTTTTGCAATTTGTACCGTATTAATGTACAACGTGACGATGATAATTACACATTGGATTAGAAATTGAAGTTACTTGGGGACAAAGGCATTATCGCTTTCGAGACATGCCATTCCAATGATCTATTTCACTTGCCTCTAAGACATCGTCCAGTAACAACAAGTGTCACTCTTACTAAGCATTATTCCACTGATACATCAAGAAATTCTTCTCATGACGAAGTTATTCCTCCGCAAGATCCGCCATGGCCTACATACAAATGGTTGGCCACCAAGTAGAAGTTTGTACCTAAAGTTACACACGTGGCTCATACAACTTCTATGGCACCATCGGCTACATGCCCGGTTAAGCTCAAAGTTCACGATTGATTTACACCAAATGCACTTTTGGTTTCTAGAGTGACTACCCACACTTGAGTCTTGGACACACTTGAACTCTCCATCACAATGTCTACTCACCCATAGATTTCACTCGCTAGATATGTCTTTTACGCCCACTACCCTTTTCACTAAGTACCTTATGGCATGTATGAGGATCACCTTTCTTTTCAAAGAATGGGTTTCCTCTCCCTATATGCTCACGAGATCTTATGAAAAGGTTACGTCTGACCAATTCCCCTATCACGCTATCTCGATTAACTCATGAATATACTCATCATATCTACTCTAGCTTTCTTACGCATCCCACACATTACTACCCCTATTACTAATAAACATGCATCACCCAATGGGCACATTATAATAAACAATTAATACACACTCGCATCAAAATTAAATCAAATACATCTAACAATCATCACATACATCTATTCATCTCATCAACTACGTTACGCATATATCACCTATATGCCAAATACAATTTTGTCAAAATCCAAAAATCATGTGTGTGTGTGTCCAACAAGTGTATACAATATGCCGAGGGCATTGCCCTTCATGCATTCACTCATCATCCTCACTACTCTCAATAGGCATCGGAGCTCGAGAACTCGAGGCCCCTCCAATGACACCACGACCTCTCGATTGTGACCTCTCTCAATTGTGAGCCAATAGCTCACATAATGAGGTATTATCTCGCCAACACTGCACATATTGAGCCTAGAACTCCACCAATATTTCCGGTAGATCCTGCACTCACTCAATTCCGGACGGGCATCTCGATCGTTGAGCCCGCTCTGCTCGAATCTCATCCCACTCACCTTTGCGAACACTACACATGTGGTTGTTGCTACCACACTGGATCAAACAAGTACGTATGCACATCCGCTATATCATCTACTCGCTCCGATACCCATACCTCCAGTCACCAAATCCTCGAATGTTTCAAGCAATGTCCGCACGAATGCATCCATAATAGTGGTCCATAGGCATCACCTGCAATCACCGACACAACTATATCAACATCACATCAAGCAACAACATATATCTATCACTTAATCAAACTTTAAACATCACATAATACTTACGTTGCGCTACTATTATCAGAAGCTACCGCATCCCTACATTGCCACCTCTTTCAGGTGCGATCACCTCTTGCATCACCTACTACAACAAGAAACAATAACACCCATCTAGTCTCCACCCATCACTCTGCATATGATGCAAGATAGCTGCGCTATCCCGATCACTCAATACAACTACTAGATCTACCTCGTCTACTAGCGGGGAATAGCTCACTAGGGTTGGCCCTAGCCACACCTCCTCTCTATAGGTTGCATGCATAAACCTCCTCCATGGATATGGTGATGTAGGCACCTCTTGCATAATACCAAATTTCCATGACACATGCTCATACTTAAATAGCTCCCCTTGCTGGAGAATTCAATCCTCTAGCCACATGGTGCATCGAATTTGCCACATCTCGACAGCATCCTCCGGCCAACCTATGAAGTCCTTGTATGGCCTCCAAATAATATTTTGTGGTGTCAACCTATCCAACGTGGACCTATAGGTCATCTTATCAAATCCTCGTCACCCTTGCAAGTCACCCACCTCACCTCTAAAATCTCTAGATGGGCCCAATCTAGGTGTGACCCACCTATCGGTCGCACAACAATGATGTGCTCATAGGCCCACACATGTAACAAAGAAACATCTACTACACCACCACCATGGTTCTCCAATGTGAACCTATAGAGATCCTTGTACAAGTGAGCTAATACACGACCCCATGCATATCGGGTCCCATGTTCCTCTACCGCATGACAAATCCGCCACATCCTATACGATATCGACACTCCTTTGCCATCCACCGATATGAATAAGGCCAATAACACACAAACTTCTGCAATCGCGAACACCAAAAGTCACCACAAAGACCTAACCTAATTGTGGGCTCTCCAATACCCCCACTCCCCACCCAAAATCTCTAGGTCTGTCTCATATGATAGGACATATATGGGTGCAACACATGTACCCTCTTCCCTACAATCGGGAACAAAAATACGATACACATCCTCTAATGTCATTATCATCTCCTTGTCGGAAGCCAAAATGTGCACGTATCTACATTCCATCGCTCGCACAATGTTGTAATCAAATGCATATTTAGGGGCAACTCTCCCAATCTAGCCACATGGCGAAACCAACTCCATCCAAAATGTCCCAACCCGCATCATCTAGACCCAATGCAAACAATATCATCATATGGCGCCCTCAACAAAACCCTCGTGCGTGAATCTCTCTACAACCATAAATAAATCACACACTTGCATTTGTCCACATCAATAGTGCAAACTATCATCATACATCATGCAAATCTATATCCAAACACGATTCATTTTAGCATATTCCAATGTTTGCTAATCATTTTGTGCCTTAGGTCAAGACTATATGGTTCTGGTCGGAATTGTATGGAACTTAGTCGGTATTGCCACGAGGTCAAAATTGGACCATTCCATCTAGTTTCATTACTCTACGCTAAACTCAACAAAATCACAAAATTTCAAAAAATTGCAATAAATGATATAATTTCACACCAAAACACCAGCATTAATTACACTTACCAACTCATGGACATTAATTACACTTACCAACTCATGGGTTGTCGCCCCGAATAACATCTCTTACTCTCTCAAATCGTGACCATATGGGCTCTCTTGCTCGTGGCATTTTTGCAATCTTAGAGCTCTTATCACACTCAATCACAATCAAACAATGAAAAGTACTTTTTACTTTTTCACTTTACTATTTATAGCAACAAAATTACCTAGGGTATAAAGCACCGCAATCAACTGTCTACCCTAATAACCCACTTACAGTGTCAAGGTCGTCCATCATATCTCAGAGCCCTACTCATCGGATTTAAAAGTACCTTTTCACTTTACTATTTATAACAAAATTACCTAGGGCATAAAGCACCACAATCAACTGTCTACCCTAATACCCCACTTACAATGTCACAGTCGTCCAGTCTATATTTGGAGCCCTACTCATCGGATTTACATGTCGTTTGTGGCCTTGTCATCATGCCTCTAACATATTTTGCGTCCATACATCACTACAAGACTTGGCACATCTTTTATACGAGATGCCTTTGTTTCGCTACAAACTATGCATCTCTCTCTTATCTCACACACCACTTTGTCATCTTCTATTGATTGCTCTATCCAACATTTCTAATCACACGACCTATGTCTCTTCTCTACATAACGTAGTCTCGGCATATTTTCATTTATTCACTTTTGCCTCAAGCGATGCCATTTCACATTCTTTCTTTCGCCGAAAAGGAGGCAACTCTATAGGTCGACCATACATGGTCATCTCCTTCTCATCGTCAAAATTAGCAATCAACATCTAATGGATTGGTCATACAAGGCCATCCTCCCTTACACACAAAGGTTGGCTATGTACGGCCACCTTTCTCCCGAATGGTTACACAACTCAATCCAATTCTATCACCCGGAAGTCGGTCTTGAACACAAAAAGTGTCTTTGCACATTGAACACGCATAGTCACAAATGCAAATATCCATTATATTTGGTACAAATACATGGGGCAAAGTTGAAGAGTATCTTGAACTCACTAAAGCACCAACATTTACAACAAGACACCTATATAAACACAATGGGGGCAACGCGTTTCTAGATTTTACGCATAGCATCAAACCTACGGCACCATGCACGGTTATGAGATAAATCTCCCTCATTTAACACTAGTGAGGCTCCTAGTGTCAAATGTAGATTTGTCTGCAAAAATATAAATGTGTTTTTATCTATCGGGGTTTTACTTTAACCACTTAGTTCATGAACCATAACTAAGTGTTTTTATCTATCGTTACTTTAACCACTTAGTTCATGAACCATAACTAAGAAGTTCAGCAGCAAGTAAGCAGCTGTTTAAGAAAGGAAAATTATAGAAGAAGGAAGTAAAGGAATTACAGAGAAGAAGTAAGGAAGATGTGCATCCCAATCAGTAGATATCAGAGCTAATTGCATGCACATAGAAGAAACTTAATAGATTTGAACACACAGAATTCTAAAGCAAAGGTAGTTCTAGATCCAGATCTAAAATAACACAAAGTTTACTTTAAAGATCTAAGATTTAAAAGCAAGAAACACAGTACGCCGTGACACAAAGTTCTCCGGAAACCTGCTTCTTTGTATTCCTCTGCAACAAGTGGCTCTCAGGGGTTCAGCACAAAGTCTAGAACACAAGATTGCTTCTTACAAATTCTGATCGATGATTAACCCGTAGGTTCTTCTCCTACTTATAGAATGTAGGAGGGAAAGTACAAATAGAAGACTCAAACTGAACTAAAGTATGAACAAGTAAAGATGACATTTGGCAATCATCCTCAACTAACTTCTTCTTAAGTGACACATGTATCACTTAACTAATAGAAAGGTTCCACATGACTTCAAGTAATGGTTGCAAAACCAATAACTTAGAAGTTTACAATTTCATCCGGGAACATAGAAAATAGAAGAAGAAAGAAATAGAAGAAGTCATGCCCAATTGTAACATCTACATCTTCTTCTTGTTCTGATATCTGATATACTTGTCGAACATATAATTCAGCATCTTTCCATCTGTTTTAGCTCTTTGCTTCCTTTTACATCTGAATTGCAGCAATCCTTCATTGACACTTTCTTTGCATGCTTCCACTTCTTCCAAACTTGGCCCAAATCTCACATATGCACTGCGGTGTCACCGACCCTCTTGATAGAGTTCATCGTGAAAGGCTTGGTGGCTTTATCAATCCTCTTTTGCACCATCGAAGAGAACCCTCCGGGAATCATGCACCTCGTTAGAAACAATCCGCACGTATGAAGTAATACCTCCATCCACTCTTTCCTCGGTGAAAGAAATAATTGTCCGCAAATCGATGTTCTACTCTCAGCGCTGCGTCCTCTTGACAAAACTCTGCGAGATCTCCAAGCGGAAAGATCTGCAAAACTCTAAACTTCCCCTTCTCGGATCCCATCCATCACACAATTTGTTCTGACGATACATCTCCGTGACTTGTTGATCTCGGCCAAAATACTCGGGTTACTCTCTGCATTTGTATTCATTCCTTATGCTTTCTATCGATTGCTTTAGTTGATTTTACTGCATCGTTCATAACCTTTAGGCGGTGGCACTTCCCAAGTTGCCTGACGAGCTTGACGAATAATCGAGATCCTTCCATTCGTCAATAGCCTTTACTTGATTGCTTGCATCTTCCATTTCTGCATAAGATGATCACTCACTGCTGTATTTGAAATGGGCTGAGCGGAAGGTTTAGACCTTGGCTATGATCTCACATAATTGAGATATTTGCTTTGACTCTTCTTTCTCCGCCTTTTCAGCTGTCGAAGCCTAAGGAACAAAGCATCCAAAGAACGTCTGCGTGTCTGCTTGATCCTTGGTGGTAGCTTGGCCAGTGGGTATTTTGGTCACCGTCACATCTTCTGCCGTGAGTTCCTCTTCTACCTTTCCTTCCGCCGGGATTGATATCTCAGCAAACTTCTCTCCCGAATCCTCGATGATCAACCTAGAAGTTGCTTTAGCAACTTTAGGCCTTCTGTCTCTTACTCGGATCACGAAGTAGGCTGCAGTCATGTTCCTCTAAGTTCATCTCTACTCTTGCTTCCGGAACCAACTGCAAAGCTAACCATTCCGAGAAATTACTTCTCGGAGAGTGAGAAGTCGCTGAGTGCACTACCATTTCCCGCTCTGCATCCTCTCCATCAGAAAGTGCCACAATATCATGGCTGCCATCCTCGAAACATCCAGGACAAAGCTCTTTCGAACTCCGTCATCTGCGGCTTGACATCTCCTCTGGAGCGGGTCTTTGAGCGAAGTGGGCTGCGGAGAGAAGATGAACGTTGCTGGTTTTAATGAAGGCATGGAAGCATCCTGCTGCTGTGGTGCGATAGTTGGTGATCCTTTAGGTACTGGAGAAGTCGGAGTCAAAGCTATGGTCGTAGAAGTGGTCTTCTCTTTCTCTTGAGATCTTCTGCGTACTTTCAACTTCTCGGACCTTCTGCTGCTCTCTCCTTCATGCTTTCGCTTGAGGGAATCTCCTGTGCCGAAGTTGCCTGTGATTTGGTTCATCAATACTTCATCAAGGCAGTATCCCTTCGTTAGCAACCAGCTCGAAGTACTCACCAACACAGCTCCAGATCTTTCTTCTATTGTGCTGCAGCCGCCATTGCTATCCTGCAGTAGAGCTTTATCTCCTCCCATTTGATGGTAAGTGTCAAGTACCACGTTCCCATCATCTTTAAGATCCGCGGTATCGCGCTAGTCGAAGTCAAATACTTGCTTTTGCTTGACTGACTGCTGAAATCTTTCTTTCGACCTCGTACTCATACGCACTTCATCCGAAATCTTCTAACGAAGGCACATGTGCGTACTCTGGGAATTGTCTTCTGGCTATTCCCGAATGGATCGAAATTAAGCCGTGCGAGGGAAGAACTCTTGCTCATACTCGGACAACATTTGTGCTTCCATTCCTCGAGCTCTGTGAATGCTTGATCTGTTGTAATATCCCACACGGTGAGTGGGAAGAAGCCCGTAGACTTGTGCCGCTTCGGTGAAGGTCGTGTAACTCCTGAAGTTGCTGCTTTCGGCTCCATGGCAATCAATCATCACTCGGGTACCTTGGCATCTTTGTTGGTTCACTGAAAAGCTCGTAACCACGAG
This sequence comes from Taxus wallichiana var. yunnanensis, assembly GCA_018340775.1. Taxonomy (NCBI): domain Eukaryota; kingdom Viridiplantae; phylum Streptophyta; class Pinopsida; order Cupressales; family Taxaceae; genus Taxus; species Taxus wallichiana. The sequence continues at coordinate 505,679,650 of CM031240.1, read as the reverse complement.
GTATGTGAAATCTGCAAAGCGGATGAATACTGCTTTGCCATCTTGGACACTTTGCTTCCCATGCTTCCTTGCTTACCTGTGAGTCTTGAGTCTTTGTCTAACTGCGGATGAAATCGTAGAAGAAACCATCGTTGATCACTTTGAAGTCCTTCTCGCACGCGCAGTACGTAAGGTACATGGGTAGCACTCGAAAATGGGATCCTTGGAAAGAATACCACATCTATCCACTTGGAAAAGATACCTGTGAAGGCTGCGGCATATACACCAAGTATGAAGTCATCTTGAAGCTAAAGGTACACTTCACGTTCCCGATTGCTCACCGATGTTCTTCTGCTAATAATTTCCGACCAATTGATTATAGAATCAACCTTGTTGATTTGATGGTCTGATGAAAGCATACATCCATGTCCCAGGAAAGTGTAGGCATTAAGCTTCACCATTCAACTGCATAGCAATTTGACAATATCATCCGCCTCCTGCACCAAATTGGATCGTGGAAGAGTTCTCGGGAACTTGGAAGGGGATCTAGGCTTCTTCATGAACCATATTCATGATGCTCACCACGATCGGCTCTATGCTTTTCCCACCTCTTCGGCATCACGAATGCTAATAGAAGTCACCACCTTTAAATCTTGGAATCTTGAAACAATAATCGAAGAATTCCGCATCAAAGCGAATTATTGTCTTTCCCATGACATCACGCGATCTGGATGAAGGATGATAAGATCTAGCACACTCCATCACAAACTCGCAATTGGGTGTGTGGGAAAGGCTGCGGCTCGAATAATTCCACTACTTTTGACCGCACGCATGGTGAAGTCTTTCCACTCTGGATCTGTCGATCAAATCGAAAAGAGGTTACGGGCCTAGATCCGTGTCTCCTATGTCGAAAGTTTAGAAGCGATGCATGAATCCATCGTGCTCTCTTTTTCATCTCCTTTTGCCATGGCTTTATCAATCTTTATCTGAATAATTCTTTTTTCTTCTAATTTGGCGGATTTCTTCAATACTGTGCGAGATCTGGACAATTCTTGATTCGGAGGATATTTGCGATGTATTGGACATTGATAAAAACTCCTTTTCTTTTATAAAGCACACATGTAATGAGTTCTGCAATTTATTCGGACAAAAATGGCCACCGGAGCATGAATAGTGAATTTAAATTATAAAAATCTGCACTTTTCAAACTGCTGCCCCAAAAATTGGTGTTTAATTTGCACATAAAGAGAGCATGAATCCTTTGATCAACACGAGCTCTGTAACACTGTGAAAACAACTATCTCGGCGAAGATCAACCTTCTCCAAAGCATGCGCCAAATCTGGGAAGCTTTTAGCCTTTGTTAGCACTTTATGCATGCAAAATCCTTCCTCTAATGAGGGCGCACTTTTTCTCCTTGCTGCAATTCTTAACCTGTGAATTAAATAATTCATCCATATGGCTGCCCATGCTTATATAACCTTCACAATTCTATAATTAATAATTGCCCTAACAATTAAAGGCAATTAATTAATTAAAAATCATGCTTTTCTCTTTTAAAAATAGCATGTTTAAGGACAGCCATCCAATAAATTAAATTAATCCAATTTAATCCTTCACACAGCACTTCACTCAAGTCTCACAGTGTGCTTTGACCATAGCCACTGAAAATAGAAATTAATTTAATGATTTAATGCTTCAAAAATCATTAAATAATGCCCAAATGGGGCGCACTTTTTGAGAGAAGGGGGCAGCCACTAAATAAATTAAATTTAATTAATTTAATTTATTTCTTTTATTCCTCCTTTGACTTTTTGACCTCCTCAAGCTTGGGCGCACTTTTTGAAGGAAGAAAGATTATTTAAAATAATCAATTTAATCACTTTAATCCATCACCAAAGGGGGCGCACTTTTTTGCACATGTAATTCTATTTTTAAGAATTTTTTCATAATGGGATTCTTTACCCTGCCAGGCAGGCACCAAAATCCCATGATCCACTTAAGTGATTTGACTTTGACATAGGATTCTTTACCTGCATGAGGCGAGGCACTAAAATCCCATGATTTCACTTAAGTCACTTTCCTTTTATTATATCATGGGAATTTTTACCTGCAGGGCGAGCAATAAATTCCCACACTGCGACCTCTATTTTTCCCACTGCGGCTTAAGTGACTTTTATAACACGGGAAAAAGTACCTGCCAGAGCGGGGTATACAATTCCCATCTGCTGCGGCTTATATTTTCCCATCGCGACTTAAATCCTTTGTTTTCCAAAAATCGCCCATCCCGCGAGGCTTTTTACATGTCTGCGACTTCGCTTTTTCCCGGTGATCCGGACCTCAGATGGCGACTTCCTCACGGGCAAAATGTGCGTGTATGTTTTCCAGTTGCTCCGGGCCAAAAATCGGGCTTACCGTGAAGGAGTTGTTCCAGAAGAAATTTTACTGAGAAAAGCGAGCGGGACACCACAAAAACACGAAAAATTGCCAAAAGTTACAAATAAAGCCCAAAACTTAAAATAAGTTAAAATCCTTCTGGTACATAGGAATAATAACATATCCGCTCATAACAGAGTTGAAACGGAGCGCAAATAGCCTCATACGGGGCTCAAAATAATTAAATACAAATTTCCCGCAGACAAATCCCGACGACAGAATAAAACAATTTTGGGCATCTGGGTATTTGGCGAAAAGGGCTAATATGGCTCTTTGGGATTATCTTGACGCAATCTGAACTTTCAATAAAAACTTTCGGGCAATAAAAACAACAAATGACCCACTCTTTATCATTTGGTTTGATTCGTCTTGTATTTGGTTTGATTATTATGCTCTTTTATCGTGATTTTGTGTCAAGTTACAAGGATCCTTAATCAAGTCATTCTTTAGGTTTGTCCCATCGTATGTTGGTCCCCAGAACATACGAGATGGGTTGAGACCATAATACGATCTTGACCTAGTTATACGGTCCTAACCTAGTTGTATGGTCTCGAACCCCTTTGTTTTTATCTAATTTATATCTTTTGAATCGGCTTATTATTCTTTTTACGGTACCTTTCTTATGTTTTGGGTCAGTCTTTCCCGCCACTAAGGATCGAAAATTCAAGTTAAGAACTCCTATATATACAAGGTTAATGTAAACATTTATCATCTAGTAAGCATCTATCTAACATCTCTTGAACTAAGGAAGTAACAGACATGTCTACATACTACATACACAGCATAGGAGGGCATAAATCTGATTTTGTCATTTGCACACAAGGGTTTTTATTGGGATGAAGTAGCATAGCCCGCTATCGGTGTTGAGGCACAAGGGCCAAACTAGGTCAAGGGTTAGTTGCATGCACATCAGCACAAAGCACTAGGAGAACTACATTGAGTATGAAATGTACTATGATGCTTGGTGACTCACATGCGGGGTGACAGTCAAGGTCAATCTGAATCAAGCATCTTGCATCTTTATTTTTAGATCTAATGATTGTTTGAGTGTGTTGCAGGATAGCTAGGCTTTGTTTTGCAAGTGCAAATATGAAATTCAAGGTTATGGGTGGATCACGAACATGCAAAAGTGCGAAACAAGAGATAACGAAGGAACCCGGAAAAATTAGACTTCGAGGATTTGACGGTCCAAGAAAGTAGGGAAGGTCGGAGCCAGACATACGGTCCTAACATTTATGTATGGTCCTACACCAAGGAGTATTGTCGAAGAACAAAGTGGATCTAGGTTCATCCAAAATCTTCCATAGTTCCCAATTTTGGTGGTTAGTCTAAAATATCTTTGATATTAGCGAAGTCATTCATTTTACCTCTCTTGCAATTTCAATTGATATATTGGTTTGGCATGCTTGTAAATAGTTCAGTTCTCATTGTAAATCCGTAGATGACTGTATAATTTTGTAGTCTATAATATATAGTGTTTAGATCTCCTTAAAACCAGTTGCATTTATTATTCAACTCTAACCTTAATCAAAAGTTTAATTAGTGTTGATACACAATAACCATGAGCCATCGCTCACAAACATCACCCATGTTGAGCTTAGCCAACTCCTCCCCAACACAAAGACAACCTTCTTCTTAGGGTCATCAATCTAGGGGCTAAGCTCCCCACCTTCTTCAATCCCACACAATTATCCAAAATCATCTGCCCAAAAGATCCATCCATCCTAAATCCACCTTCTAGTGACCCCTTGGAATCAACCACATCAACTCCTAAATCCACTAACAACCATCATGATCCTCACCTTCCCCACATCAAAACCCATGTTGAAAAGGGAAAATCAATCCAACTTCGACAACAATTCCCTCAATCATAATCATCTCATCCATAATCAAATCCAACAATTGAGCCAACAATTGAGCCAATAATTAGCCATCTTTGTAGCATCACACATTGAAAAATCAAACCCATCATCTTGAATCACAAGTCATATTCGGCCCCCCGAACCTAACCAATCCAATTTGGCCCCTTCGCCACACCAATCCACTTTGGCCCCTACACCACACCAATCCACTTAGGCCTCTAAGCCTAACCAAATCCAATTCGGCCAATGCGCCACACTTGTCTACTTGAACCCCTAGGCCACACCAGTCCAATCCGGCTCCTAAGCCACATATATCAACCAATTCAGCCGCTAGGACACACCAATCCAATCTAGCTCCTAAGCCACAAACATCAACTGATTCGGCCCTAGTGCCGCACAAATCCAATCATATACCTCACACCACCCTCCCTAGGGAACAATCTAAATATACAACTAAATGAAGACACTTCACCCCCTTAGGTGAATCCTTGACCACCATCTTCCATCGATTGAAAACCGTAAACATGATCATTCATCCACCAATCAAACCACGTGATAGGAACATGCCAAAACCATCTTGGTATCAAGAAAAGCACTACTATGATTTCCATCACACCAATAGACATTCAACTAATCGATCCATACAATTAAAATCTTATGTCCAAAACCTCATTGATCGAGGGAATATTATCCTTGTAGCACTTTATCCACCACTTGGGATGCATCACAATCCTCTCCCCAAGCATCGTCCACCATCCAAATCCCATTCCACATCCAAACTTCCCTTACCTATCAAAATCCATGACAAGTCTGGCACCTCATCCTTCATAAAAACAAGCCTCCTAACAGACGAGGAAACCAAAATCTCTCCTAGTTCTGGTTTCATAATGTCCATGCATCATCACCATAATCCGATGCATATATTATTGTTAACAAGATGTTCACCATCATGAATCATCAAGGCAAAGGCCCGGGCATCTGCGAACCCATTTCCCTTCATCACAACCTCGGTCGTTACGGCATAGGCTACAAACCTATCACTGACGACATCTCTCCCAACATCAAAACACAATCTACTTGTGACCTTGTTTCCACCAATCCTTTTATCGACACTATCATCCCAACCACCCAACTCCATCATCAATGCCTTGACCCCTTCAAGGGCCAACCAAATCACAAATCATCTGACTTCTTTCAAAACGACCAACCATCACCAACATCATGGGAGTCTACAAGGACATCTCATCAGGAGACCCTCCCACAATCTTTGACATCAACTTGGACACACAAGCTTATCTTGAACAGAAGCTAAACCTCTTCGTCCCAATCAATCCAAAAATCCACAAATCAAACAACTGAAACAATTAGCACCACCTAGTGGAAATAAACCCACCGCAAAAATCACAAATCAAACCCACAAATCCAAAATAGCAAAACATCTTTAAAAATACCAAAAAAATCAACATAACCCAAAAAATTACAATAATTTGTCGCCTGCACATGGATGTTCTTTCTTTCACATTCATCCTTTTTCTATGCACCCCCATCCCTTTGCACATGACCCATCCCTATCATACAATCCATTCATATTTCATTCCAATCCATTTATGCTTTGATTCAATATTTTCGGTGAACACTTGATCAACTTGTTCCCATAGGTTGTAAGTCAATAGTTTCTACTATAGCCATGTGACCGTGGTCTGTCATTACTGGAAAATTCATGCACAAGTGTCCCGAGATCTAAGCACTTTATAACACTTAATCAACTTGTTGTGGAGATACTCAAGTGTATCTATTGAAGCTAGCCAATGTCATCTTTACACTCACTTCCACTCCCCCATCAAGCCACTCATGATTCTTAACCCTTGAGAGTGTTCAAGAGAAGGGAATATCTTTCAAAAAGGGCAAAAATAATCAAAACATCAAAAAAGCAAATGGCAAAAAAAAAAAACCCAATCTAAATCCATCTCAAGACTCTCTCTAGGGGTGTTTCCAATATCTCTATCAGGGATATGGACGTCTAATTGGCAATAGAGCAATGTTGTGACAAGAATGAAATGCATATCCATCAAGACTATGGACGCTTTGGCTAGTAGCAAAGCAATACACAACTTCACTTCGCCTTCCACCCACCCCTCCCATCCACCTATTAGAATCAATCATTCCTACACATTGGCTTGTTTGTCTTCACATACTACCCATCAAGTCTTCACTTCAAGCAATAATTAACCATCACAATGACACAAGCTAGATCTCGACGAGACATAGGGCTTGTATGTTATCAGTGTTGTTTAGACCTCGGTCACACTCATGTTTTAGTCCAACCCTTGCCTTACAATTTGAGTCTTCTAACTCATCTCTTATTCATAATCAATTTTATTTTAAAACCATCCATCATAAACATCCATGACAGCCACATCCTTCTTCACCCAGATTGAACATCCGTGAGAAGCCGATTACCCCGTTTTCATCTACTCTCACTTGCAAACCTTTTCAACCATCATTATCATGAATAGGGACAGCATTTCTCTCATGCACTCTAGCATCCACTTTGGGGCACCATCATCTTTATCCCTTCCCGATCTCCTAAATCGTCCTACATCATCCATTCCATCCCTTCATCCATAACATCCTAAACATCTTGTACAAGTCATCCTACCCTACCCACTGGGGCAAATCAACTTCTTATCTCCTGCATATCATCCCCATCCTAAACTATCCTTGTCATCCATCCTACGCATCCTTATCATCACCATCATACCTTTCATATCCAAATCGACTTCCCATTTTGGCCTTCTTCTACGGATGTTGAGGCAATCTTGGGACCTATTTTGGGGAATATCTTGGTATATCCTCTTTAACGTGCCATCAAAATAATACTTGGGTAATGGGGCACGCATTTGTATGCAACGTGGTCCTTAAAAAATCCCTCGTACATCCTCCAAGTTATCTTGAATCCATCATATCCTATCCTCTCATGCATCCCTCAAATCCATCCTATCCTCATCCCAATTATCCCAAATCCTTTCAGCTATCCCATCCATGGAAACTTCGGCATTTTTAGGAGAAAGACAAGTCCTATTTTGCATCCCTCAACCGCATCCTATCCTATCCCATCCTACTCCACCTTGAACATCCCCCAACTATCCTATCCTAAATCTTTTCAGCCATCTTATCTTATCCTTCCCACTCTATCTTGAATCTTTTCATCCATCCCATCCTGAATCCTATCTATACCCCTTTCACCCACTATCATTTTCGTCCCTAACGCTAGAATGGGTTTTCTCCCTTTGTGGTTTTCCCTTCGCCCACCATCTAAAATATAAAAAATCATAAAAAATCAAAATAATCCCAAAAAAACACACATCCAAAATCATTTGTCTTGTCCTAAATCCATTAAAAACCCTTATCCTCAAACAAACCAATCAATACAACTTTTCCTAGGATACATCATTCCTAATACCATTCCCCTCATATTCATCCTTGTTTAGGGCAAATCAATCAATTAATCTCAGCATTGCCTTTAATTGAATAAAGGACATCACATTTGCTTTTGCATGTGTTTTTATTTCGCTAGTTCATTTGTTTGTTTGTTTATCATTAGTTTTTGTTGCATCGATATATGTCCAATGATACGAGGATAGTTGTGCATTTTTGAATATGTTCATGACATGAGGATGGTTGTGCATATTTTCATTTTTAGTCATTCTGGGGCATATGACGATAATGTCATCATGGTTTTTCCATATCGTGATGCATCTGCTCTATGCCACAATAATAAGGTTCTTAATGATGAAAACATGGTAATTCGTACAACATGGCAACAAAACTTCCCCTTCTAATCATCCTCTCCCATCATCTCCCACCATCAATTATCAACCAACCAATTTATCAACAATCTAACAACCAACCTTCATCTAAGCTAACCATCTCTCTATCGCAAATCATTCATCCAACCTAACTACATATCTACCCTAACTAGCCATCTCTCCCTCCTCACCACCTTGGAGGGCATCCTATCACCCCATCATCTCTCATTCTTTATATCCCTCAATCATTGATCTTTCAATCACACCAACCATCTTCCAAAGACTTTGATTAACTCCTAAATCATGCTTGCATCCTTTTCAACAATGATTGATTTAATCAACTCCAATCCAAATAAATTATTCAAACAATCTATCCAATATTATATCAAAATAAATGAATCAATCCATAGTTTACGACTTCCCCCTTTCATATATCATTGGTAGGGCACATCTAGGGTCATAACTTATCAATCTAGCTCCCTTGCATATATCGTTGACTAGGGTATCATCAATTTATGAGTTAATTAATCAATCCACCTATCAATCACTCTAAGCCAATCACCGCATGCAAACATAAAATCCAAAGGGCAATCTCCTTCATCCATCCGATCTATCGTCATCTCCTCACCCACCCAACCAATCTTGCCCATCCTCATCTCTATGCTTTGCCAACTATTATAATCCTCCTTGGCAACCGTAGTAAAAAAATCATCACTTATCCTTCATCTACTAAACACCCATTCATCTAAAAATATCCCATAACTTATCCATCATCCTCTAGAGTCGATTAATTATCAAAATCTTGCTTGCATCCTATAATCTAAGGATCGATTTAATTAAATCCATCCTACAATCATTATTATACTATCAAGTAATTAATCAATCAAATGTTTACAACTTCCCCTTTCATATATCGTTGATCGGGCACATCCGAGGTAATAACGTAATGAAATTCGCTCCCTCACATATATCATTGCCTAAATCATTATCAATCTATCCATTCATCCATCTCTAAATTGATCACTTTGCTTAATGCGGGCAAGTCTCTAAACCATATTGTTAACCTATTATCCTCCTTTCGAGCGGTCTAATTTAATAAAATTAAATCTAAGGACACTATTGATCAAATAAAATAACAGTAACATACAAGATTTAGCCAAAGAAGTACAAGCAAGAGTGATATATAGGGTCTGTAGAAAGACTTAGCTTGCCTTCATAGGTTTGAACTGATTCAGGTTGAAGACCGATCTCGGAAGGGTGTATTTTGGCCTATGTAATCTTTGTTTCAGGCCCAACCGGGAGTTGATGATCTCGGGGACGGGAGTGCCCGGTTGAGGATAGGTTTGCCTAGGTGCTAACATCCGTTTTGGATGCTAGTGTCTACGGAGTAACCGGTCCCGATTCTTTATGTTGCTCATTGTCACTTCTTGTTCGATGTAGGTCACGTCGGGTTGTTGTACTCCCGCTTTGTCGCACTGCACTGCAAAAAACAAAACCACAGGTCAAGACTCAAACACACATTAAACTAAATAAAAATGCATATGAAAGGGTTGGAATGACCTCGATGATCACCCTAATGTGATCTTGTTGCCGAGCATTGCACTACATTTCAGACTCCATGTAGTTCTTGTGGTGTGTGATTGAAATTGTGTCCCTTGAGCTAGGATGCCCTAGTGTCAATCACACAAAGAATAGCGGGCTACAACTACTTTGTCCCAATGCAAGAATGTGTGATATGGAATTCAAAATAGCCTCCCCTACGGTGAATAATGCAGCCCAAAAATGCAATCCCTTGTGTTGTTCTTGTGTATGTGGTAGATATAGAAATGATAGCCCAATTGCCCCTTAGAATAGTTAGTAGGTTGTGTATATATATGAGTTCTTAGTTTGAATTTCGGCACATAATGACACCAAAAGCCGACCTAGGTCGTGAAAAGGAGACAAGAAAAGACCCAAATCCAAAGTAGACCGACAAAACAAAAAACAAGGTGTTGGCGAAAAACTTTGTCGGAGACAAATTGGTGGATTTCTGGCAAAAGCTCTGGGAGTCTAAGTCCCTCTACTTAACCGGTGCAACTGCCGTATATGCATGCGCGAGTAAAAGTGAATTTTCTCTGGGTGGCCTTACAGTCGGGGATCCAACAGGGGCACTCCACTGACCTGCGTGCAAAGCTAACAATCTCTTGCTAGAAAAGACTGTTTGTAAAGAGAGAAAGGGGAGTGAGAAATGAGGTAGGAGAACTAATGTTGCAGGTAGAAAATCAGATTCCTACACACTAGTTAGAAACTTCATCACATGCACTAAATTAAGAGGAAACAACTCTGCAAGTAGCAATAAGACCAAATAGAATTTGATGAGCACAAAGTATCATGAAATCCCTTAGTCAAAGAAAGCTAGAAACTCCTTCTTCTTGTATTGATTGCTCAAACCAAAGTTGTACATAGTGGGGAAATGGAGGAAATTTGAGAATGAGGGGAATGGAAGAATTTGGCTATCTCCTTTGTTCTCTCAATGCACTCTTGAGTTTACAAAATCAATCACCAACCCTTTGAAATGGGAATGGCTTTACAATTTATAGAATGAGATATGACTCTTAATCTACCCCCAATGCCTTTTCATATGTCCTCGCACAACTTAAAACTTTTCAACTTCCTAAGAAACTTTTAAGTCCCTTTTTATAACATAAAGGTGACTTATTACATTAGGAACATTAATACATATGAAAAAGTGCAACCCCAACGCAAAATTAGAACATTGAGAAGAGAGAGAAAGAGCGAGAGAAGAAGAAGAGGAGATGTCATTCTGATGAAGTCCATTGATCCTCGTTGATGGAAAGCTCAATGCGATGAAACTCTGAATCTTCAAACTCGTGTGAAACTCCTTCCAATTGGCTCACAGATGCTTTGGAATGAGTGTTTAAAAACACTTGTTGAATGGTATTGTCGATGACCATAACTTCCACCCTACATAAGATACTCCTACAACTTGAGCCACGAAGTGAGTGTCGGGAGACATTGTTGAATTCCCTGAGATGAGTCTTGAATTCCCTATGAGCAATGCCCATGGATGATCCAAAATGATAGTGTTGACTTGAATGATCACCCCTCTATGTCCCATTGTGCCAAACTTGCCCTTTGAGAATGACCTACTATTTTTAGTAAGTACAAATGGGGAAACTTACTATTTTTTGTACGTGTCAATTAGCTTTTCCCAACCTCAACCGGCTATGGTAGCTTGAATTATTTTTTCTTATTGTGTTCCTCTCGCTTTTGGACCAATTGGCTATTCATAGCGAGGGCTTGTGGAAACACTTACTATTTTTAGTAAGTGTCAAAATGCTTGTTCGACAAATTTTCAGATTGCGTGCATCTCCAATGTCTACATCTCCTTCGCAAATTCTTTTGTTGATGGCTTTCCCAAAATAGCAGTCCCCTATGCAGAAGACTTGTTATTTTTAGAAAGTGGGCTTCTGGAGGTCGGATTGACGTGGAACAAAGTTTTCCGATATGGGTTTTTGCCCAATATTGCCCCTCTGAAATTTTAGACCTACCCACTCAATAGTCTAGGAGATTTTAATCTTTCAATTTTGGACCTGGCAGTGCTTCTGGACACAGTAGCCATTAATGGACCTCGAAAATTGCAAGTCTGGTTTTCTCCTCCATTTGCAAAAAAAATTATATTTTTGATGTGGGTTTTTTCTTCTTATGCTTCAGGTGAAATCTTGTTTCAATCCGACAACCGGTTTGACGGGAAATCCAACTTTTTCTTCGTCGGGCCGGAAAGAAGATTTCTTCGTTGTGAATATTCTGTGCAGCACAAGGAGGGATTGAAGGCGTGTTTGATGGTTTTTGAGAGAGGAAGTAACAACAAAAAACGGTGTGTTGTTTCGTGCACTTTGGTTTGCAAGATTTCTACGAATCTCTGTTTCACGGCAATGGAGATTTTCATTGTTTTCTTCTCTTCGTTCTTCGCTTCTTCTTCCTTGTTTGCTCAAACCTCCTTCGAGACTTATATGCTTTCATGGAGTGGAGGAAAACAATGTTGTGATAGACCTGGTTCGAGGTTCAGCAATGGTGGAGTGATGGTGGGAAGTTGCAGAGGAGTTTGGAGGAAGAATTGTGCACTGGGAGAGTTAGATGTAAGAAGCGGGAAGAAAGCGGCAAGTGAGGATTTAAAAAATATTCAAAAATTATGCACAGAGAGGGGTTGGCGCATTTTTTTGTCCCTGACGTCCCTCACCTCAAAGGGACGTGAGGGACATCAATTTCCATGGTGAGCAAGACGGCAACACGTGGTAGTGATCCGACGGTAGGGAGTGAGAGCTAGAAAATCAGCTTTAAAGCACTGAGGGGCTGGAAGCGGGTCACATGGGTGACCAAAAGTTTCCCTTAGAGGGTTGGGCGCATTTTTCAAGGTTTGAGTCCCTGACTTTGTGAGGGACATGAGGGACATCAAATTCCATGGCGCTCCTAGAGCTGACACGTGGCGGAGATCGACGATAGGGAGTGAGAGCTCCCAATAGCACCCGGGGCTGAACTGACGATCTTGAAGGTCACGTGAGGTTTTAGAGGTCATATGGGGGTTGGGCGCATTTTTTCATGGTTGATGTCCCTGACCTTGAGGGACGTCAGGGACACAAAATCCCGCCAGGCTCCTAGAGCTGACACGTGTCCTCCCAAAATTTGGCTAACTCCCGAACTCGCTCCAAGAGGACAACTTGAAACAATGATAACTTGAGCTCCCGATGGACTTTTTGGTGAAATTTTATATGATCTTGACTGAAATGGCCTTTTGAATCCAATGGTGGGGTCTCATGTCTTGATTCTTCCATCTAATCCCTGAAAAAAAGTAGAATTTTGATTTGGTACTCCACATGTGCATGAGAAAAACTGCTTGCAGACCTAATACGCCAAAGTGTTGTGAAAAAACTGATTTCACCATCTTTTAGGGCTTAGAATTCTTTTTCCAACGATGTTTCGTTTTGCTCCTAACTCTATCCGGAGCTCTCGGAATCACCTTCGGAAGCGTAACGGTTGTTTTGGCATGTGCACTGACTAGGCCTGTGAACCCTAATTTTGGCGAAACTGCCCCAACTTCTCCGAGCCCTTCCAGAATCTTCCTGAATCACTTCCATGATGTCCCAAGACCTTTGAATCACCTCCACGTCCGTTTTGGCTTTTCCACTCCGCTCCATGGGGTTGCTCCACCCTAAGAAGGCTAGTGATAGCCCTTCCCATAACTACCTGTAGCTTGCAACTTTTAATGAACTCCTAAAATCACCTAGGGGGAATGAATGGAATTTCCTAAATCACCTAGGGGGATGAGATAACGTTAATCGGGAGGTCACTTGGGTATCGATACCGAGGACCCGGGGTGTCTTGGGATGATCAAACATGAAAATTTTGCTACAGGGGTATCGTTGTCATGCTTAGAAATTGTCAATTTCCTGTTGCACATTTGCACGACAACACAAGGCAAAGAGGAAAAAAGCATCCAGAAGGACATTAGCACTTGGGCACTACTGTCCTGTCTAGGCGTTATTGTTACAAGTAAGCAAACAAATGCGGAGACAAAAGATAGGAGCACGGATCCCTGTGACTCGACCAAAAAGATGTAAATGTCAGATAAAAGACGCGAGCAGAACCAATCAAAGCAAGAAAAGGACCAAAGAGGTGTCACTAGTGCCTAGTTTCCATACTTAGAAATCATGTATATAACAACATACTAGAGGCGTAATGTAATAGTAATAAATGCATATTTTAGTGACTACATAGTCATTTGTCTCGTTCCTCCCGCGCATGACCCCTCAAGGGGGCATCACCCTTCCCAACTTCGTCTTCTATCTTCTTTGAAAAGTCATTGCTTCCTCTAGTCGCAATGACCTTTCAAAGAGGGGCAAATGTATACTGACTAAAATAATCCGCCTTACAAATTATCCCTTCATCACATCCAACCTTATAACATCCCACATACCCATTCATCATGATTAATTTCTCTAATCAATCATCTAATCACATCATCTCATATTTTAGGAATTTAAAATTCCTAGCTACCTACTTACACCTACCTCCCAGCCTCTCCTACAAATTCTCCTACTAATCTCTCATCTAATCATCATTAACCTAATCTAATCTTTTCTAGAGTTCTCCATCTTTAGAACCTTCATCTTCTACCACCTTCCATGAATTTAAAATTGCTAAAATCCCTCCCATCTCTAGAACCTTCCTCATCCAAATCAATCCCAACCATTGATCTAAATCCATCATGGCTTCATCCTAGCCATCCATTCCTCCATGTGGCTTCTATAAATTGAGCCACATCCTCCATGTAAGCTAGCAAATGAATGGAAGGAGAAACACACCAAGTTCTTGCCACCTTAACCATCAATCAAGCCATCATCCTTCATCAATCAATCATCAAGCTTCCAGGGGAGGTGCTGCCAAAATTCATGCACAAACTCCATTTTGAAGCAACCAACATCAATCAATCATCTTGAGAAAATCCAACACTTCACAAGGGAGTTGTCTTTTGGTAAGTAAAAGGTATATTTTTATCCCTTGTTCACTAAATCGAAGGTTTGCATTCAAGTTAAAATAGAGATCTTTGGTATTACATCCATAGTTTCCTAGTTTATGCTCTAATTTTCTTGCACACAAATACCGACCCATAAAAAGATATCAAATTGAGAAATTAATCGTTGGGTGGCCTTGGATGGGATCGTTTTATCCAAGACCAAGCAATTTGGTAGTTTAGTCCTATTGGATGGTTTGGTCCAGGAGGAAGATGTGGGGTTGTGGAGCTTTGTGCACAACAATCATGCAAAGTGAACTAACTGCTTGGGTCTGCCGTGAACATTTTTGTAAGTGGTTGAGCAGTGCAATGAGGAGAGCAAGTCTTGCAATAGGACTAGGGATGGACTAGGATATAGCAATTAGGCTCAAAATAGGTGCACAAGACATGGGTAAAGGGATTAAGCCAATATTGACATTATCAAGTGATAAATTACCAAATTTAAGTGTTAACACTATACATACCTACACAAACCCCTAATGTCTACTCACAAACTTAATAACTCAAGCGAATATCATAGTCCCAAAATGGATCGATCTACCTCTCTCACACACTCTTATATTAACTCATACAACTTTGTGTCTTCTTCCTACTCAAGTCAATCACAATTCAGAGCTCGACTCCTCTTTGCAACCGTCTTCTAAAATTTCTAAGCTCTTCTAATACCGATATTAGATCCACTTTTATAAAAGCATCTGAAGCAAGCTTGTGCCTTCCCAACAAGAAGATCTCTCGGCCAAGCTACCAGTTGTCAAGATCCTAAGTAAGAAACTTCTTCCTGAGGTATCACCCGTCGTTCCCAAAATCCACCTCGAATCTGGATCGAGTCACTATGCAGATCCCAAATGCACAAGTCACAAGGTCACAAGGTTGTGCATGACTATGCAAAACACACCAACCATCCCCTAGCACACATCGACATCTCCCCCCTACGCAGGACTCCCCAGACGCGCGTGCACCACCAAGTGAGCTATGCAAAGTGCAACGAACCATTACACCAAAACCTCGAGGCATTAGTGAAATCCACACATGAGGATCATAACATCCCACCACGCTTCCGTAGCCCAGACCCCGGCTAGATTTGCGCCCGTATAGCGGGACCACACCTGCCCTATACGAGCCCCGGGCGAACACTGCAATGCCGACATAGCTACCCGTGCCGAGACTCGAACCTGGGTGGTCGCTCTGATACCAAATGTAACGAACCGTTACACCAAAACCTCGAGGCATTAGTGAAATCCGCACATGAGGATCATAACATCCCACCACGCTTTTGTAGCCGGACCCGGGCTAGATTTACACTCGTATAGCGAGACCCCGCCCTGCCTTATATGAGCCCCGGGCGAACAACTGCAATGCCGACGTAGCTACCCGTGCCGGGACTCGAACTTGGGTGGTCGCTCTGATACCAAATGTAATGAACCGTTACACCAAAACCTCGAGGCATTAGTGAAATTCGCACATGAGGATCATAACATCCCACCACGCTTCCGTAGAGCCCGACTTGGGTTAGGTTTGCGCCCGCATTCCCATACGTACAAGCCCCGCTTCACCGACATTTAGGCGCCCCACGAGCCCCGGCTACACGACGTAACCAACCAAGTGGGATTCGAACACGGGTGGTCGCTCTAATACCAAATGTAACGAACCGTTACACCAAAACCTCGAGGCATTAGTGAAATCCGCACATGAGGATCATAACATCCCACCACGCTTCCGTAGCCCAAACCCCGGCTAGATTTGCACCCGTATAGCGGGACCCGCCCTGCCCTATATGAGCCCCGGGCGAACACTGCAATGTCGGCGTAGCTACCCGTGCCAGGACTCGAACCTAGGTGGTCGCTCTGATACCAAATGTAACGAACCGTTACACCAAAACCTCAAGGCATTAGTGAAATCCGCACATGAGGATCATAACCTATTGCTTGTATTAGCATATGAGTAGCCACTTGTGGCTTACCATATCATTTTATTATATCATTTATACTTTCTCATGCTTAATAGGTCGGCCTTGGTGATGGCCTTAGCATATGAATAGTATATATAGGGGATTATAGGTAGTATTTCATCATCATTTTGAGCATTTGAGTCTTATTATATGGTTTGGAGGTTGCCCCCTCGAAGTGGCGAAGCTATTCTAATTGCATATTGAGATCATTATTCTGAAATATTGTGTTATTTGGTGTTCTATTGTTGCTCTAATCTGAATTATACAATTAATTTCATTACAAGTGGTATCAGAGTTGCGATCTGGGCCGAAATTAGGGCAAAAACCCTAATTTTTTGTTTCCGCCACATATTGCGAACCAGAGCGAATTGGTAGGAGATATTTTTACCAGAGTTGCGAAGCATTTCAAGTAAGGTTCCTGAAAAAATTTCAAACTTTTTTAATTTATTTTGCAAAAGTTATTACAAATTTAGGGTTTTTCATAAAATCGCTCCCTAGGGTGCAAATTGTGGAAAATTTTCAAGTTCTTTACATTTTCGGAAAGCTCTCAAAAAAATAGTATTAGTATCTTCTCTATGTTTTTTCTTGTTCGGCCGAAATTGTATTGAAACCCTAAACCCTAAGGTTTGACATCATGGCGGGGCCTTCCACAAGAGCAAAAAAGAATCCGGTTACTCTGGGTAAAACCCCAGATAAAGATGGGGTAGTGATTGAAGAGATGGAGTCAGAAGGGGTAAATACAGATTCCTCAGCACTAGGGTTTACCTCAGTTGATCATAAGGTGAGCCAACTTGAGTATGAGTTGCGAAATGTACAATCTGAGATGGCCTCTAAAGGAGACAACCCAAATCAATCATCGGTTGGATGATATCATGCAACATGTAAAGGGTAACCAGTATGGCCCAAATCCAGCCCATATCAACCAAGGAAGACCTTGATTCAAAATCATGGACAAATTAACCATATTGGATCACTTTCCATCCCATCGAATCAAACTTATTCGCACCCACGTAACATGATGCCGAAAGTGGATATGCGCAAATCGATGGTAAGGATCCCCTGAATTGGATAAATCAAATGGAGAACTTCTTTGAGTTACATCAAACACCATCAGGACAAAAGGTGACATTGGCATCCCTATATCTTGAACCCGACCAATTTGTTTGGTATCGTTGGTTATGTGCTTAGAGGCAGAAGAATGATCTAGGTGTCACTTGGACAGTTTTTACCGAGGAGTTGCAATTGCACTATAGTTCCAGTGTTTCAGAGAACTACTTTAGTCAATTAGCAAAGTTACGACAAACAGGATCAATCAAAGATTATGTGCATCAATTCCAAAACCTATCCTTAAGAGTGGAGAATATTCCAGAAGAGAATCTGAATGACCTGTTTCTTGGGGGTCTTAAGGACCACATCGAGCATGAGGTACGTATGTTTAATCCAATCAAGCTTTCTCGATTCTATTATCATGCACGTCGTGCGAGAGAAAAAAAGTTCTTTGTAGTAGGCGGCCACCTTTAATTAACACCAAAGACCATAGTATTTCTTCCCCTTCATTTGCTTGGCCAATTAGACTGACTCCTCAACAAATGGAAGAAAAGAGAGCAAAAGGATTATGTTTTAACCATGATAGCAAATATGGACCAGGACATAAATGCGCTCTGAGAAGAAGTTCTATATTGTGAAGGTAATGAGGATGATGAGGAAGCTGAAATTATAAGAGAGGCTGAGGAACTAGTAGAAGATTAAGTAGAGGATCACCAACCTACAATTTCTTGCCATGCATTGTCAGGTATTAGTACTCCTCAAACACTCAAGGTTATTGGCTATCTCAAAAAACAGAAGGTGACGGTGTTGATTGACTCGGGGAGTACTCATAACTTCATAAATAGTAAGTTGCCCGCCTCAATTGTTTTATTTACCTGCTCCAAAATGCAAGTTATGATTGCAGATGGTGGGACAGTCAAGTGCACATAAAAGTGCCATAGTATCAAGCTTTCCATGGGAGACTACATGTTAGACTCACCTATGTTTGTTATTTTTATGGGAGGGGCGAGATATTGTTTTGGGGTCCAATGGCTCACAACCTTAAGTACTATAGAGATGAATTTCCAAGAATTGTTCATGCGATTTCATTCGGATGGAAGGGCAATACAATTGAACAGGGATGGTAGCTAAGTCTCCACAAATTATTAGCTCTCATCAGATGCAAAAGGTTCTCAAAAAAGGAGTGGATGGCTTTATAGCAAAGCTATTTTCCATATTAGTACAAAATATAGAATCTTCAATGCCACCCGATCTTTAGAAGATTGTGGATGCTCACTCATCTATTTTTTATGCAATTCCAAAGGGACTACCACCAGCTTAGGGATCATGATCATGCCATTCAGTTGATTCCAGGGAGCCAAACACCTAACATCAAACCATACAAATACCCATATTCCCAGAAAAGTGAGATCGAGAAAATGGTGGAGGAAATGTTGAAGGCAGGTATCATCAGGCATAGCCAGAGTGCATATTCTTCACCAGTGGTCATGGTACATAAGAAGGATGAAACATGGAGGATGTGTCCAGATTATCGAGAACTCAACAAGTACACCATCAAAGATAAGTTTCCTATTCCAGAGAATTGATGATTTACTTGATGAATTGCATGGTCTTTATTTATTTCACAAAATTAGATCTTCATTCGGGTACCATCAAATTAGAATAAAAGAGGAAGATGTTCATAAAACGGCTTTCAGGACTCATGAGGGCCATTATGAGTTTTGGTAATGCCTTTTGGTCTTACAAATGTGCCCTCAACCTTTCAAAGCTTGATGAACACTATTTTTAGGCCATTTTTAAGGAAATTCGTATTAGTTTTCTTTGATGACATATTGATTTACTGATAAGACATGGGAAGAACACTTACACATGTAAATAACGTGTTGGAAGTTTTGGAGAAACATACTCTGTATGCAAAGCCATCCAAATGTTCTTTTGGTGTACAAGAGGTAGAGTATTTGGGTCATATTGTATCCCATGAAGGCATCAAAGTTGATCCTTAGAAGATCAAAGCTATGGTGGAATGGCCAAGGCCCAAAAATCTCAAAAATCTTTGTGGGTTCCTAGGACTAATAGGGTACTACAGAAGATTTGTGCGGGGTTATGGTAGAATAGCAACCCCACTCACTGCATTGCTAAAGAAGGATGTCTTCCATTGGACAAACGTAGCCATTAAATTCTTTGAGCAGGCTGAAGGAAGCCATGTGCGGCCCCGCTTTGGCTACTCCCAACTTCTCAAAACCTTCATTGTTGAATGTGACGCTTGAGGATCGGGATTGGGAGCGGTTCTAATGCGGAAGGAAGACCAATTGCATTTGAGAGTCGCCAATTCAAAGGAAAAGATCTGCTCAACTTTGTTTGTGAGAGAGAAATGATGGCTATTCTTCATGCGGTCAAGCAATGGAGGCCCTATCTCATGGGTGGACACTTGAGGTAAAAACTGATCATGATAGTCTCAAATACTTTTTGGAGCAAAGGTTATCATCTAAGGAACAACAAAAGTGGGTAACAAAAATGTTGGGTTATGATTTTGAAATCATATACAAAAAGGGTAAAGAAAATGTAGTAGGCGATCGTTGTCCGAAAGGGATACATCCGCGATGCCTTACTATGTGGAATGTCCATGTTGACGGTCGATTGGGTGGATGAAGCAAGCTTGGAATGGAATCAAGATAAGGATACACAATCTCTAATACAGAATATCAAACAAGGATCAATGACATCTAACAAATTTGAGTGGAAAGGTAATGCCCTATGGTACAAGGATAGGTTATACTTGAGTAAAGATTCTGAGTTGAAGCACAAGATTCTTGCAGAGCTACATGCCTCACCTGTTGGAAGACACTCTGGGTTTTTGAAGACATATCATAGAATAAAAAGAGAATTCTTTTGGGAAGGACTCAAGGGGGATGTACAAAAGTTTGTATCAGAGTGTTTAGTGTGCCAACAGAACAAAGGGGAAACAATTAAGACACTAGGTCTGTTGCAACCCTTACCAATTCCTAGCCAGAGATGGGAGGAGGTCTCCAAATATTTCATCACCGGATTGCCTCGTTCAGAGGGTAAGAATGTTATTTTCGTGATTGTGGATAGGCTCACAAAATATGCCCATTTTTGTGCCCTATCACATCCATTTGCAGCCAGTACAGTCGCAGCTATTTTTTTGGAGACAGTTCAAAGGCTACATGGAACCCCAAAGATAATTGTAAGTGATCATGATCCTATTTTCACAAGTAATTTTTAGACGGAATTATTTTCATGTTTGGGTACTCAGCTAGCTCACAGTTCATCTTATCATCCTCAAACTGATGGGCAAACAAAAGTGGTCAACAAATGCTTAGAGGGGTATTTACGTTGTTTTGTATCAGATAAGCAGGAAAGGTGGATTAAATGGCTACCACTGGCAGAATGGTGGTATAACACATCTTTTCATACCTCTTCTCAAATGACCCCATTTTTAGCATTATATGGTTACCATCCACCTTCTATCACTTCCTCCTTGAGGGTGCAAACTAAGGTCGAGAGATGTTGAGGAACACATTCAACATCAACAACGGTTTTGGCTAGTTTGAAGGAGAATTTAGCATTAGCACAAAACAGATGAAACACGCAGATAAACACCGTAGTGAAAGACATTTTGAAATTGGTGACTGGGTTTTTGTACGTCTCCAGCCTTACAAACAGATGTCCCTAAAGCAACAGAAAAGGAAAACAAACTTGCTCCCAAATATTATGGCCCTTATCAGGTTCTACAGAAAATTGGTAGTGTTGCTTATAAACTAGAGTTGCCTCCATCTTCACACATACACCCAGTATTCCATGTTTCATGCCCGAAGAAGGTTATTGGACAGAAATTTGAAGCCCAAACAGAGTTACTTAGAACTTGACAAGGAAGGAAGAATCATTTTGGAGCCGAGAAGATTCTCGCAACACATACTAAGAGGCCGAGAACTAGAGACATTAAGGAATATCGATCAAGTGGAAGAATCGGGCATAGAAGACGCCACCGGAGGATGAAGGTCTTCTGCGCAAAGAACATCCAGATTATTCAACGTTGAGGACAACGTTGGTTTGAAGGGGAAGGGCATGCTACGCCCTTAACCTATTGCTTGTATTAGGATATGAGTAGCCGACTTGTGGCTTACCATATCATTTATACTTTCTCATGCTTAATAGGTCGGCCTTGGTGATGGCCATAGCATATGAATAGTATATATAGGGGATTATAGGTAGTAGTTCATCATCATTTTGAGCATTTGAGTCTTATTATATGGTTTGGAGGTTGCCCCTCGAAGTGGCGAAGCTATTCTAATTGCATATTGAGATCGTTATTATGAAATATTGTGTTATTTGGTGTTCTATTGTTGCTCCTAATCTGAATTATACAATTAATTTCATTACAACCAAAACCTCGAGGCGCTAGTGAAATCCGCACATGAGGATCATAACATCCCACCACGCTTAGTAGCCGGACCACAGGGCTAGATTTGCACCGTATAGTGGGACCCCCACCCTTATATGAGCCCAGGGAACACTGCAATGCCGGCGTAGCTACCCGTGCCGAGACTCAAACATGGGTGGTCACTCTAATACCAAATGTAACGAACCATTACACCAAAACCTCGAGGCATTAGTGAAATCCGCACATGAGGATCATAACACAAAGATACAATCATACATCCAATGAACAAAAGGATTGTGCACAGGCTAATGCTTGTGTAGAATTGCTTATTCAAACCTAGCATCTTTTTGGTCAATGCAAGAGTGTGAACCTAGATGCTCCTACATCATACACCCTCGGTAAGAAAATTTGAGCATGGTGCTCACACACTTCGGCTAGGTGGTAGTACCACCCTTTCAAATAGGTTGGTGTGGCCTTGGCTTGCCTTTGTGCCAAACAAGTACTTTGTCTTCCTACCATTTAGCTCGCTCAGGTCCGACAACAACCTCCTCCTTCAAATCCATCTTTGTACACTCTTTACCCCAACCCTCTCTCCTTTGGTCGACCTCCTTTGTCTACATGAGGTATCTCCTTCCTCTTTTGTGCGAGCATCTCTACACACCACCTTTGCACTACATGGTTCTCTACTCCACATACCTGATTTTGTGTGGCATTATTGCACACAACAACCTTACTTAGATGCTCATGATCCATCACTTAGCTCGGATCCATTTGTGTGGTGTTCCACGATGTCGATGCACATACCCCTTTCTCCTTTGCAACCACCGCATACTTGTCCCTATGCAAGTCATGTTAGCTCCCCGCACGCTTCTCACTTACCCTTCTTTGCATGGTGTCCCCTTTAACCGTTGCACATGATATCTTCTCTTCATCCCATAGGACATGCTTTCTCCTATGTACAACCAACCGGATTTGGTGCACAACATTGTCCCCTCCCTTTAATGGACTTAAAAATACACTCATCCATCCTTCCACACACGTACTATACTAGCCCTCCCATCATATAGCATCTCCTAATCAAACAGTCATGACCTCCCTAAGAAAACATGGCATGCACCCATTGGCAAGACATCGCACCGAATCCTATCCGTGAATCTTCCAATTTTCATCTTTACCTTGCATTGCTCCCAGACAATGCCATCTTGTTCTTCCACCAACATGGCCAATCTATAAGGCTTCGGGTGTGGCTTACATGAAAAACCCATCTTCTCTGCCATCTCTACAAATACCAAATTGACTATGCTCACACTATCAACTACCACTACATAACATTTATCTCTAGTCTTGCACCTTGTCTAGAAATGTGTTACCTTTGGCACAACTCCTCCCCTTTTCCTACAACATTCAAGACTCTCATCATTGCGAGTAGGCTCTCTTCCTCCTTAGGTTCCTCTATGTGTGGACATTGTGATGAACTCCTCATCGGCTTCTGCAATGCTTGCACACCACATCCAACCTCTTTTCCCTTCTACATCACTTTGCACATGAGGGCATTCATACGCATAGTGACCAATCTCTCTACATCTACAACAAGTTCCTTTGAATGATTTGCCTCTTCCTTTCCCATGACTGCTTTTTCCTCGCGCATTCTTCATTCCCCATGTGCAGTTTGCTCTTTCTCATTGTTTCCCTTTCCTCGTGCAGAACTTTGTTGTCTATGCACGACCTTCTCCTCAACCCACAAAGCATATTGATGTGCTTTCTTGATCATCTGCAATCTCACCATGTTGATCTCGTTACTGGTGTTCAAGTGCAAGCCATTCATATAACACACAACCTTCTCCTTATCCATCTCACTATGACCAACTCAGATGGTAACCAATAGAGCTTCTTTGTGTACTTCTTCATGTTTATCTCCCTTTAATATAATTTCCCCAACCTCTTCAATAGGTCTAACTACTACTGGCCAAAATATTTCCCTTCAGCTTCACAGCCATCCTTTGTTGCACTCCCACTAAACCTCCTTCCACCACAACACCACATAACCCTTCAACTTGGTATACGTAACCTTTACTTTGCATGCCTTTGTTACTTCATCAAACTCAAAGTACTCCACCTTCGTGAGCCAATCAATTAGCTCTTCCACATTCAGTGTCCCTAAAAATACAAAATCTCTATTCTTGTTCCTCTCCCAATCTTCGAGATGCCTTTAATAAGCCTCTCTTCTCCTCCATCTAGCCACTCACGGGCTAGTCTTGCTTCCTCCTCTAAGCTTAGTTCTTCAACCTCCGCATCATTCAAATCATCCCTCAAGATGAACCCTCTCCTTCTATCTTCCTCCACTGCAGTCAGTCTCATTTGTATTGACCTCAAAATCTCCACAAACTCATCCAATCTCCTTGCCATGCCGGAAATCACCACTCTAGCCCGTACCAATGCCCTTCTTGGAGGCAGTTTCACGAAACCCTACTACTGCAATCCTCATATGCAAACCTACGTAGGTCACTCACACTACAAACAAACACCATAGGACTCTTCCTTTATTAGAGCCTTACACTCTCCACCACCAACCTAACTTCTACACAGTTCTCCCTCGACTAGAAGGTGCACCCATGTTTTCTCCCCACACGTCAATGTGGAAAATGAGATCTCGTCACACACTTGCAGGACTTTCTTGCTTTGATACCAAATAATGGAGTAATGATTAGAGGCTCCAATGAAGGACTGTGATAGACTTTGCAGTCCACAGATCAAATCACACATAATGAGTAACATATAAAAGAAACCCCCATTTTATTGATCTTACAAAGAAATGGAAAATCTACAATATGTTCATGCCTAGACACACTTCTAATGTCTGTTCACAGACTTACAAAACTAATGCAGAATCTCACAATCCCAAAATGGATGGATCTTCCTCTCTCACACTCTTCTTTCAACTCACACAACTGTGTTTTCTCTCTTCTCAAACCAATCACAGTTGAAGGCTCGTCTTCTCCTCTTTGCAGACCCTCTCATGTGAATTCCAATCTCTTCCAATACCGACATCAGATCCACTTTTATAAGAGCATCTCAAGCAAGTCAGTGGCTTCCCAACTGGTAGATCACCGCGCCCTTACCCAGATCTCTCGGCCACGCTGCTAGTTGTCAGGATCCCTAGTAAGTAGGAAACTTCTTCACAAGGTATCACATGTCATTCCCAAAAATCAGCTGCAAATCCTGAATCAGCCACTACACAGATCCCAAACACGCAATTGCAAGGTTGCAAGGTTGCAAAGTTGCACACAGCTGCACAAAACACACCAACCTTCCACTAGCTCACATCTCCAACTCACCCTCTTGCACAAGACTCCCTAGGACAATGCACACGCATTCACACGTCTGGAGAACAAAAGGACTGTGCACAGGCTAATGGCTACAGAGAGCTACTTATTCAAACCTAACATTTTTTGGTCGATGCAAGATTGCGCATGAACCCAAATGCTCCTGTGTCACCTTGACTGTTGTATTATGAATTCCTACTGTTGATCTTGCATCAAATTCATGTAACATTGTCCGGTTGTATAAACATTGCTGATATGAATGTTTTTGTAGTTCTATTTGGCCTTCTGAGCCTGCTGCAGACATTCAACTATATGAATTCATTATAACTCTTGAGAAGTTGAACTTGTGAGCTTGGGAATTTTGTAATGGCCTTGTTCTTATGATACAATAGTTGTTGTTGACATATTTTAGTAGTAAGAGATAAATCTTAGTCATCAAGAACATGATTGCAGTTAGAAAACAGGAATGTTGTGACTATTGTAACTTACAGTATAATGTGAATGTTGAAGCAATGAGAAAAGAGTTGTGATATAGTTACTTGCATGCTATGCCACGAGGTACAGTAAACTTTAAGGAAAAATTCAAACTTCACCAAATTTTATCCTCGTCGAACATGAACTCGAACTTTATATATTATTTTTACATGGGTACTTTTGACATGGTTTTGCATTGATTTTAAACATATGTGTGTATATTAATATATACAAATACCAACTGAAAGTAGAGGACGGAATGCTCTCTCCACTCTATCACTCTGACATATTCACTCATTTGTTTTTAGAAAATTAAAATATTAAGGATAAACTTTTGTTCAAATTTAAAGATGTCTTTTTCAAATTTTATCCGTTAGCAAACTTGGACCAAACTTTATCCTTGTTGAAGATGAACCTGAACTTGAACCTTGTGACTTAGCCTGCATGCACTAAGCCTTAATACAAATTTGTGGTGAAATGGATGCATTAGCCTTGACATAACTAGTTGTGAGTTATTCATGGGGACTGTATCCTGAAGACTTCGTTTTGGTAATGAAGTATTACTGTGTTGGGTGATTACTAGATGTTCTGCACTTTGTTCTTGCCTTGTTTCTCAGCAATGCATGAGTAACGGTGCTAGATCAAGGTTTATAAAAACTTGATTGTTGTTCAGGTAATAGCAATTAGGGATGAGAAGATGTTAGTTGTTTGGGATCATGGATTGATAGAATTGATAACTGAACTGTGGAAAGGATTTGAAGGTCTATGTGCCATGTTTGTCCAGTTCAATATCATGCTATAATAAGTGTCCACTCTTAAGTTGTTGATTTTGATTGTTGTCGATAAAAATCATTGAAAACACGAGTGATTGTTTGCTGGTGTGTTAGTAGAAACAGTAATGTTTAAGTGGTTCTGTGCATTGATCTAGAACTGAAGCATATGACATAAATGAGCAGTGAGTGTTTATAGATTTTTCTTTAAATTTAGGTTTCACTGAGGTCAAATCTTGATTGAAAGCGGTGCAATGTTAAGATAGGTGCCCTTTTGAGTTATGTGAAAACTTGTTCTTTGGATTGTGCCATGTTTTTGAGAGCATCAAGTTTTGAATCAAGGTAGCAATCAGTGGATTCTTGATGAAGTTGAGTTTTGGTCCAAACTAAAGAGGTTCAAGGTTGTGGAAGGATAATATGACTCCATGTTAGATTGCATTTATTCATATTATCTTGTTATTTCACCATGGAGGAATTTTTCCTTAAAGAAGCCCTGCAGTCTTTTGGCAAGGAGACAAGAATGTTTATGGCAAATTCATTGTTTTTAGTCCATGTTGTACTTTTTAAAAATCCTTGTATGTGTCGACCTTGTCTTATGCTTTGTTGATCTTCACAAACTAAGAAGGGAATTCACTTGTAAATTTGAATAAAGACAAGTGCATTGGTTTCGATGAAAAACCCAATGCACTTGGATTCGTTAAAAACTTACAAGCAATTACATCTTTCCTTTTCACTATTTTAGTTGTCTTGTGATCTAAAACCCATTTTGTTTGCATGAAGTCATGATGAGAAGCTGGTTATGTTGACATGTAGATGAGTTGTTAAGAGGTTTTGAAAAATCAAGAGAAAGAGAATGCATCGCTGACTGTAGTCATGAAAAAAGTCTATAGGTGTCATCACCCAGATCATTATTTGATTTCCTTTATGTAATGTCCCCTTTTCCAATCGAAGACCTTTGGTCTATTTTGTCAACCCGACGCCGGAGGAAAAATATAAGGGTGACTTAAGTTTTATTAATTTTATTATATTGTGCAAAAATTACAATATAATAGCACATATAATAAATTAATAAACTTAACATTAAAATAGAACCTAGAAAAGTACATCAAAAGACTAGGGAAAATGGCAACTTGCCTTAAGGGGAAAATGGGAACTTAGAAAGGATAAAACATTTCTATTGTGTATTCCCTCTAGGGAAAAGCGACCAGCCTTGGGAGAGAAGAAAATAATTATTAAATACCTTTTGTATTCTCCCTAAGAGAAATGGAGGGTGGAAAATGCATCGAAAGAATCATACAAGCTGATTGGTGGTCTTGAAGGTTGGTTGTTGGCTCTTTTCCTTTAAAAGGAAAGTCGACTTGCCTCTTCTATATTCCAGATTTTTATATGATATTTCTCTTGCATTTGAGCTTTGAGCTTTTGCAAATTATATTCTAAGGACGAAAAACCTTAGTTTATACCTCTTGTGGACGAAAACCCCAAGAGTTCTCTTGTGGACGAAAACCCCAAGGGATTGAGAGGGTTTTTCACTCAGAAATTCCCATTGATGGTAATCAGATTTTCAGTGTTATTTTCAGTCATTTCCAGCAGTGTAATTTGAAGGCATTTGAGGAATAAAATTACAGCAGTTCATCTTCTATTGGATCGACCCAGTTGGGGCAGATTTGGCTTTGTATTTTGGAGGTATTTAGATCTGATTTTAATTGCTAAACCATCTACATATTTTTGGGAAATAAGCCAATTAGTTTCATAATTTTTCAAAGGGTTTTTTACCAGTTTTATAATCAGATTTCAGATCTGATTTCTGAGTTGATTTGGCATCCGCAAATTCTGATTTTTATATGAATGAGTTCCTAAAAATATAAACAATCATCCGGGATAGAGAAAATAATTTTTGGGGCTCATTTGATGCCCTAAATGTGTGGGCCGAAATAGTAGGAGGGTCAGATCTGCATGTTTGGTAGTTGCTGTTATAATTTGGTTTACATCATCTTGTTCCTTGTATTTTTCCAAGTTCGGGCATATGTCATTTGCCTAGATCGGAGTTGTGTAGAGAAAGTTATGCTATCTTGAAGATTGCAGCAGTTAGGGTTTCAAATATAAATTATTTTCCAGCTGTTGAAAAATCTGATTTTTTTCATAATAGTCATAAATCAGCCTTTGGTGTTTTTAATTGATCTAAAATTGTTGGAGAACAAGAGAGACCCATTTGGGGATCTTACACTTTAAATGTAAATTGTTGGCAAAAACTAGAAGTTTCAGTAGAGTGATATAGAGAGATATATTGGCAATTTAATACTCTCTTCTGTGGTAACAGTATGATAGTGTCTGTAACTTGATGTTCATGTCCCTTGAATGAGTAGAATGAGCAGGCACCAAAAACACAAGGTATTGTTAAGTAGTTAAATCAGGAATTTCCTAGTTATAAAACATTGCAGATCTTCTTGATTCTATCCATATTACTTCTTAGTAAAATAAGTGGGTTTGTTTCAAGGAAATTAGAAGTGTTGTATGCTTGTATAGCCCGTAGCAAGGTGGGGTAGAGTAGGCAAGAACCTTAACACCCATCGCAGTTTGAGCAGGTCCTTTATTGTTTTATTTGGGATTGTAAAGGATGTGTTGAGTGTTGAGATGTGGACTAGCAAATAAAAGTTGCCTTAATTGAAAATGGGCATCATGATCATATTAAGAACACAAATCTTGATGAATTTTTCTTAGCACATGAAATGAAATTGAAAATCGTATCAGACTCTATTCTCGTACAACATAATTAATTGTTTTTAAAAATACAATATTTAGGGCGGCTACACGCTCTTACTTTCACTTGACTTTATTATTATTATATCCTCTCAACATGCCACTTCCATGAAGAGATTTGAGAAATTCTTATGAAGATATTAAAGTCTTGGCAAAAACCAAAAAGTAGCCAGTTTTTCACCCATTTGATATGATGAAAGAATTAGTTTTATCCATCAAATACGAGAATACTGATTGGATACGACCTCGATACGGTCGTTTGTCTGTATCCAAATATGACCTGGAAATGACAGTGCTGTACCCAAGCCATATATAGATACAAGGCGAAAATTTTGGTGTGTCGGATACGTATCCTTGAAGTATCTGGAATGTATCCGTGTATATGGTTAAGAAGGGTACTCCACGGGATCCATAATTTTGCAAAATATAGCCATGAAAGTTGAATGTTGAAATTAGCATCATAGTTGTCTTCTGATATTTGGGAACCTGGTTAGAAAGTTAAACTTATGATTCGATTTAAGCATTTGGAATTTACCCAGATTGTGTAATCTAGTAAAAGATAATGAAATTGAGAATTTAGTGCACCTCGACATCATAAAACTTGATATAGAAGCGTGAGTTGTCGATGGAGAGCTTGGAGAGTAGGATGTCTGCAATGGCTGCGCTGAGCTTCCCGTTGACAAGAGGGTCCAGCCCTCCAATGGAGACCAGCTCCCCGTAAGCAGCAGCTTCCTCGCTGCCCCCGAATGACATTGCCACTCCCCCTTTGAGCAACACCATCACATACTAAACACAAGAGCAAGAGTATCATTATTCATTTGCCTTACAGTATCAAATGAGAAATGAGAAACGAGAAACGAGAAACGAAATATTGGCTTACAGATTCAGGCTTGCCGATGATCCTGCCCACAGCCTTGCTGCAGTCTTTGAGGATGTCTGAGCTCACCACGCCATCCACAGGCACATTGGTCGTCAGATTCAGCGTTGGCATTTTTGATTTCCCACTCGCCACTCGCCACTCGCCGCATAGGTAGGTATACTTATCACAATATCCCCAAACGCCCAGCGGAGGCTATTCTCCCCATAGAATGCACCGCCTTACATTAATGCCCCATCAAATGCGCCATAAAACCACACGTATGTGTGGGTCTTCTTGTCACTTGTCCAATCATAGATAAATTGTTTTTATTATATTGATTTTACATGAGTAGATGCACTCGATTTGGGATGTGCATTGGTAAAGAGTAGGTCTTGGGTTCAAATCTCATCACTTGATGTAGTGTGTTTTTATAACAATAAATAATTGTTGTCATCACACACACGCCAAGGCATTTGATGGGCATGAATGAGTGCATGGGTCATCGATGGGGCATAGGTGCATTCTATAGAGAGAATAGTCTTCCCCCTCTCTCACATGCCATCTCTTGCACAACTTCCCAAATTATGTTTGGTGACTTGCTTAGAGTGTGTCACTCATGTTTATACTTAAGGAAACGCAAACAAAACCAAGTCATGGTCTCAAGTTGTTAAGGGACCATCAAATATAAGGAGGTTTGTGCAAATTTGGGCAGAATGCAAGAAAGTGAACATAGAGAAAGCAGTAGAGGGATAAAGAATCTAATTATCAAAGGGGTAAAAGAGTATGGCAAAAATGAAAATAAATTCATTTTGACAAGTGAATTTTTAAGAGACAAACTACAATGGCAAGGACGATCATGCAAGCAAGGAAAATTGGAAAGGTAGATGAAGAAAGGTCTAGACCTATCAAAGTTGTCATGATGAGATTAGAAGACAAGTACCAACTTTTGAGTAAGAAGAGACTCTTGAAGGGTTCAATTTTCTTTTTAGATGATGATTTAACTTCAATACAATTGGAGGATAGAAGGAAAGAATTAACTAAAATAAGAGCAACAAGAGACGAAGGTAAAAGAGCATGTTGTACAACAGAAAAGTTGTTATTGGCAAGATAATGTCACAGTATTCTTCGCAGCAGGATGACAATGGGAAAACAATGAAATTGATGTCGGCGAGGAATGAGTTTGGTCAATTGTGGATGCAAAGGTGTGAGGATCATGCTTCGAGTTCTCAACACCAAAGTAAATAGGAATCGGGGCCCCCTGGTATTATTAAAACTTACATGTTGGAATTGTAGAAGTTATCCTTGGAGAAGGGGACTTGGGTTGGTGCCCGATGCTTGAAAGGGAGAGATGCAATTTGCTCACGAAACTCGCGAACATGATGGTGCAAGACTCCTTCTTTTGACTTTTGAAGGTTATAGGAAGTTTACAGTTTGGAATGAGGTAGCTTTACGCAATAGGAAAGGTTTTGGAGGTATAATAGTTTTAGTTAAAGAAATGGATGGTAGAAAGATTCAACTAGTAAGAGAGGACACAAACAAACAATTCATTATGTTCGAATATCAAAAAAATGGGAGTAACATTAGAATAACAACATGCTACTTTACACCCTTGTTTTAAAAACATACAAAAAGGTGGGCTAGATGGGAAAGATCCTTGTGCAACTTTAAAGAAAGATATTTTTGAGTTTTCCCATCAAAGGGAAGTTCTTCTTTTGGGTGATTTCAATGTGAGGATCATGCAAATGAGCAAGCTAACACTGGAGTGGTAAGGAGAACCAAAATCCACTATGGCCCTTGGAAGAGATAATCAAAAGTGGGCAAGATGGTCAGAAGACAACATGGACATTAATCATTTTGGCGAAGAATTATTAACTCTTTGTGGCATGTTTGATTTGATTATTTGTAATGGCATGGAAAGATGGCATAAATCTGAAATTTTACTTGTAAAACTTACAATGGGGCAAGTGTTGTTGATTATGCAATTTTCTCAATTTTAATCGACAGGATAAGAGAAGTGGAGATTGATGATTCTATCAGGGACCTAAAGTCGGATCATAATCTAATTTCCATAGTGGTAGCTTGGATGAGCAAGAATCAACTCACAAGGAAAGAACAATCTCAACAACATCTTTCGGAAAAAGGAAGGATTCTTGTAACACAAGAAAATTGTGATATCTTCAAAGTGGCATTGAGCCACTTAATGCAAGAGGGGAAAGCAAGACCACAAGGCCTTAAAAGTTATGAGTTAACAAACATAATTAAGAGGGCCCTTACAAGTTGCAAAAGAATAAAAAATAAGAAGAAGTAAACAAATTATTTTCCGGTAAATAGATGGTTTGATGAGGATTGGAAAGCGCGGCAGGAGTGTTGTTACGAAAATAGGAAGAGAGAAGTTAAACATAAAGTTGTACAAACAAATCATAAAGAGAAAAAAAGTGAGTTCATGACCATAAAGAGGAAAGATCTTATATAATTAGGGAAACATAACCCAAAAGTATTTTGGAAGGAACTTCATGAAAGAAAAAGCATAAGGAAAACAACAATATCACAATCGATCAATGGTTTGGGTATGCAAAAACATTATAAACGAGTTCAAAAGAAGACCCCCTTTTGGTCAACACGACAACACAATGTTTTATTGTGCGAAGTTAAGGAGGGTATTATGAATTTGGGGTTGGAAAAGCCAAAGACTGAGATGAGTTTCAAATAGAATATTTAAAATAGGGAAATAATTTCTTTCTCCTCACATTGTCAACATATTCAACAACATCATTTAGCAAGGTTTTCCTGGAGATTGGACTACCAATCTTACGATACCTTTTTTAAAAGTGGAGATGTTAACAATCCTTCTAATTATAGAACCGTCATGATCAACCCATTGTTTATAAAGTTGTTTGGTAGCATGGTGGAATATAGAATCAGCAAGTGGGTAAAAGAAAAAGGTAAGAGAGCAAAAGGGAAAATAGGGTCCCTTTAAGTATTCAACAATAAATCATGGTATCACTTTGAGGCACATTATTGAAAAAGTCTAGAATGATAAAGAGGAAGTTTACTACTGTTTTGTTGACTTGATAAGACTTTTGACAAAATTCCTAGGAACGAATTATGGGATAGAATGAAGGATTTTGGTATCCCAGTGCATCACAGAGCGATCATTCATAGGATTTATGAAAAGGTGTGAGTCAAAATCGAACTCAAACTGGTATCTTAGAAAGTTATAGGAGTGATATTGGGGTTAAATAAGGGTTCCCATTATCATCGACTTCATTTGGCTTATATATCGACAAACTTGAGGAATGACTAAATTTGTAGAGTGAAGATGGTGTTCGCTAGGAGAGTATGTTATAAGACTTCTCCTTTATGTTGATGACCTTATCTTGATTGTTAGGTCTACTCAAGGACTACAAAAGCATTTATGTGTGCTTGAGCACTTTTGCAAAGAAGTGGGGATGCAAGTCAACACCAATAAGACCAAGATCATGATCTTCTCCAATAGAAAGAAAAGAACTCAATATGATTTCTATTTTGATGGAAACATTTTAGAGGAAGTAACGGAGTATAAATATCTTAGGTTTGACTTTGATTAACTAAAATATAAAAATGTTTTATATTCTAAGCTAATACGATGCTAAGAACAACAGTAAATAACATATAAATGTATAAAGGAAATGACCCAAGCAACTAAGAAAGTAGATATGTAAACCACAGTGATAGGAGAGTTAGAAAGAACTCAACTGATTCGATGAGCTTGCTAGATTGTGTTGCGAGATGGCCAAAGAAACAAGAGGAGGAAATAATTGTTCCAAAGTCCAGAAAATTGTAGATCTGGGCAATCAGAGCGGATTGGGATGCTTGGATAGGTACATGGGCACTGTGGACACCTTAGTCTAAGATATGGGTGCCCTAGTCTATGAAAAAGCTCTGTAACATTCCTATGAGGTGTCGTTTGATGGTTGCCTACCTTCGCTTCATGTCACACTAACTTCGTTAGATTTTTCAATATGTCGTTGAAAATCAGAAATGAAGATGAGACCTGTAAAACCCCAAGACAAGCATCAAACCCCTAAAAAAAGAAAGATGCATATGAAGGGGTCAAACTTTCGTCAGCTACCACAATGGTGGACTTAGTAATTGAGCGTTGCACTACATCTCAGACCGATGTAATTCTATGTGCTTATATGTGCAATCATGCCCTAGGTGCTCTTATTCCAGTCACACTTTGTTAAAGTAGCAAGCATTAATTATGTGTAGAAATGTAACAGAATGGTGGATGAAATAGAATAAACTTACATGTAGTGTGATGCAAATGAGTCATCCTTGTGCCTTATGATGGAGCTAGATGGATGCAAATGGAGCCTTTGATTGATGCAACCTTAGGTGATGATAGTAGTGCTTAGTAATTGGTCCCTCATTATGGACTGATAACTTTATTTTTATATGGTTCTCTTGTTCTAATTTCATAATCAACCCTGAAAAGGTCGACCACTAAAAATATAGATAGATCAAATGGCTAGAAAGTGCCCAAAAAGTGGTGGGAAAGTGGAAAGAGGATTAGGGTGCCCCAACTGGGACCGAGGTGCTAGTGGGGGCCCCAATACTAGCCTGGACACCCCAGACAAGGCTAAAATGACCCAAAATGACAAAAACAGACTAGGCAAGTATGTGCTGAAGGTCGGCAGTGACGACAGAAATCAAAGTAAAATGGTCAAAGGACGTGGGTTAATTAGTACTTTCTTCACTCAAAAACCATATGAATAGTAGTATGAGACTGGGACTAAATAATGTCTAAAGTGCGTGATTTTGTGACTACATTTGCCCCCACTTTATGTTGGTGAGCGGAAAGCTTGATAACATAAAGTAGATATAGATGTGTACCGATGTCTGTGTGGAGTGATGTAGAAAGCATGTCAATGGACTAGAAAAAGCATGGAAATTAAAGATGCAAAAGTGCAAAAAGTGGTGAGAGTGAACCTAGGATGGAAACGCGTGTGTAGTTGTTGATGTGTGTGATGTACCCTCGTGGTTACTATCGTGTGTGCCACCGTAAAATGTTGTTGTTGTCTATAACACCCTCTTTATTACGCTTCTCAACTAGGATTTTTTTAATTTAACTTCATGATTCACTTGATTTAAATACCCATATATTTAAATCCAACATAAATCTTAAGTTCCTATCTCATGTTTCCTTGTTCTAAATTCTCATAATTTAGAACTAACATCATCTTAGTCAATCCATCCTATAACAATCATAAACCATGTGCACTGCATGAGAGTATACAAATCCTACTCGATCCCCCTCAAACACTCTTTGCGGTGTATTTTCTCTGTACGAGTGTATATACAAAGTATACTAATGGTTTCTTTCATCTATCAAGGATAGTTAAATATTGCATTCTAAGTGTCTACATGGGTATCCGTCATTGAATCCCATCCAACATCCTACACTTAGATCTTGGTGAAATCATGACAGTGTAATCAACAACTTACACTACTTCGACGAGTTTGAAACATATATTCCATGTTTGGTTACGTGAACGACACACTCATTGTTAGGTACTTGACTTCCACCATATTAATCTTTGTTATCTGGATTAGGACTAGATAGTTACAAGTTGCATACAAGGTACCAACTAGGATCCGCCTGCATGGGTAAGTGCCACAATATCAGCTTAGGATGACTAAGGGAGAGTAAGCGTCTCGTAATGATTTGCATCATTCGGGTTGCTTCACTTTCTCATAGTCATCATAAGATGACATTGGGTACTTAACCATGTGGTCCATTACTTGCATCTTAATGCATTACGACCTTTTCATTTAGAGGAGCTTGATAGGTTAACTTGACATAGCAGCTACCCCATTGTAGCCAAATAATGACCTTAGTCATTAAGTGGGTACAACATGGCAATGACCATATCGAGTTGGATCGCCAAGTTCCACTAAATAGGAAAGTCATATCTTATGAAGTTAAGGTTATTTGATTAAGTTACAACATGACAATTCTCAGGTTTCAACGTTACTCCCATTACGATAGGATTCATACCTAAGGATCTAAACGAGGGATTCACGCATATCAATCGCATGTTTAGAGTCATTCCCAACATGATCATTATGTTTACTAGTTGCAGTTTTAAATCAACATTCTGCATTAAATCCCTTGTTCATACTTTGCCTTTTTACATAAGCAATGCATTATGACAAGAATAATACATAATAGTATTAGTATCCAAATGAATAACATCATTCCATGTAGTCACTTTTCCTAACCCTTTAATTCCCAGGCGCGCTGACATATCACCTAGCCTAAACGAGAGCTCACCCGAAGCGCGCGAAGGCGCCAAGCCCCTCTTCTATGTGAGCTTTATCAAGAATAGTACCATGAATGGCATAGTAATACATGATAGAAAATGCATACACCCTATAACAAGAATAAAGAACTAGATCAAACATAGATGAACCATATTATGACTATGAACATCAAGAACAATAAGTAGTAACTTGAGATCTAAACCAAGACCATAATAAAGAACACATATATCCAAATCCATAAGCACTTTCTTATTTAGAACAAAGACCATTATATTAATCCACCATTGTTACAGTAGCCAAATACATCACAAGATCCATAAATGAACCAGATACATCAACAAAATAACATTATAACCCTACAATCACTCTACTCAAGAAGCATTCTCATGCATCTCTTTCTCTCGAGCTCTCTCTCATTTTGTTCTCTCCTGCTTGTCATGCAAATCAATACATAACAAGAGAACTAGGGAATATTCCCTCCACTACCTATTCATCACTCAAGAGCAAACCACATGCCAAATGTCATCATGCCCCACCATACTCAAGTACCCTAAACATGCAAATTCCAGCTAAACCATAACTAACTCTACTTTACAGCTCTTAATCTTATCATGATAATCATATCCTAAAACATGCTTTCCTTGGGTTGTAAGTCTCCATGTTTAGCCTTATCCATAACCAAGTCTGGCCGCATCTCCACGTGTTCCTCATTGCAACTCTAACCGTGGTTCAAAATACAATAAGTCTCGAGCATGTTTTGTCAGGTGTGAACCTTTGCACCTTACTAAATGAAAATGGAGTTCATTTCGGAAGAGCCAAAGGATCAAATGTGCACAGGAACAAATCAATCAATCATTTTCGATATTTATTCAATAATGCAAGTTACATATAAATATGAGCTCTCCTATAACCACTCCCCTTGAATATAGGTAACAACTTACTAACTTATTCAATCCTAGAATCTCTCCTAACAACCCACTAACCACTTATAATATCTCTACGTGATTTGTTATAAAAAATCACTTACATTAATATATTTTAATATAATTCACCATATACTAACCTATACAAATAATATTTCTCACCTACTAATGTGAACACTAACCCATGTTTTCCTAGCATTCCCCGCCTTAGTGCGAACATGGGGTGAGGAATTACTGATCCTCTATTGCCATCGTAAATCTCGAGTCACTCGCTTTAGAGATTACCCTAGTGTAAATTACCCCTCTCAATTTAAAATGCTTCGTACATGTCGATTTCCACCGATAATGCATCCATAAATATCCTCTTTACAAAATTTTGAAAATATCCCTTTTTGCGCAAACCCCCTTTTTAAAATATAATTCATATTGTAACCTTCCATATTTTTACGCCGTAGGTGTTTTCACTACAGAGGCACCCATGCCATTTTCGTCGTCACACTTGGAAAACATCGTTTGCTTACTAGCACACTGCCTGTGTCGTTTCCTTTTGTCTATTTCTACTTTGGTCTATTATTGGCTCCTTTAGCGGTGGTTTCATATTTTCTGGGAAGCCACGTTAGGTTGGCGAACTAGTATGCGATCGCTTGCTCGACCCTTGGTCCTCCTCCCTGCTACGCAGTTTCTTGTTTCCTATTGGTTTTGGTTACGGTGTTTGGTGGTGCGCATGAGGACAACTCTCATCCTGTTACCTTGGTTGCAGTGCAGGTTGCTTTTAGACTTTTCTCCTGCATCATCCATGGCCGCCCAAGTTCGAGGGGTGTGTTTATTTATATTGTATGGTAGTTGCAGTTACAAAGCATTGACACTTCAAAGTTTGGGATGTGCTCCAACATTTTGCGAGGGTTTGTGGGTTTAATTCCAGGCATTTTGCAGCAGCTTCATTTGATCAATCTTCAAGGGATTCAAATCAGGTTTTTGATTTTTCCCTTTCATTTGTGTTTACATTTTTACTTGGTTAATGATATTGCTGAACTTTGCAAGTCTAAAATATAGTTTTTTTGAATTCGGTTTGAAAATTCATATTCCAAACTTCAGAATTGTTTTTGTTGGGATACGGCTATATGCAACATGTCATGAACTATTTGAAAAAAATTACACCATTGTATATTGAATTTCAATCAATAATCGTGATACTTACTTTTTTATTCATTCACATCATTTAATAATAATAAATATAATTGTTTAACATATTTAATATTCAGTTGTGGAATCTTGATAAATGCTTAGAATTATTTTTGTTGGGATACGACTGTGTGCAACAACATGTTGTCTGTAAACTGTTTGACTAAATGTCTTCCCTTTCCGTATGCCATTAATAGCTCGTAAGGGGTTTTTTGAAGAAATTTTAACTACACTTTTATATTTAAAATACAGTTGTCATCATGTTTGTCGCTGTTTTTTTCCCTTGACCCTTCTTCTTGGTTTCACAAATAAAAAAATGTTGAAGCCCATACAAAATAGAACAAGATTATTCACAGCGGCTAAAATAGTGAGCCTGCCATTATCAAGAAATGTGTTTTCTATGGTAGAAAATAATACTATTACGTAGCAATTGAAGTTGCACTCCCAGAGTGCAAAGGTATGGCAATCTGTACCTATATAATAGTAATAAAGTAAAGGAAAATTACAATTCTTGCAATAAAGTTCGATGTAGCTCAATCTAGCCTTTGCCTCACAACAGTCTTCATCTCTATGCCTTTTCAAAGGTAAAACTCTGTTGTTCCAGTTTTCTGGCAACATTTTCTATTTTCCACATGTCCCATGGATTACTTTTCGGTCATATTTCCAGGGGCTTCCCAACAACTATATACTGTCATGTAATAACATGAGGTTGAGGAGGGAGCAGATATCTATGTTTTAATATTCACAGAATTATATCTGTGAATGCCTGCTAAATGCCAAAAGTAATTGTTTCTTTCTTGGCCAAGATATTCCACTTATTCCAAGTCTGGAAAAAATTGTAGGTTTCAAATATTAACTAGGTATCTTGTATTTTATATTATACGAGAATGATGTGAAATTTGAACTATGCTACTGTAAATAGCAGCAATAGGCAGAGTAAATACTATTAGAGAAATTATTTACTGAATCTAAGCCACACCACCAAAAAAAAGGTTGGATATGCCACAACAGTATCAAGAAACTATAATTTATTGGCCAGTCCAAACTAGCAGTTTATGTATATTTTATCTCTGTGTGTATAGACAAATGGTTTGTGAAAAAAATTATTATAGTGCCATATCATTTGGTGTTTTCTAGGGAGGCCGCTTCTTACTTCGATGGGGTTTTGGAGGTGCATTTGCCATTGTTTTAGCTGCTTACATGCGCAGTCAGAGGAAACACCAAATGAGCATGAACATATCGAGGAGCCACCACCAACTATGGTGTTGGTTGAGGTTCACCACCCGAGGATCCATTTGCACCAACTATGGTGCCGGCAGAGGTTGAGCCACTGAGGATCCATTTGCCACCTGTTGTTCCTGTGTAATTCTAACTTGGGAACACTTTATTTTAGAGGTTCCAATACTATAAAATACATTGTACATAGAATTTATCTTATCCTTTTTATTTAGAAACGTGCAGTATAATGAGTGAAATGCTCTTGTGTACAAACAAATTATATATATGCGTGTGTATAGTTTGCACATTCGATAATAAATAAAAATGATGTGCATTTGTTATTTACAATTTAAATGTGGTTTTATCCCTATTACAAAAAAATGTTACTCTTATGCTTTGTTGAGCATGACATTAACATAACCGTTATACATGTATTGGTTCATAGTAGCCTTATTATAATACACCTTTTACAGTGGGTTTTTCCTTTACTACTACCTACTTTCACAAGCACAGTAGATTTTGAACATTATTACATATGTGTCAAATTGTAATAGGGTTTTTAAATAGTGTAAGTATTAACATATATTAATATTTATATATATATTGCAGTTTAGGTACATCCCATTCAAACACGCTAAAGTTTCCTAATGGCTGCTTCTAGCTCGGTGCCGCCCTCTGAACTTGGGCCCGACAATTTTCCTGCTAGTGCTCAGAGTAAATTTGTTGTTGTTCTGCTTAGGCCTGTCATCACTCCTATTAAAAAATTAAACCCATATCAGCCAAAGTGGACTATTAAAGGCCGAGTAACAAGGAAAGGGAATGTCAGTTTTTTAATAGTAGGGGCCCATGGCAGGTGTTCAACTTTAATGTTAAAGATGTTGCTGGAGATGATGTTGTTGTAACAACATTTAAAAGTATAGCTCCCATTTTTTTGAGGTTGTACAACATGAAAGGGTTTACAATATATCCAATGGTAGTTTAAAATGTGCTAACCAACAACGCAAACAATGTGATAGTTTGTGGGAAATAATCCTAAATAAAAACTCCATGCTGCAGTTGTGTTCTGATGAGGAAAGTGACATACCACTTGACAATTTTCAATTTACAAAAATAACAGCTATTAAGAATGCAGTTATTAATACACATGTTGATGTCATTGGAGTAGTAAAGGTTGTTTCTGAAACTTCTTCCATCTATCAACCAGATGGAACAAGCTAAAAATGCGTCATTTCCATATGCGACACTTCTGACCATTCTATTGACATTACACTGTGGGGGATTTTTGTGAAACTAAAGGCACTTTATTGCATGATTTGCACCATGGTAGCACAGGCGAAAGGTTAGTTGTGGCCTTGAAGCGGGTTAAAGTAACATCATTTAACGGTAAATTGCTTTCAATAGGGCTTAACTCTGAATGTTTTATCAACCCCACATTGCCAGAAGATGAGTAGTTATGTACCTGGGCTGCCTTAAATTCCAAGGAACTTGTATCGGTCAGCTTAATTTCTATCAAAATAAATAACACCGATATTGCAGGTGTCCATGAAGTAGCACAATTACAAGTAGCAACAAAGGTTTTAATAACAACTACGATTATTCATGTAAATATGAGTAACTTTTGTTATGCATCATGTACAAATGTAGTTAGTGGTAAACAATGCCGCAAAAAAGTAGTGCAAACAGATGAAGGCACATGACATTGTCCTAAATGTAATGTTGATTCCTCACAATGCACATTTAGATATGCATTGAATCTATTGCTAGAAGATGCTACAGGCACAGTATAGGCTACTGCTTTCGAAGATGCCGGTTCAAGCATAATGGGTCTGTCTGCATAGGCTTTGTACGACATAGCCCAATAACCTGATCAGCTGCCCACAGTGCTAGAACAAGTCCTTTTCTGTACATACGATTTTGGTTTGCTAGTAAAAAGAGCTATATAATGACAACGAGAAACTCGGGTGTACTAGTATGCATGCCTCTCAAAAAAAGGGCTCCCCGACACATGATACCATTGTCAATGCTTTGTTAAATGCTAGCATACCTTAGTGTTCAACTTACTGCTATGAAAATTTGTACAATCATTACATATATACTCTCTTGTAACAGTTGGTTCTCTGATATCGGGTATACAAAGCAACCCCACATATATAGGAAAATTTTATACCATTATACTTTCCTTTTAATAATATGTACTTTTTCGTTTCATTTACAACTAATACGCTTTTGACACAGTTATGTTTTGCATATACTAATGTTAATATAGGAAAATACCTTACTCATTACATAACATTATTTATAATATCCATGACTATGTACGCTGCTTATGACTACTTATTTTGTCTTACCTTTACAATTAATTAGTCACTAATGACAATTACTAGATCAAACCTACATGTAAGTGCCCAATTCTGTAGATATTTAACAACTGTAAAACATCTACATCTACCCCAACTACAATTAAAATGTAACAATGTATCCTTTTCATAACAAATTACTATAATGTGCACATCCGTCATTTAATTATAAAAAAACAAAAAAACTTGAAGGCTTTACCTAAAACTGAGGCTTGGAATTTTCTTTATCACCGCCATTTTCTAGTTGGTTGCCTGGCAGTGGGTGGTGGTTCGGTTAGATGGCCGAAAACCCGCTTGCGTTTGCACGGAAGATCGTGTTTGCTGCATCATTATTAACCGTTTGTATTACTTTCATCATGAATATTGGTTTTGCTTCATATTTCAATATTGTTGTAAGATGGGGTTGAGGAGGGAGCACATATCACTTGGGAACAACACATATTTCTGCCATGTTAGTTTGTTGGTTGCTATATTTTGTCCTCTTTTTGTTTACATTACCAGATGCCTTCTTCTCAGTTTAAATGTTGTAGATAGGCCACTCAACCTAGATGCAGCTATACTTTGAAAAAGCCCATTTTCAATGCTTCTTTGATTATTTATCTATTAGTTTGATATGTCTGTGTCAAAACTTTGCCTTTTGTCCCCATTTATTAAAAAACTTTCCGTTGAAAACCACGTTGAGTTTCTGTTTCTAAGAAAGTTTAGGATTCCAACAGAGATTAAAAGGGCTTTCTTTGGGGAAAACCCAACAACTAAATGAACCCCAAAAAACAATTCCTGGGCATTGCTTCAAACCATATATGAATTGGTGGCGTTTGTATATGTTTGGGTTAGTTTACAGTATAGGACCCAATACTATAAAATTCAGCTTGTACTTTAAACAATACATACACAATCAGTCCACATGTAATTGCAAATAAAAATGTACATTTGTAATAACAACTGAACACCTACGTTATACACTGTAATCTTTACAAAAGTAAAACATACATGTTATATACCATCGGTACAAGTAACACTTCTAATATTTACACCCTTTCTGCAGGTTTAATACTACGCTCTTTAAGGTAATGGCGGATAATCGCAACATTGGTAAAATGAAAATGGGGTCTGCGAGAAAAAACCCATGACAATGCAATTCGAAGGCAACATTACGAGGAAAACAAAGATGAAATCAACAGACGCCATCGTAGTGCATATAAGGCTTAGAAAAGACCAAAGAGCATAAGTCGGACACTTGAACAAAGCAAGCAGGCGAGCAACCCCTTTAAGCAGCCCAACTACAGAAGGTATTGCTAATCCCCATACAAGTTTCCATGAAAAATAGATGCATTAGGAAACATGTTTATATGCGTCATTTGCCACGAATCTTACCTAGCCATGAAAGTTAAGCTCCGGGATGGCAACAACACATGCTTTAGATGCAACAAAGCATGATGGCAACCAGTTTTCTACATGGAACAATATGGACCCAAGAGCCCAACCTGAAGTCTTGGCCAAGTTAACACAAGTTGAAGAAATGCTTATCGCCCGAATCAATCCAATTGTACAGGTGACTCATGCCCTGGGGGGCAATACAAATATAATGGCCACACAATCAGTTTTCCATAGGACATTTCTTCAATACTAAAAGTTTTACCCCGTCGTATTGAAGAG
Organism: Taxus wallichiana var. yunnanensis; assembly: GCA_018340775.1. Classification (NCBI taxonomy): domain Eukaryota; kingdom Viridiplantae; phylum Streptophyta; class Pinopsida; order Cupressales; family Taxaceae; genus Taxus; species Taxus wallichiana. The sequence goes on along the minus strand of CM031240.1, from coordinate 505,635,773 downwards.
CTAGACATTTTAGTTAGTAAAGGAAAGGGACTGCAAATAAAATGTATGAATGCTTTGTTAATAGGGTCGAGGTTTATGTTGCACTATGTTATAAAATATCACATGATCCTTCTTATAAAGATGTCAAGATTGATGAGGTCACACTCTTTTGCTACCTAAGGTAGACACAAACATTGCCGCTAAGCTACGGGAGTTGCCTGTTACATCAGGTTTTGAACCTAGTCCCAGAGTCTTAAAAGCTACATTTGCTTAGAAAGTGAAGATGCGGACTCGAACTCGTGCCTCGGATCATCATTTGTGCAGTCCCTAACTAATGTCTGCACAAAAGTTGAGGAAATACAACAATATTTGCAACAAGAAATAGCTAGTACAGAACCCCATGTAAATTGGCCTACTATTAGCTCAACACCAATCAATGAGTATACTGAAGAAGGCTTGCTCTCTATGGCATTTCCAACTCTATTTCCCACAGGCGTAGCAATGTATAAACAGACCTGTTGACCGTGACTAAAAGTAGCTATGCATGAATATACATTACATTTACTATGATACCATGATAATAGATTTGGCAGCCACCCTAGTTCCGGTATTTCTTACTGAACTTCATGATGCGGCACCGCAATCAGTCAACCTCTTCTGTATTCGCTAAAAAAGATATAGATGATGACCTACCAACTACAGTGTGTGAGCTTCGTGAATACCTAAAAGACTAGCCAACCAAACAAATCGATGCATAACTCGTGTGTTTTGAGAATGCAAGCTTACGCGGCAAAAGAGCGTTCTGGGCTAAATGTTAGGTGGAGCTATCAGATATGATAATTCAACTGGGTGCACCCACACTTTTTTCACTTTAAGTGCCGCAAACACAAAATGGCCAGATCTCCATAGGGCCATGCTTGGGACCCCTCCCCTACCAAAGAACAACAACTCAATCTTGGAGAATCAACAACATCATAAGGTACCCACATTTAGTTGTTGCATATATGGAACGAAAGTTCACATATTTCCGAGAAGAAATCTTAGAAAAAACTCTCCACGCCCAAGACTATTGGTACAGGTAATACCTCTTATCACTTTGTATTTATTTTATAACATTATTGGCTCCAACTACACCCTGAACCATAAGTCATGTTGCTTATGCAAATATGAATGGCAACATAGAGGATCACCACATATACATGGATTCTTAAGGCTGGAAAATGCACCAAATATGGCCGCTTTAGATTGGGCCAACCCCAATCGTGTATAGCCGCCAAAGCATTCTCTCGATAGCTATGTCACGACATGGAACCCAAGTATGGGGCTACAAGGTGTGCCCAAGATGCACCGTATCATTTTTTATGACCCCTACTTTATTAAACACCGCCACTATTCAATCAACTTGTGCTAAAATTTATTACACCGAGCTGCTCAATTGGGTTCAAAGACACACCAAATGCTCTAAAGACACATGCCTGTAGAAAAAAGGCTCCCACCTACAGTGTCGATACAAAGCCCCATGGCCCCTGCAAGATACCTCTAGCTTACTAATCAACGAAAAAGGCCAGCCTATGTACACACCGACCCGTAATGATGACAAAGTCAACATTCATAATGCCACAATCTGCAGGTTTGGCGAGCAAACGTGGGCTGTCAGCGAGTAACTTACCAACATGCGTCTTTACGGTATATAGCAAAATATGCAGCCAAAGCGGAACAAAGATCCGAAAGCTATCACCACATGTTAACCAATCTCTATCAATGCCAACCTCCAAAGCTCCACCACACTTGCATATAGTAAGTTCCTAACATAAATGTTAGTAGACCATGACATCGAGGCCCAAGAAACATGTCACATGTTACAAAAATTGCCCCTTTTTGTCTGCAACTGCCTCTTTATATCATTAGCAGTAGGGAAAAAAGTATTCAAGCGCATTATAACTCTAACTACAGGCCAAATCACAACTCCATCAATCATTCAGTCCTACACATGTTACCGCCAACCTTAGAAGGGATATCACTAATAGAAGTCCGTAGGTCCCGATCATACACAGTGTACACAAGTGTGCGAACCAATGGCGCCCAAGGCCCATAGTAGCTATAGTATGTGTTTACCCTCGCTACTCAGTTATTCCACTCCATGTAACTCATCAACCTATGAAGCATTTTGCTTCAGTGAGCTGATTCTATACAAACCGTTCTGAAACATTCTAAATGACATAGGTGATATGCCTTCTCAAATCTGCCAATAGTGGGAATTATTTCAACATTCTTATCAGCCCCGACACATTCAAAGAGCACCCATTCAAATTGACGATCTAGCAAGCGAAACTAACTCCAGATGTGGATACTTTTGAGGAAGAACAAATGGAAGAGTGGGAATTGTTCTCCCGCATCCATCCAACCAACGACATATAGATTGATGACCTAGCCATGCTCGGCCTATGAGAATTTGACACCACCCACCCTTGGGGAGAGTGTCACTTAAGTTGTGCCTTGCAAGAAACGAGGCCAACATTTATCGAAACAATCCAACTTCAAACACCCCCACTTTTGCATACCCCCTACCCAATACCGACCTATACTTGCTTTCCAATCAGAAAAACCGCTTTACAAATCATTAAAACCCATGCCACCACAAACCTTGCTTCCGCTCCATTAAAAATGATAATTACTTTATACCACTTTACTGCACACGGTAAATCATATCTAATCAGGCAAATCTCATATGTTTTACAATCCTTTCCCTGCAAACCACACCCACCTATTACTCCTAGCCCCAACAGTGTCATGACTTTCCACATTAAAGGCACCACTATTCATGCGAGGCTTGTCCATTCCAATCCACGATGTTCAACCTCTTGAGGCCAAACTCTACTTCACTTCCAAGAGAAAATGAAATATATAGATTTCATATTAATTAATGAAATGAGTTTTATCGGGCCATGCCTACTAAATGATATCAACACCCACTTACGTCAAGGCTTCCCACAAACCGCAGACCAAGACTTTGGTGGTTGTTCAATCATCCTCGTCGGTGATCTCGCCCAACTACCTCCAATAAATGATGTGCCAATGTATGCAGGCACCACAATTGGCCATGCCTTGTGGAATAAATTCACCACAGTAATAATGTTAGACACTAATTTCCGACAATCTGGCAGCACACCTGCCCAAACCCGATTCAGAACCCTACTTTTAAACCTCCGCAATGTAGACCCAATAGAATCTGACTGGCACTTGCTTATGACTAGGGCTCCACCAACAGTTACAAAAGAAGAGCAACAAACTTTTAAAATGCATACCCACCTATACGCTACTAACAAACTGGCATCAGTCCATAACAAATGCATACTTAAATCCCTAAACATGCTTGTTGCTCTTAGCCAGTGTCAACACCATGTTGTTTCTCACACATTACTTTGCTCCCACCCAATTAGAGCCTATACTGCTACTCTGTGAAGGAGCAAAAGTACTATTAATAACCAATTTATGGATAGAAGCCGGACTAGTCAATGGCGCAATAGGTAAATTTATATGCATAGTTTACAAAGGAGTTCTGAAAGCCCCCAAAATCCCACTATACGTAGTTGTTACCTTCCCGACTACTTAGGCCCACCAGGATATAAATAATCCAACCCACATACCCATTCCCCCATCACCAGAAACAACAGCCGACAAATCCCACTAAAAATGGCATGGGCCCTAACTATCCACAAAGCCCAAGGAATGACCCTCAATAAAGCCACAATAGACATTGGGCCTCACCGATCGGGTAGGACTCACTTTCACGACTATTTCCTGTACAAGCCCATTCCAACCTAATCATTTCTCCTCCCTTCTCATTTGAAAGCTACGCACACATAGCGCTCAACAAATATGTGGCCACCGAAAGAAGCTGAGCACCAACTGCGCGTAAAAAACATTGCCCCCATCCTCTTATAAACTCCCCCACCACAACCCCCACTACAATTGCCCCTACCCACGGTGGTACTTCTACTACTATTTACAACCCCCACTATTCTAATATCATTACTATGTACAGGTCCAATAATAACCCTTAAAAAAACCATTTCACAAAGAAAAAAGGCAATGCCCCTGTAATGTACCGACCATCAATCGCTAGCCACTGCAAACTCAGGGACAAACCCCTATACATGCATATTCCTAAAAAAATAAAAATAAAAAATTTCCCTCGCTACTATTGTCTATTATGCTAATATAACCATTGTTCACAGCACTACGATCGCCCACCGACAAAACAACACATGCACAAAGGCCGCAGTGATGTCTACTACAAATTAGCCACCAAACTGGAACAAGACACCAATACTCTCCACCAGCTTGTGTGCGAGTCAATCGAAGCTCGTGCACGCAGCACAGAGCTTGTAGCCGTAAAAGACATCTACACATTCCAACTTGCTATTGGAAAACTCCAAGATACTGCTCAAATATTGATACACGCCACCATCGCCGTCGAAGATACCTATGACATTGTGCGCAACAAGGCCTATGAGCAATATTACCGTTAAAAGACAGGGAAAAATAATTTCATGCTTCCGTTATAAAGAAAATACAAACCACCAGCTTTACGTGTGAAAAATATATGTAAATACACCACTTTTAGTTATTATGTTCATGCTGTAATTTGATTGGCAGTTATACGCCCTTGCTACTTATGTGTAAAAAAAATGCAACTCAAGCACTGTACTTTTAATATTCTTTCTCTTGTATTGCAGTAACCCAAATCAGATGCGTTGTTTGTAATATTATAAGTTGTCAAACTTTTCCAAGAGGTGATACAACTTGTTGAGCTTGATCCTTTGAGAAATTCTCTTGTTGGTCTCCTACGAGTGACTGCGTTGTCTACAGAGCAGCACAAAAGATTGACTATTGCTGTAATAAATTTTGAAAGTTTGCAAAATATTTGCCTTGCAATACATTTACTAAACTCAAATTAATGGCTGGTATAAAAGAACTAAATTCTGAAATTAAATACATGAACATGTTACACTCACCCAAGGAATTCTTACAACAAATACTCTTGCTGTTAGCTTTTAATTCGTTTCAGATCGTATGTCACATATTCTTCAACCTTAATTGATGTTGCTTCTTTATTACATTTAGTAGCAATAGAGCCTACTTTTGTGAATGCAAATGTAACTAATTCTTTCATTTCCCTGTTTATTGGCCCTACTGTGACTATTTTTCAAATACCAATATTTGTTTATAACTATAACCCGTAATGTGTTGTACGTTACCATGCATCGAGTAACTACTGCTGCAAAAACACTCTCGTAGTCTTGTGCCAAACATTGCATATACTACATTTTCAATAAAACTTTGATAATGGATACACCATCTTATTTTCTGTTACACAATTTAGGACCCATCACTTTTGTGAATTTGGAAAATTATTCTCATCATTGACACCATAATGAACAACCCTGTTTTGACAATTCTGGAGCGTAGCCTCTCCTCTGAGCTGAGTGAATGAAGGGACTCTATACATGCAAAATAAGAGCAGGTTGTAGCATGGCTTCACAGTTGGACTTTGTCATGGAGTATTTCTCGTTAACATTGGTCAGCTTGCCTTACTCTGCTTCTCGATGTAATGAATTTTCTAACAAACTATTACTTGTTTAACAACCTTCAACTTGCCTTTCTTTGCATCTGTTGATTAATACTACCAAACAATGAGGGGCGATTCTCAAGCTATCAAATGCTCCTGATTCCATTGCAATGTGTGGTTTAATTTATTCTGCTTATTGTAATTCGTATGTCAATCTTGCAATTTTTGAGCCCAATGTTGACAGCCAGAAAGTGAGAGATCTTATTGGGGATGAAGCAGAGGAGCTTGTGCACATGTTCTGTATTGTGCCCAGGCAACCTCTTATTCATAAGATTCAGAAAATATTGCCCCCTCAGGGATGGTAAATTTAAAACATTTACAACTGCATAAGATTAACTGTGTTTCCTTTAGCATTGTATCAATATGACCAACTAAATTTTCAAAGTGTGCAACATATTTAGATTGCAATACATTTACTACATTTGCCTTAATGGTTGCTGTAACAGAACTTATTATGGAATTAAATTGATGATCATGTTAGACACAGCCAATGTTTTTTTACAACAAATACTCTTGCTGTTAGTTTTTAATTCGCTTCAGATCGTATGTGACATCATTTTCAATCTAAATTGATGTTGCTTCATTTTTTCGTTTTGTACCAATATAGAATACTTTGGAGAATGCCAATACTAACGTTGACAAAATCCATTACGGAGCAATACACTTCATGTATTTGAGAGGGAAAAATGTTGTGGATTTATGGATTGTTGTTCTTACTCGCATGATTTCTAGGAATTAATCAGTCACCAACTAATTTGGATTGCAATACATTTACTACATTCACCTTAATGGCTGCTATAAAAGAACTTAACTGTGGAATTAAATTGATGATCATGTTACACTCTCCCAACCAATTTTTACAGCAAACACTCTTGCTGTTAGTTTTAAATTCATTCCAGATCATATGTGACATCATTTTCAATCTTAATTGATGTTTCTGCCTTTATTTCATTTTGTAGCAATACATACTACTTTGGAGAATGTGAATACTAACATTCACAAAATCATTATGGACGAATACACTGAAATACATGATGCAGGACTCTAGCCGCAGCAGGTGGAGGGAAGGCCAACGAGTAAGGAGCCACACAACAATTTCCACAGCCTAACGTGCCTTCCCAACAACGAAAGGAAGAACAGGGTAAAATGGAATGTAGGTCGGTGCTTGTTAGAAATTATAAAGAGCATATGTTAAAAACTTATTTACTGTTATTGCTAAGCAGACTAGGAGGGGCAGACATAATTTTGGGATACCAAAGCACTTACACAATTGTTTGTGGTTGGAGCTGTTTCAGAAATTTGGGTGCAGCTGTTAAAGATGTTGCCGTACCTTGTATCTAGGTAGGCTATAGCATTTGATACTGTTATTTAATCAAGAATACAGTAGGTTTGTGCAAGGTTGTGTGCACATTACTAAATTAATCAACAATATAATACATAAGTTACATCTTTATTTAATTTTCAATTTTTTTACCAATTCTTTTCAGGATCAAATTAATAAAGGCTTCTGCAGAAGAAACAACGTCGTAGTGATATTTACATTTCCTTTTTCCCTTGGGATTTAATGTGTTTTATTGACAGAGATTTTGGCAAACAGTTGATGTATACATAACATGCAATCAGGGCAGTAAATGAAAGCACACGTGTATATGGCATTTTGCCGAACAAACTAAACAATATTAAGGGTCAGAAGTTGAAAAGAACACACGAAGATTGTGTCTGAATGTAAGTTTGAAATCAGCAGGATTGTGAAAATAAAGAGATAGCATCATTTTTATTCGGAAGATTCTATGAACATGTGCTTCTCAAATACACTGATCCAATCCACAACAATCTCTTACAAATAGTGTAAGGTCTAACAATTTTTGGACGGTGTTTACATTTTATTTGATTTCTAGTTTCTTTTTACAAAATTTATGAAGTTATTGATTTCAATGAAATTCATTTTGAACATGAATGAGTATTTACAGGTGTAGAAGTAATTGATGCATTCATCTTCAAGGAAAAAGAAAGACAATAATAAACAACAGGAATAGAAGCTCATTATCGTTATGGGCAGGGTCAAAAGTAAGTGTTTGGTTCAAAAAAACAGATTTTGAGTCATTTACTGACATGAACAGTGCGTTACGTGATTGAGATGATGTTACTACCTCAAGGCATTTTGTCAAATAGTTCACAGGGCTTGTTTTTTTGCAAGGCTATGATGTACAGTTTTTCCCTTTGAAATACATTAAATGTATTGCAATCTAAATATCTTGCACACTTTGAAAATTTAGTTGGTGATATTAATACAATGCTAAAGGAAATGGAGTTAATCTTATGCAGTTAAAATGTTTTAAATTTACCTAAATTGCTATTCAGCCCTCTAGTAAACTCATGTAAGTTTTGACAATTGCTGTCTCAATATCCTTACCATCATATTCTACTATGCCCTTTACAATCTATGAAAAACTATACAATCCCGCACTGTCTATAATGTTTTAAAAAATAATTACAATTTTAAAGGTGTTTATAGTTGGACTATGAAAATACCACAAACTATGATTTACAGTTTCCCACCACAAAATTTCATACTAGTAACTTTGTACTCTTGTTACTTCTCTGCATATTCTGTTTACTCTAATCTGTTGTATGTTTATTTACAGTCTTCTTATGCTGCTTTTGTTATGAAAATTCAAAACAACCAGACTGCAATCTACCAACCAGCACCTCCAAATTATACTCCTCAACTGTAATCATCAAAAAAATTATTCACAAACCTCAAACAACATTTACAAACAATGTATCAAAATAGCAAAGCCCACCATCCTACACGGCGTATATTTGCTCCCCTAAAAAAGGGAGCAACTGCTAGTCTAAAAAATTACATTGTTGTTTTACAACGTGTCTTAACCCATTTAGGGTCAACTTTGTAAGGCAATGTTTATTGTTTTAGCCTTTGTTTCCTGCATGCGTCGAGTTTGGAAGTTGAAGAATTAAAGAGAATCCCATGTCCGCCAAGTGTGGATCAATTTGTTTTACTGCAGATATTTTGCCAAGCCGCTGAGCAGAGGAGAAAGGATTCGAACGTGTATGTTAGCCGAAGGTGGAATGAATCCACATTTTTTAGGAAGGAGAACCATCTAGAAAGTTCCACGAGTTGAAGCTGAGTGCCGAGGTTCAGTTGAATAATTCCAAGGATCCGCCGCCTAATATTAGGTGTATGAAAGAGATAAAATTTAGGATCCTTCACAAAATAACCTACACAGATTAACAATCAATTTAGGGGCCTGGGGTTAACTGGTAAGGTTGCCCAACCCGCAGTTAACACCGACTCAGAGTTGCATACAGTTGCGCCAAGTAATTCCCCTGCTTAAAATCGTGTATAAATTTGGGCAGACCTCTGATTCCTCCTGTGTGGAGATCAAATGCCAAGTCGCCATGAGAAAAACTCACAGGTGTAACTCCATTCAATCCATACGCGAATGAGAGGAGGATTCATCAGAAATTACAAATATACATGCATAACTGACTACATCGACTCTGCATTGTTTGACCAGCTTTACCATTTATTCATTCCACTACTCAATGTAGATCTGGGTTATTGAACCTGCAGTGAGGAGTGCTAAAGACCTATGAGAATCCGCGCCCAAACACCAAAATTTCGTGTACCAAACCTGACTCAGGTTTGAATGATGTGTACCAAGCATTTATTCGCACAGTGCTCACATAAACTATGAATAAATCTAAAACAAACACACGGGCCTAAAATACATATTAAATTTTAAGCATGAGGACAACGAACAAAATGGATAAAATGTTGCGGAAAGAGATGAACAAAGTGGAAAGGAGAGAGGAAGAATGCATGTGAGTGGTGAACGATAATGAATTTTCACTTGGTCTGCACTGAAAATTTCTTGTCAATATGTAAGCAAAGGGTGAATGGACTGACAAGATTTGTTGCATGTGGTCTGCATTACAACAACACTAGATAATCCATTTTGATGTAAAATAATGAATGGAGGGTGAACACAAAGGTTCAGAGCTTGCTCTTATACCAAATAATTTATGGGAAGAGCCAAAGGCTCAAATGTGCACATGCACGAATCAATCAATCATTTTCGATATTTATTCAATAATGCGAGTTACATATAAATATGAGCTCTTTTATAACCACTCCTCGTGAATATAGGCAACAACTTACTAACTTATTCAATCCTAGAATCACTCCTAACAACCCACTAACCACTTATAATATCTCTACACCGATTTGTTATAACAAATCACTTACATTAATATATTCTAATATAATTCACCATATACTAACCTATACAAATAATATATCTCACCTACTAATGTGAGAACTAACCCCTGTTTTCCTAACACTGAAGCTACTTGGGCACAAGCCTTTGTGCCTTGTTGGCGCGCGACAAAACCCTTTGCACCTCAGTTAGTCTTACAAGGGGCTCAACATCAGCGCGCACTAGTTTGATTGCCGCCCACAGTAATTCTTCGCGCTCTTTGAACAAAACTCCATTGATCCAAAAACTGGCTAAGGCAAGAATGATGTATGTTGCAACAGTATAAATGGTTAACTGGAGGAGTTCAGGGAACTCCACATCTGTAACATCCCCATTTTAAGATACTAGAACAAGGGATTTTTTTTTAAATTTATATACAACGTTCCCTGTTATGAATTATATAATTCAAACACACGTTCAAGTTTTAATAATTGTTCTCTGTCCAATTAATGCAGTTTGGATCACACAATTTCCTTTTAAAACTAATGTTCTCTGTTCACATATTTGCAATATGGAACACACATTCAGTGCCATTCAATCATATAACAGATACCATATGCTGCTGTAAATGACTCGAAGAACTACCGACCTCCCACTTTATGGCTCGGAGTTTCAACGATCTCTCATTTCATGACTCGGTGACTTACCGATCCTTCATGTTAATTCATGCATAGTATAATGAATATACAGGGTTCTTTTACCATTTCTCGGTTATCAAAGTGATCCATTTAAGAAGCCTATTTGAATATTTATTACTGATATTCATCTGACATCCTGCATCTTAAACTAGGTGATTAGGACAACGCAACCAGCACTTGTGATACTTTGGCCAAAGATTTTCACATGCTTTGCATGATCATATTCCTAGATGTGACACACACAAATGGAATACGTCCTTCACCTCACTTCGTCATTATCTAGAATGGTCTTTCCCGGTCTCTACCAGTCCTTCCATTTAAGGTCAAACTCTAACCTCAACTAGCAATATGAACGAGTTTAGGAAGTTACTCATGGTAACTAAAGATACACACATACGGTGTCGTTCTGAGACGACTCCGTGTGTCTAGTTACCTTTAGTCCTCCTCGAAGTCACTCCGTATACGTGATCACATTTCTATCCCGACCAAGAACTTATTATCCAACTTATGTAAACTTGATGATTTAATTCGGAAGGGCATTGTAATATGTCGGTATAACATTGTGTCGTCATGAAGGCCCCGCCTTCACGAACACCATATATCAGAAATGGCATATGTCAATGTCCTACAGAATCCTCTCATCGAGGGTACACATCCAGCTCAATTGTGATTTGGTTATAATCTTAGTATTTAAGATCAACTTTCAACAGCCATGCTGATCCTTTATCCTTGTTCTTGTTACAGTTGTATGTAGCTAAGAGAGACTTAATCCATCTTCTGGCTTAATACGCATCTCCTCCTTCATACCGAAGGGTTGCATATTCACTTCTTGGTTCCTTTCTTATTCTTTGGACTAATCAGTCCATTATCGATAAACCTAATAAGTTTAACCTATTAAACTTAACCAAGTTTTTCCACAACTGTAAACAAATTCAGAATTCCATCTTATTAGACGTCATTTAAACGAGGTCTAATTCTAAATGAATTTATTCATTTATCCTCCTTAACCTTACTTAGTTAAGGTCTGTTAACAATAGATATGATTTCCCATATCTTTATTTTCTGAATTTAAACATTCGAGGCTATTAACGGAGTCTGAATACAAGGTTTGGCTGCCCTAAGTTATTTGATATCCCTTAGCTTTCAAACTAATCCCGAATACCTTCCAATTAGGATTTCATGTTTATCTAAATCTTTTTAATGTCAATTCAAAATTCATCTTAACCCAAGTATGAACTAATTGCACATTTCAACATAAAAGTTGCATTTAGGTAAAGAATAGATGTTATTTCCTTTTAAATTCATCCATTAACATTTGAATAATTCCAAGTCAAGGAATAATGTTATATTCTCAAACTTATTCAACAATATCAAACCGATACTGATTATTGAAAATATCACACTTTTACTTGTATTCATCCATCAGATTTACAATCTATACATTTGCCAGTCCAAATGACTGGACTTTGTTTATATCAAACAACATTACAACTCATAAAGATAGAAGAATGTAACTTCTTCCTTTCTCATTTCCTCGTGGAGGAGTAATAGTTATCAATACAATCCATCTTCAGTTAATCAAAGAAGTATCGGAAAACAACCATGTTTTCATTTATACTCAAGTTTCATCTCAAAATTACTTGCATGGTCGAGGCCATTGGTGAGCATATTAAGCACTTGTCTTTAAAATGAGGTGCTTTTAATTAATCTGTTTCAATAAAAGAACCTGCTTTTATGAAACATTAATATGAACATCATTCAAGAATTAAATACCAAAAAGGATGAACAACATATCAACTCAATCATCCAATAACCCTCCTAATCGAGATAAAGGATTACTGCCTCTTTCCTAAATAATTATTACAAGAAGTAATTTCCTTGTGATTCAGACAAATATCTGTAAGAACTAAAAACACAACTATCAATCGCTGTTCTAACATAAATGCTATCAATTCCATTCTCTTACAATAGTTGTGAATTCAAAAGATAGATCTTAACTAAAATCTAAACCGAATTATTGTCCCTTCCTTCATACAACTCATCTGATTTCAAGCAATCAAACACTGAAGAGAACAAGCAAACAACAATTAAATACCAATGCTTAACCCAAGCAATGAAAATTCGTTCCATAACAATTATAGATTTCCAACTGTATGAGAGAAAAATGATCATTAATTCAAATTATCCATTCACACTCTCTTTCTTTTCCTCATAGTTGTACTAGAAGTTTTAATCCAAACGTGATATCAATCAATGATAACAGTCCAAAGAGAAATAAATGAAAATCAATAATCGAATATAAGGGAGCAAGATCATATCACCTCTTCTACTGTCTATCCAAATACCTCTTATTTAGAGCAGACATACTCCAATAGTATAATTCATTCAGAGTAGTATATTCAGTAATTGAAAACTACTATTACCTTTCCAAAAAGTTGACCAGAGTTCATTGCAACTGGTCTATAAACATTAGTACCAAAAGAACCAAGCGTAATACCATATCAAATTAGTACAACAAAGTAAGATGCTACAATAACCTTACTGTCCCAGGGAACCCGTGTTTTATGCAAATAAAAAAACATCAAGGAATTATAACTCGCATAATAGTCTATTAATATCACCACAACTTTGTTTTTCCCAAACGTTTCCACACACTGAACTCAGAAATACAATATTCGCATAACAATGCCTTTATCAATGCAAACCCGCATAGGGTAATAGATGCAAGCAAGGTAATACATCAAAACAATCTCAACAGCAAGCCAAATCTCATTTGTTTCATTCATTTGCACAGAAACACTAAGCCATGTTCGTTTTTATGATGACAGTTCAGACTAGAAGATCAAACCGCATCCAAAATGCACAATAAAATCCTCTTTCCCATTACCTTGATTTCAAAGCAGCAAAGAGAAAACATAATTCATTAATGATTTCAATAAGAAGAACAATCATTTTCTTCAAACACCCGAGAATACCCAAGTCGTGTTCATTCTTTTAAGGACAGTTCAACCAGACATACAAATCATCTCATCTTTTCATTTTCACAAGAATGCTCGTTAACTCGAAGTGATATTCATTTAGCTAATGTATTTATTAGCAATCCAAAATGGTAATAAAGCAAATACCCAACACTTGCCCAAAACGAACCACACAAAGCAAGGACAAAGTGTATTCAACTTAATCATTATGCAAAGAATGCTCAAGCCGTACAAAGAAAAGAAAATGACTCAACTCGAAATCATCTCAACGTAACAACCAAATCAAATAACCAAAACCCCCATCATAAGAGCAGGGTTGTTTTAATGAGACTATTAAGCAAAAGCAAGCGGTTTAAGGAGAAGGGCTTAACATGCCTGTTAATTTTTTTGTGGCTCGAAGAAAACCGCGCCCACTGGAGTTGTTTCTCTCCACGACGTCCTCGGCCAGGCTTTCCAACCAGTCACTAACTTCCATAGGCTCAAGAATAGCCTTTGTTTTTCCAAAGAACAGAGATAATAATCAAAACATAGCTGGTTCGACAAAACCATGGAGAAACAAAATGCAGAGCAACTAAAATCCAAATGCACACAGCAACAACAATTTTCCTTTTTCCTCTATCCTCTTTCCAAGGCGAAATTTAGTTGCTAAGACCAAGATAATTAATGCATTGAATGCACTTTGCCTTTCCTCATTCCTCACGCCACCGCCACTCGGGTTGGTGAGTTTCCAAATTTCAAATTTGCATATAAATTCCATTTAGTTTCTAAGCTAGTTGGACGCCTCAACTTTTCTTTATTCCCGCCAAACTTGGCGCTTGTACATAAAGGGCTTCATTTATTGTCCCATTAAATTTCTTACCTTCCCCCCTTATCCTTTCCATACACATGGGTCTATGCATCCTGTTCCTTAGGTTATGATTAGTCTAGGATTGTAATAGTCCATATCTAGGTCATTCGCCTAGTTCATAGGTTAATGGAATTTATATCTATTTTCTCCCTTATGAAATCTAAAATCCATATAGGATAGTAGTTAGGGTATAAGATAAAACTTAGGGGTAGGTTAGGGTTTAATCCCCTAATATTTAATTAACTAGTTTCCATATCAAGTCTTTCCACCTGACAGTCATATTCAACATTAAGCAGGACATTTCATCCTAAGTTCCACATACCTGTGCCACTTGCATCCAGGCCCTTATCGTCTTACGCTGTCTAGCGTTACAACGGTGTGTGGTTCGAGAATCAAACCTTTTTCATTGGCATCTACGTACCAAATATTCATACCGAAATCGGTCTTTGTAACATTTATATCAAGCTTCATCGGTTTAAAAGTAAATCGACAAAGTGATCATCGGAAGGCCACAACATACCTTGGATCGGTGGAATTGATTCAAGGCGTGTTGTCAATCAGGCGAATAGAGTTCATCAAGCATACGACAAGTCCATTGTCTCATTAGCAATCACACAAGCAATAATAACTTCATCCTAAGTATCAAGTTATAGCAAACAAGGGTCCAGGATCGCAACACATTCCTCTAAGATCAAAATATGTGTCTTAACATATTTATCTTCATTTCTCAGATTCATGAAAGGTAATTACCATGATAACTTACAAAAATCAAGGCGTTACAACATCTATCTTCCCCTTCCTCCGCCATCTTCACGCCCTTCATGTTGACGCCCCTCATTTTTAGAACTGTTCGCAACGCTAGTCTGGCACACACCAATATCAATTGCATCATGAATATGGTCTATCAACCGACAATCTTTAGTATCGTGAGTAGAAGATGGAAAAATCTTACAATAGTAAGACACATTCTTACGAAACGTGCGTTGTAACAACAACAATCTACTTGGATCATGATCCCCGTGACAAATTTCACAGTCTAACAATATGGCACACACCGACTTTGAGGGAAACTATCCTTGGTGTATCCTTCTACTTCACAATCTGTACACCAAAGTCCACTGTGAGTCTCATGTGCTGAATTCGTAGATAATTTTTCAAGTTGCTTTGCCATGGAAGTAATTTGTGCCTCCAAAAAGGACTTACCCCAATATCAACACTTCCGATGGCCTCGGCGCGTAAAGCAACCTCCAAGGCCTCGCGTGGATCTCGTGAAAGTTTTATGTGAAATCACTCATCTAAAAGGTGTTATCAAGCCTCCAACGAACCACTTGAGCATGTTGAGAGGGATGGATATCATAAGATAACTTCGACAGAAGAGTCTTAAAGCGTGCATCATACTCCCGCACACTCTCTTCCATACCCTGTTGAATCTCCTTGAGCATAACGATGCTCTTTTAATCAAATTCAGGAATATGAAATTTTGCCAATAAGGCATCACACAACGCAATATAATCCATCGTTGTCGATGTGGGTCACACTTTCGGAATGAGCTATGTGCACGCCCTTGCAACATAGTTACAAATTGGATCACCTTCCTTTTTGGGGTAATGATCCCCTTAGCACGCCATAGCAATTCACACTTGTGTACATGCTCTGCAAAGCATCCTTAACACCTTTATAATCAGGAAAATGAAGAGACATCTCATAAAATACCTACTGATGGGGTTATGGTCCTTTTCCACCAAATCCAAAACCCTGATTCCCTCATGTGTTTCCTCCACCACCAAATCCACTAGTTCCACTAACTCTTGACCCTCCAGATCCTCTAGATCCTCCTCCTATAGCAGGTACAGGGCCTGAAGTAGTGCTACTCTACGTTCCCACCATTGTGCTAAACTAAGCTCCAACAGTCTGTGAAGTTAAACTACTTCCAAACATGATACCCACGTTACGTGTGCATGCCCACACCTTGTCCAAATGACGCGCCTGACAGAATACCACCAAACACAGGAAATATCTGCGTGGCCATAGATGAATTTAATGAAAAATGATATCTACTTGATGTTGTTTGTTTACCAACACCAACACCAACTCGAACTAGAAATACTTGTCTCGATTTTGGAAAAATAAGCGCAAGGGTTAGGTTGTCAGGTGGGTTCAAATGCATGCCTACGATCTATCTCCTTTCTTCATATGACGAGCTCTTATTGGAATGCGAGTGGGCTCTCCTTCCGTGCTTGCCAAGATGGGGTAGCACAGACTACTTAGGTTCCACGTCCTCCGTGTGAACCTCAAATCCTTCCAAAGAATGTCTGCCTCCATACATCCATCATTCCTGCAATCTTGTGTTGTTTCGTCAATTCCCTCTCTCGAGCTTCATTATACTTGAGCCACCTTTCCTCTCTCTCCACTGTCGTAGGATCCACCATTTCTTGCCACACCTACTTTCACACCCCACACCTAGTGGGAGTTTAGCTAGCCATAGGAAACGCTTCTAAACTCATAGTGATGATCAAGATCTTAATGGCTAACGGTAAAGCACACAAGAAATATCCTCTCGGTTCTTACAAGAACTTGAACTCAACAACCTCGGATAAGAATAAGTAGAAACCACGTACTCCAACGTGTAGCTAGTCAACACACCACTCCACCAATGATCAACAACATGAGTCCAGATCAGATCAACATCATGAAGTCATTGATAATCTTCTTGGGTCCAAACACGAGGTCGATAATACCAACTCTTCCTCAATGCATACGCTAACAACCATTCATACAATTCTACTGGAAAATAGAAAAAGAACATCTCATAGAGCTCATGATACAAATGCTCCTCTACCCATGTACGTGCATCAAACTCAGGTCCAGTGTTGAATCTCTATGTAAACTCATCCTCCATGTTCTTAAGCCAAGTCTCCATGCTGTCCAAGGTCAAGCATTCTACCATTATACACCATTCTTTTGCAACAACTTCAAAAGAGGTCCCACAATGGAACCAAGATGTAGTCACTTTTCTTAACCCTTTAATTCCTAGGCGCACCTATGATATCACCCAACCTAAACTGGGAGGTCACATGAAGCGCATGAAGGTGTTAGGCCCCTCTTCTATGTGAGCTTTATCAAGAATATTACCTTAAGTGGCGAGAGTAATGCACGATAGAAAATGCATACACCCTATAACAAGAGTAAAGAACTAGATAAAACACATATGAACCAAATTATGACTATGAACATCAAGAACAACAAGCAAAGAATCGATCTAAACCAAGAACACAATAAATAACACAAATATCCAAATCCATAAGCATTGATATTCAGAAAAACACCATTATATTAATCCACCATTGTTACAGTAGCCAAATACATCACAAGATCCATAAACTGACCAAATACATCAATAGAATAGCATTCTAACCCTACAATCACTCTGCTCAAGAAGCATTCCCACACATCACTCTCATTATGTTCTCTCTCTTGCTTTCCATGAAAATTAATACATAACAAGAGCTAGGGGGAATCTTTCCTCCACCACCTATTCATCACTCAAGAGCAAACCACATGCCAAATGTCATCATGCCCCGCCATACTCAAGTACCCTAAACATGCAAATGCTAGCTAAACCATAACTAACTCCACTTTACAACTCTTAATCTTATCATGATAATCATATCCTAAAACATGCTTTCCTTGGGCTGCAAGTCTCCATGTTTAGCCTTATCCATAACCAAGCCTAGCCGCATCTCCACATGTTCTTCATTGCAACTTTGACCATGGTCCAAAATATGGCTAAGTCCCAAGCCCGTTGCGGGCGCGAACCTTTGTGCCTTGTTGAAGCTACTTGGGCGTGAGCCTTTACACTTTAGCAATACGACAAAACCCTTCGTGCCTCGGTTAGTCTTATCGGGGCTCAACAGTCCATATTATATATTTGTTAATCATATGTGATTCCGATTACACATATTCCACTTAATATATACATATTGTATTCAATTAATAACACATAAGTAATATCATTTATTTAATTAATCACTTACAAATTCAATATCAATACTTATTACATAATCTTATAAAACTATCAACATTATCATTATTGAAATAATAATGATTACAATACAATATGTATTAGACAAAATAATATTGTATTAATAACCGACAAAATGCCTTTCTGTCATTAATATCGCAACGAAGTATAACTTTTGCTTCTTAGTAAAATACAATACAATTAATTGCATTTCTCAATTCAGTACAACATCATCAACAAATAATAACTAATACATGTCCATAACTGATTATCAAAATAATCACATCTTGTTCCAAGCATCGTGCCCTACTAAAATACAATTATTTAGATTTCATCATAAGACATAGCAGTTGTAGTAAAAAAATCATGCACTTACTATTACATTTATACCGCTAAGTATGTTATTTTGTATATGGATCTCACGTAATAAAATTATTCACTAATGACCCATCCCTTAGTCTTGTCGTCAGTTAGTTGGTCGTTATTGGTATTTGTCTGATATAGTTTTTAGTTGCCTATATAGTTTTGGGCGTCTCTCAGGGAGTCTTAGGTGTCATAATTTTCTTGATTGTCATCTTCATTCCTACACTAGGGTGCCTAGGGTAGTTCTGGGAACCTCGGGTGCCCCTCATTCCATGATTTTAGGCACTCTTATCCTCATAATACTTGGTTCTAGTTTATCTATTCAATGTCGATCTTCGTTATTGTCCCATTTATTCCCATAGGATGTAGTTGGTGTTTCAGTCATTAGTGTTGAAATTTGAACAAGATATCCCTCTATAAACATAACATACTACATTATGGGTGGACATCTTACTATCAAGGGTAGCTATCTACTAAGGAAAGGGACTACATTTTGGCATCTTCTACATCTACATCACACAAGCATAGGGGAAAAGGGTTGTATTCTTTCCATTCCATCCACCATTTACATTTTTACATCTAGTTATTACCCCTACTTTTGTGTCATTGGTGCTAGGGCACCCTAGGCACAAAATTACACACACATGCACATAGAACTACATGGGATTTGGAATGTAGTGCAATGCTTAGTCAGTAAGTCCACCATTGTGGTAAGCTAAGGTTAGTCCAACCTATTCATATGCATTTTTATTTTTTAGAATTTGATGCTTTAAATATGATTTTATAGGTGGATCTTCACATCACATTTACAACGACATAAGCGAAGGTATTGCGACAACTGTGAAAAATACAAAGATATTGTGAAGACCTTACGACACTTTGCAAGATTCAGATCCTAAACTTTTCTATAGACTACAACGCCCATATCATAGACAAGGGCACCCCAAGGCACCCCAATATTCCCTTCCGTGCACCCCAATCCAGTCGATTTTCAACTCCTACCATTCCCGGCCGTCCACCACATCCTCGCCTAGTATACACATCAACTTGTTTCATCCAAAGACACAACGAGGTAATTCAATTTCAAGTTAGTACCATATCCCTTTTATTTTCATTATTCCAATACATTCAAACAATAAAATAAAATATTTAGATTCAACATTTTAGTATTTCATTCTATTTCTATTTAGATTAACTCATAAAATTCCATATTTTAGTTAATCATTTTGGTGAACCCGACTTTTAGAATACTTTTCCTTTGGATCATTTTCAATACCTTAGTGGTTAAGAATAGTTCCTCTTCTTCACCCATCATGTCTCGTTTTAGTGTCAATCCTATTTATGATGAGGCCACCATAGCTGAACTCAAAGCTTTATATAGTACCCCAATGGCTACACTCGATCATACTCAACAGGCACTTTTGGAGGGCCAACAACATGTGCCAACTAGTCTTGTAGATTCTCCTATAATTATCTACCTTTTGATGACCCTATTGTATTCAATCATTGTACCCCATGCCATTCGGTTGCTTTTGGTCCTTCTTCTGATATGCCACCAAATGCTTTAGATGACTATATCATTGATTACTTATTAGGCATTGATACTCAGTCAAGTATACATCATGACTCTTCTTCTATTCCACCTATTGTTATAATTACTCCTATATCCTCTACCGCTTCTGATAGTACTCTCCCGCATCTCATTCTAGCTTGAATTCTCCTTCATATTACATTGATGACCCTATTGATAGTCTTATCAGCAATAGAATTTTTCCTGCAACTCCATCTACTACTAGAGATCATCAGAGTCTCCTTCTTTCTCTATCGCTAAGTGTGACTCTCCTACTCCATTGTTGTCTTCTCCTGAGGTTGCATCTACTATTATGCATGAGTCACCACCATCCATTGCTTCTTCTCCTTCTATTCCCACATCATCTATAGTTCCCACTTCATCTTCACCTGTAGAGGTTTCATCCTCGGTCACCTCACCTATTAGGGATGTTTCCAATGTCATTCATACTATTTTTATCGATATTCCTCCACCATCATCTACTATAGCTCCTTTGGCACATACTACTAATGTGCCTTTAGCATCGAGACTCCACTGTATCACCTTTTGACATCCCTATGATCACTCATAATGGAAAACTTCAACCACTTAATACATTGTTTCCATCTTCTACCATCCCCTCATAGGAAATTCTCTCTCTAATGCATGTTGTAGGTCAGCTTCAATCTCAAGTTCATACTCTCACTTTAGAAATTAAGGCCTATTATGCCTCTATCGACAACAATTCTTTGCATGGAAATCATGTTCCTAAAAGATTCATAATTTTTCCTTCCCTAAATAATTTACCATGCCCACTTTCACATGTTTTGATGGTACTTGGTGACCCTCATGCTCATATCCTACACTACCATATGCTTATGGCCTCTCATTATAATGATCGATTATTACTTAAGGCCTTTAGCTATATAGTCTTATTGACGAGGCACTACAATGGTACACCCATTTACCCTTTGGGTCCATTAGCACTTTTTATGACATGGAGGACACTTTCCTCCATTGTTTCATTATCAATAATGGCCCTAGAGTCACTTATGACTGCATACCTACTTTACATCAGGGCTCCTATGAACCTATCCAAGATTATATCTTATGGTTTAATGCCTATATACACCAACTCATATTTCAACCTAGTGACTTAGAGAAGCAATTAATTTTTTGCCATGGCCTCATTTCTCCACTTAAGCAAAGGTTACAATATGATACTTGTGAGTCATTCATCCTCTTATGCTATAAAGTTATTGACCTAGAAAAATATCTTCTCTCCTCACATATCATCGATCCTACACATGTTTCTCTCGACCATTCCATCCTCTAGTCTTTCACTCACACCTCCAGTTGAGCATAAAAACAATCTCCACCTTTTCCTAAAGTACATTCTAAACAAGCTCAACCCACTCCTCCACCACTAGCCCATACTTCTCTCGACTCGTAACAAGATACTACTTCCACCACTCCACCTATGTCACAAGAGCCTTTATATTTCTCTCCTCATGCTCGACCACATGATGTGTTGCATATATTACTTAATGAGTGATTAATTCGCTACCCTCCAACCAACATCATCCCCCACACCGATTACAACGTCAACGTGACCAACATTATTGTAATTATCATCGCATCAATGGCCATTAGGAAAATGATTGTCTCGCCCTACATGAGAGGATACAACAACTAGTGGATACTGATATCATCTCCTTTGCCTCTCGCGAGTGGTCATTGTATCCCTTATCTCATCAACATAGGCATACCCCACTTGAGTCTTCTCCACCAAGTACTCAGTTCATTGGTCACTCACCACTGTCATCAATGTGTGTTCTCCACCTCATCCATTCTTTCCACCATCACATTCATTGCATCCGCCACATCCACGCTATCCATCGCTTTATGTTGCTGCATCCCATGGGTTTCCACTAACCTTTGCATATCCCATGGTTACTCCACATGACATTCCATTTGGTCCATACACTCACGTTGTGTCCATTCCACACGCTTCCACCGCCACACGTCATCTTGGTCTTTGGTAGGTGATTATTATCACCTTACCCCCGATGATGCACTTGTGTTCTTACGGTTCTTACACGACTATTGAGGGATTTGTTCTAAGAACCTTTCATCACGTGCTCTTTGTCATCTCATCTAGCGCACTCAATCATTTTCTGATGATGCACTCTTACTTACATGGCTCATACTTTCGACTACTGAGGGGTCTTAACTTACATGAGACTATTCATGCACACACTGGGGGGCATCACTAATTCTCCCCCTTTAATCATACTAACATATTACAACTACATTAATTTTTCATACATTCATTATGATATCTTCATTTTACTATCATACATTTTCATCTATTATACTATCATCATTATATTAGCTATGTGCTACACATTCTATTCAATAAACATTT
This sequence comes from Taxus wallichiana var. yunnanensis, assembly GCA_018340775.1. NCBI lineage: Eukaryota > Viridiplantae > Streptophyta > Pinopsida > Cupressales > Taxaceae > Taxus > Taxus wallichiana. The sequence goes on along the minus strand of CM031240.1, from coordinate 505,613,058 downwards.
CATCACTCACATTCCATTTGATATTTATTCTCATTTACCATACACATTTATCTACCATTACTAACATTATAATGTGAATTTATATTCATCAAACACGAACAATACACATACTAGGACAATAACCACATAATTATACAACAACATTCAACCATAGATTTATCATATATCAAAAATAGGTGTCCATACATATATTGCTAGTACATTCATCATCATAAAACATTTCTCATAACTGGGGGGAAAGACCCCCACATCATCTATAATAGGTCATATCAGACCTCATCATTGCTATCACTCTCGGTACTGCAAGTGCCCTAGAACTAGATGCCTCACCACTAATACGATGCCGCAGTTCATGGCCTCATAACTTCTCCACTTGCCTCCGCATGACATAGTAATCTTTGTAGCCTTCTCTGAAAATTGACATTGTAAGTCCACATACCATGTAAACACGTCCTGGGCCAATGGACCACCACCTACCACCTCTCGAGCATGACGAGTCTCCTCGTGTGCCTCATCCCTCTCGCCTAGCAACACCGTACATGTCATCGATGCTATGACCACTGGCTCAAAGAGATGGGCATGCTCGCCTGTAATGTCATCAACATGCTCTAGCATCCCTCCACCTAACACATCATTCGACACATTCCACATCAAAGTACGGATCGATGTGTCTACAATCAATGACCAATACACATCCCCTACAAACATAACATATCACAACACATTAACTAACCACATATAAAACAACATATATAATCCGTTAAACACCAAATAGGCATACACAAATACTTACACTTTGCCACAACCATCACATGGCTCAGGGACACCTCCCTCCCCTCCTCCTCCATGTGGTAGCTCCATAGGACATGCGAATAACGGGTATAATAATACCCATCGATGAGCTACTCACCATGCCCAATACTCCTCGACACCCCGCATCATCTCCATCCATAACCACTATCACTAGCCCTCATCTAGCCTTGGTGGTATTAACTACTTTGCCATGGGCCCTGGCCTAACACCGACCCTCCTAGGTGCTCTGATAGCTCTCAACCATATATATGGCTCTAGGGGCACATCCTGAGCCATACCAAATTTCCGTGACACCCTCTCAACCTAAGAAATCTCTACCACGCGTAGAAAGTATTCCTCTAGCCACATAGTCCTCTAGATACATCATAACTCTATAGCATCCTCGGCCATCCCCATAGTCACGGTATGGCCTCCATATAACTAACTCGGGCCCCATCCTATCTATAAGTGCCTTAAAGGTATATGTATCCATCTTCCTTCTTTGTCCACCCAACCTTGAGCATATATCTCAGGCCAAGCCCACTCTCCTCATGGCCTTGTAACCGGTCTCAATACAACTATATGCTCATATTCCCACACATGCATCAGTGTGGTGGCTCCTATACCTCCACCATGCTCATCCTGTGTAAACCGATACAAGTCTCTATACGATGGGCCAACACACACCGTGCCCACACGTATCTCATGTACCCTCCTCCTCTATCCGCTAACATATGTCATGCATCTTATACAAGATGTCGACACCTCCTCCCTCCACGACTATACATGAAGCAATCACCACTACAATAAATTTCTACAAGTGTGGAACCCTAGACTATAATATAACATCCAAACTAATATGGGCCTCGATAGGTACTCGATATCCTCCATAAAATCACTACCTCAATGAGTACATTCGTATGTACATGACATCATCTAACGTGATAGCATTTCCCAGTAGAAACCAAAATGTGCATGTGTCTACACACCATCTCTCACACAATGTAGTCAACATGGGCATATTATGGGGCACATCCCCCATCCGTGCTATATGCCACAGTGAAAAACGGTCCATCATATCCCACTCATCATCAGATAGGACAAATTCTAGCAACATGCTCATATGATGGCCACCACGAAACTCCCTCGAGTGGATATCCCTCTACACACTACCAAATGACAATAAATGTAATGTTAAAACACATTACATAACCAAACACATTTAATCAACATACTAGAAACAAGTTTTTCACCATTATCCACTAAATGCACACATTCTGGACCAGGACACCTAGATGCATGACTAGGGTGCCTAGGAGAAGGACACTAGCATCCAGCCTTGGCACTTCTAGCCTCGGGGTCACTAGTTCCCTCATTGTTCTTGTCTAGTTCAAAAACATTGAGAAAATCACAAATCTCAAATTTTAAATTTTTTAATTAAAACACGCTTATTACACCACACATTTTATGAAAATTAATGTACTTACTAGCTTCATGGTCATCCACGACACTACGACAATCACCACCCTCTCAAACGGCTAGGACGCAATGCTCTCACTTGAGGCATCTTCACTCACTCCATGCACACTCTCGCACTCACGTAAAAGACAAATGAGGTAACTAAACACTTTTTCACTTTACTATTTATAGTTACTTTTCATCACTACCTTTACTATGGTCCTTATTTCACACTTATTTCCATAACTAATACATGCTACACCGTTTCACTCATATCTTGAGCATTTTTACTCCGATTTACACCTTGTTTATGACATTCTTTTTAGAATTTTGCCTATCACCATATTGTACACATTTGGCGTGCATTATATCCCTTCACCATTTTATTCCATTCAATACATACACATTTTCACCTCTTGTCATTACTTTTGGCTTAACGTCTATTCTTTTCATCACTCCCCTTTTGCACGAAAGGGGGGGCATATTATTGGGAGGCCCCTATAATCCCCCTCACATCACCATGTGTTCAAACATTGCAAACTCGACACTTACCAATATATCGAGTGATATTTCACAATTAATTCCCCTAATGACCTAATATGGGGGCAAAAATGTTTAAAATCTTCCAAATATGATCACACACCACTTTCTATCAATTCCCCTAATGACCTAACTTGGGGCAAAAAGTGATTAAAAATCCTTTATAATACAATCATTCATCATTCTCTATCGATTCCCCCTAATGACCTAACTTGGGGTAACTAGCATAAAATATCTCCATGAGTAACCAATCAAAACAATTAATTAACCAATCAAAATCAATGCATTCAAATAGAAAATCATATCATTCAAATCTACAAGCGGTCTCCTAGATGACCTAACTTGGGAGTTACATTCACCACTCTTTCCCATATGACATAACTTGGGAAGTTATTCTATATTTTGTGCTTACTTCTAGATGACCTAACTTGGAAGCCATCATACATTTTTGCGCTTGCTTCTAGATGACCTAACTTGGAAGCCCTCTCATATTCAAGTGTTTGCTTCCAGATGACCTAACTAACTTAGAAGCCACCTCTTTCATCTTACATTTCTTTCAGATGACCTAACTTGGAAGTGACCTTTTCATATCGTGTTTGCTTCCAAATGACCCAACTTGCAATATTTCACATTGTGGAGACACCCGTGGAGTGGGGGCAAGAGTGCCTTCCATATACCACTCCTATATGGGTCAATTGTTTGATCAAAATTATTTGGATCTAAAAACCAAAAATTTGATCTGATTCAATTTGCAATGGCTAGATCTTGAGGATGTAGTTAAATATTGGAGAATAACACACTTTTCTCCCTACACTCTTCCTCTAGCAGTAGGGCACCTAAATCCTCCCGTTATTCATTTGTATGTAAGCATTCGAGTTGAGAACTGATCACTCCCTACCCACCTATATATCATCAAACCACATTTTAAATCATTATACATCCTAGTCATCACTTTCATTTAGCACACTTCATCACAACATTTACTCTTTTTCACTACGCTAAATGGATCAGCCCATTGATCCATGGTTTGACACGCTTTTTAGCTCTATCGACATGTTTCTACTACACATCTACGCACATTTTAATACAACATGGGCTTCTCTCGACTTTTCTCAGTACACATCTTTGTCTACTTTTTGTTACCGAGCTTTCTTCGCTCACCAATATAAAGTGGGGGCAAATGTTGTCACAAAATCACGCACTTACTATTACATGTATACCACTAAGTATGTTATTCGTATATGGATCTCATATAATAAAAGTATTCACTAATGACCCATCTATTAGTCTTGTTGTCGCTTAGTTGGTTGTTATTGTTATTTGTATGATACAATCATTAGTTACTTATATAGTTTTGGGCATCTCTCGTGGACTCTTGGTGTCATAATTTGCTTGATTTTTGTCTTCAATCCTATACTAGGGCACCTAGGGTGATTTTATGTGCCTTGATCCTTATAATACTTGGGTTTTGTTTATTTATTCAAGGTCACTTTTGTTATTGTCCCCATTTATTCCCCTAGGAGTTAGTCATCGTTTCAAGTCATTAGTGTCAAAATTTAAATAAGAGATCCCTATATAAACATAACATACTTACTACACTATGGGTAAACATCTTACTATCAAGGGAAACTATATACTAAGGCAAGGGATTGCATTTGGGCATCTTCTACATTTGTATCACACAAGCATAGGGGGAAATGGTTGCATTCTTTCCATTCCATCCACAATTTACACTTTTACATCTAATTATTGCCCCCTAATTTTGCGTCATTGGCACTAGGGTATCCTAGGCATAAAATTAAACACACGCACATAAAACTACATGGGTTCTGGAATGTAGTCCAACGCTTATTTGTAAGTACACCATTGTGGCAACTAAGGTCATTCTAACCTATTCATATGCATTTTTATTTTTTAGAATTTGATGCTTTGAATAGGGTTTTACGGTGGATCTTCACATCACATTTACAACAACATAAGCAAAGGTATCATGCGACAATCAGTGCAAAAAGATGAAGATATTGTGAAGACCTTACGACACTACCAGATTTAGATCCCGAACATAGCTTTTTGTAATATATGCTTAGATCACGAGACCGGGTGCCTCACCAATCAAATTTTTAACTCCCCGCCATTCTCGAAGCTGTCTAGTCACATCCTACCCAGTCTGCACATCAACATGTTTCACCCAAAGCACATTACGAGGTAAGTCAATTTCAGGTTAGTATCATATCCCTTTTATTTTTATTATTCCAATACATTCAAACAATAAAATAAAATATTTATATTCAACATTTTAATATTTCATTATGTTTTTATTTAGATTAACTCATAAAATACCATATTTTAGTTAATCAACAATCAAAAAAGGTGCAAGTCACGTCTTCCTTCATAATCAACCTACAATGTTAATAACATGCATGGAAAAGATTCCATTGTACATGGTCAATTCCAACCAAACTGGCATGATAAGACCTATCTCTACCTTAATAGTTCATGCCCTTTAGTATTTAAGTAAATGAAATGTTGCATTACATTGATTCATACAATTGACTTCAAGAACACAAGGCCATAATAGTAACATAAAAAAATAATTACATTGCCATCACTTTACTAGTAACTTCCTTTGAAATTTAATTACTTAAGGATAAGACACATAATCCATTTCATCTTACATCTTTCTTTCATGATCAACTTAGATCTTTAAGGTCATTATTTATATCGTTCTATATAGTCCAAATAACTTATATAGGTATAAAGAGTTTTTACTCAACCCATCAAACACTAGTAACAATAGTATTTAATCACCACATCAAATGCAAGTAATCAATAGTAGATAAATCACTGAAATATTAACCAAATTCAAGTAGTTTTTGTGAACTAAGTTAAATACAATTATAAATGGTATTTAATCACCTTGTCCAAAACAAGTAATCCCTTAATACTTAGTCACAGAATTAGATACTACTAGTTGGGTAACAATTATTAGTTCCGTAATATAATAAATATATCATATAAGAATCTTATGGGATTAACACCATATATAAAACTGACTTCTCATAGTAATAGTACACAATCTCATAGCCAAGGGAGAAATTACAATTGGACAAGAATATATTTTTAGATTCCTCAAAACCGTGGAAGTCCATTTTACTAATCTTGACTATCACATCAAAGTCTAAGCAATCATAGTATATCAAAAGCTCTCCATAGGGAGTGTATAAGGTTACACAATAACAAAATAAATCTTATTTAACTCCAGAATTTATAGAGTAACAACCAATAACATTACAGGACTCCAATGCACTTATATCGACTTCTAGAAGAAACCCATGAAGCCCATACACCATCTCTGCTAAGGAAAGGCATAATAATCATTTATGTTAATACTCTTAAAGCACATTCTCTCAAAATGACACCCAACCTAATCAGGACAATGCGAAGGTACCTCTACATCTTAACATCTCATTCCATAGACAAAAACTATTTCGTGAACTATTAATGTAATCGAAGTCATAAGATCTTACGACAAGGCTCAAGAAAAACAATTCCTAGAATACCCATATTCAAATCGAAGATTTGATTTATAGTATATTTATACATATTATTTGACACCCAAGGGTTATGGGTATTTTCTTCATAAATGTACAAGCTTGAGTTATATCTAGGTACCCTCAGATGCCAAACCACACTTACCCATTAAATAGTAAAACAATAGCCATGAAATCATTTAATAATTTTTAGGGTTTTGTTCCACACAAAGCCGTATAAATAACTAACAACGATAATACCTAAAAACCGACATTTGAATCCAAGGATTCAATTAACAATATAAATGTATATTTATCCAAATACCCAAGTTACTAGTTTTTATATCACATACAACCACGAAATATAAGAGAGTTCACACATACATTAATACATTCGCAAGAGCATAATATATAGCTAGAACTCATTTGAAATTATCTCGAATCTCTATTCCATACCCAAACTTATTTTCATGAAGTCAACAACCACCCATTCGAACCCTAAGATTTAGTTTACAAACGAAGACTCATATATATGTCATTTGACTCCTCAAGCTATTGAGTATTTATTTTATAAGACACAAACCCAGCTCTACAAAAAAAAATGCTCATAAACCATATATGATTTTACACACAGATTAACACTCAAGTCATGGTAATGAAAAACACTGCAATTATTTTCATGGTTTTCAATCATACCCAAAATCTACACTATAGAAAGAACAATGAGACCCTTGTTTCCATTAACCCATTTCCATAGATTTCATATAAAGGAATTGCAAAAATTTGATTCACCCAAATACTAAAAGGAATAAGTCATTAAGGAAGAGTTAGATCATATCATTCCTATGGTAGTAAGTTCACTTTTTCCCCTCTTACTCCAATACCTTTCCTTCGTAACCACCACCCAACTACATTACCAGATTCAAACTTCTAAAAACTCAACAACCCCCTTCCAGCTTAGCGAGATAATCACAAGGATTTCACATTTAAAGGCCCATAATAACGATCATCATAATCATGGTGAATTTCTCTTAAGAAGAAAATATTTAACCTACAAAAATTGACATCACAACTTTCACATGTAGAGCTTGTAGAGCTCTAGTTCAACTTCACAAAACAAACAAATGAAACCCTCATGTAATGGCTTCAAATAGGAGCTTTCCCTAATTTTCAAAATGTGGAGGTCATTAAATGACCATTAATTTTTAATAGACACACATGACACATTGAAATTCCATCCACCGCCATTCTCTAAATTCCTCGCCATTTTTGGCTATTTGATACAATTAGTAATGATCCAACTTCAAACAGATGCATGGCCAATTTACCAGAGAAAGAATAGAGTTATAATTTCTTATTTATATGCATGGGCCAGTTTTGACCTTATAGATCCATAACAATAATTAAACAATGATAACCCTTGCATACCACCTTAGTCCCTTAGTTATCACATGTAGTTTACATGTTTAACAATTCAATTAGTCAACATCAATTCAGACTTATGTCATGATTTATAATAATTGAAATCTTTCATAATAATTTTTCGGGGTAAGGTCTATATACCTTAAGTGAATGGTGACACATATTCCATCAAGACCATCACCTTAGCAAATAGTCAACACAATTGTTAGATGAATCAACAACTTGAGATTTGCCTCTAATATAAGCTTTGAATGTATTTGTACCCATACAATGCATAGTTTAGGTCTAAGGCTCATCCTCAGCCTGATATGTTATCTCAAACATACTTTAGCCTCTAACCCATTATACTTAGTTTGACCCCTATATAGGATTATACTATTTTCCCACACCTTATAAGTTTTCGGTTTAAAGGTGATCAACATATTAGCCCTTTAATACAAGCTTGGCATAGCCTATCCTAATCAATTAGTCTAGGCCCCCAATATGTGCATCAATAAGATAAGCATGGTCATACTGCCATTTTCTTGCAGTTACAATCTTACTCCTTAATTATAATCATAACTTTTTCACCTAGCCCGGCACAAATCAAGATAACCAGGATCATGATGTCATTGTGCTAGTAAGTGTAATTTTATACCTTATCGTATAATCAAGGATCAAGGTGAGAATAACACAATAGAAAAAAGGGTACCACAATATTTAATACAACCAATTATACTAGCTAAAGGAAATCTCACTGCAAATCAAACACTGAAAATACCAGACAATGACTTATCCTTTGTGATCACAAACTAATATTTGCAGGGTGTGACATTATTGTTGCTGTTGACTACTTGCTTCTCATGCGGTTAGACCTAGAAGGAGAAGGTGATCAAGTAGTCAAATACGCATGTATATATGTCAAAAACGCATGTATATAGTAAACAATATGTAATGGAAATGAAAAAAATGTAAAAGGAACATGTGCACCTAATCCATGATGAGAGAAAGAGTGTAGAAAGGATATCCCGTGCTGTAAGTTTTTTTGGGCGATCTCACACCACCCTGGACGAAGAAGTGTAGGGAGAAAGATACATTATTCTCCAACTTGTAGAATCGCTTCCGAAGTTGATGTGTGAATAGATCTTTGTACTTACCTCGTTTTTTGGGAGATCCAACACCATTGGCTAAAAGTAGTGTAGAGAGGACATCCACTACATTCTCTAACTTATAACCGCTACCCCGAATGCTAAGCACAACCTATCCTATAAAATTCACTATGTACGGGGTTCGTAGATTGGTCTAAACCCACTCACTGTATAAATCACAATGCCACGGGTGAAATTGAACCTAATTGAACCAAGATAGAAGAATTGTGTAGTATATAAAACCCCAAATGATACCCCCTCTTTGGGGGCGTATGTGACATCGCTGATAGTATAATGCGGCCCTAAAAGAGGACCAACCATATAAATTGTGCCTTGAGGGGAAGGGAATGTGCTTGGTAGAAACTAAGGCACACACAAACAAGTGGCTAGAAATAAGTGTTAGTATGAACAAACATGCATGTAAAAGATAAGTGTACACTACACAAATAATGTATAAGCTAGAATGTAAGTAAACATGCAAGAAGACAACCATAGACTGCCAAAGTGGGTTGCAAACATGGGACATCACTCACAATGTCGCAAGACACTCAAGGCCGCAATGGCCGCATATAACAAACAAGTGTGCACACTAAACAAATGGCAAGGTCCGTATATAATAACAATAAAAAAAAGTAAGTAAAAACAACATATAACCATGGGAGAAAATAATCCTGTAAAAATATTACACACGAAGCACCCATTAGCATGTTAGCAAGATAACCCATATGTCAAAAGTGTGTATAAGAAAGTGATGTAGAGTGATAAGTATAGAATGAAATAATAACTACTGTAAGAGACAAATGTGGATTTCCCAAAGACCATTCTAGGAGGTGAGCATCCATGTCATGTGTAAGAGACTTGTATCTCGTGATCACAACTAGAAAAGTATGTAAATGCATATGTGTGTATGATAAAGATAATGACATATAAGAGATATAGTTGGCATGTGTGTAATAAGCGAATATGAACAAGAAAATGTGTTGGTCCAAAAATCATCATGAGAGCAGATTTATGGATAGACGAGCTCTGCAGTGCCCACATTTTACACACCCAAATACAACCGTAAAAATATCAAGATAATTTTTTTGACTTACATTGCTCACTACACACAACACAATAAGGGCTCCAAGTACAGAACTTGACACACATGCGACAATCACATAAGTCATCGACTCACATAGACACATGCAGATGACATCGGCATGTCGATACCACACTTTTCCCAACAAATGAATACTAGCAAAGACCCAACCACAAGAAACGTGACTTTAGGAATGACGAACCCACGACATATCATTACTTTAAATGTATTTTAGTTACGGCTAACTTTCCAAGATCCTTATTAGGTAAGCATGATTTTCTCCCTTTTTCCACCTACATGTTCTGAAAATTCGTTTCACAGTTCACTTATTGTTCAACCATTTAATTTTCTCTTTACCCTTATGACAGATCTTCATAACTTACATAAGTATTTTCCATATTTCAAATTTTATACAAAATTCTAACTCTCTCATTCTTATGTTAAGATTAGGCTTCCCAAAACGCTTATTCAAAGTTTAGAATTTAACCTTGTTACACAAGTGAACCTAACGTGATGTCAGGATGAAATCTTGGGATTAAGGAAGACATAGATTGAAATAACTTTTTCCCAAGAACATCCTTCGATCACGGAATAGTTATTTCACTACCATAGTTAATAAAGTCCAATAACTTATGGACTCCCATTTTTATTTATATATCTTTTGCTTTCTTGAAGTTTGGTCACACCAAGGCAATTTATATTCTTTGCAATGCAAGAAAATGTTTAATTACGTTATAAGGACTCCAAGATTGACCTTAATCCTAATCTCCAATCTCATTTTCATTTTATATGATATGCCCTTACATCGCACTATGGCCTCGTTCTTAGCATCGTCCTTAAACAAAAGAGTTACGAAAACACTTGTCTGACATTTTAAGGAAGTACATGACTAGGAGCATTATAAACTACACATGAACTCGAGTGATCTAAGTTCACGAAGATCCCATATCCTTGCATTGCATGATTCCGCATAAGAAATATTCTTTATTCCTTAATGCCATAAAATGACATAACAAGGGATTAAGGGACAAGATTACAATTTCTAGGGTTCTCTAAAATCAATATCTTTCAACTCAACTTTGTATGCAAGGAGTTAAATTATAGTTTTCTTCCCACAAGTTAACATCCTAATCCACTAGGGTTTAGTTTAAATCCAATTTGTTTTTCACTCAGGGCTTTAATCCCTATTATAGATTTGATTTAGGTTGAAAAGTATTAACCCTATAAACCCTCCGCAAAAGATCAACGCACTATAATGTCACTAGCCAAAGATAGTACATATAGCTAAGAGGAGCTATTCCTTAACAAAATTTACAGTGATAGAACCACTATTCCACTAGCCCCATGATGTCATCTGGATCTCACAAGAAATTCATTTGATGCGAGAAGATTTATTTGACTGTGTTGCTCTTATATGTCTGGTTTGTGTCGATGTCACTAAACGTACCTACTAAGACGATAAACCCCTTTTTCTTGGGATCTTATTTGCCTAAACCAAGATGCTCCATCGAGTGTAAGGTTCGTTTGAAGGTCACAATTTTCTACGCTAAGGGATTAACATAGGCAGGTTAGTTATATACAAATTTTGAACTACGGCTAACTGTTGTGGTTAGGTTCCTTTATTACATTTTCAAGGAAGAAAAACAACACCAATTATTAAACAAATAACTGCACAACGAAAGTTCACTACAAGGTATTAATTTCAACTTCTTTTGACATTTGTATTTCACCTTTACCATAACAAATTTTGGGATCAAAATAACATCCATGAAAGAAATACCAATTTCTCAAGCACTTAATAATCTAACGAATTTTACATACTACCAATTTTCCAATAATAAGTCCTTCAATATAATACCAAAATAAACAATGAATTACTCAACGCCTTTATGTCATCATTCTGTCCTCCTGCAAAAACCACGTGAGCAAGATATCAGCGATAAATCACTGGCATGGCATCCACCCTAATCAGACATAATTATCATTTTTCAGTTTTCTCCTTTACATATAATAATAATTAAAATTTGCAAGCGAGAGAAAGAGTTTAGAGACATGTATTCAATGCATTTCATTTCACTTCACTTTGTAACCCAGGAGAGAGAAAGAGAATGGAAGAGAGAGAAAACATCGTTTTGTCAAAAGCTCTAATACACACAACAAGTTTCATTATAGTATTTTAAACAGTTATCTACATGTGTTAAAAGTTTCCAGGGTGATTTGGCAACCCTACGAGGGTCCTGCAACTTTCTATTTTTACATTTTCTCACTAGTTACAAAACGTTCAAAATGGGCTCGAGGCTAAGAAACTACTTCCAAAAGTTATCTTCTGATGAGAACACACACTACAATTAACTTTCCATGTGTCCCCAGATATACCAAGAATTCATAGCAGTGACGGAATTGAAAAAGAGCGAACGGTTTGCGTTTGGCGGTTAGTTTTCCGGGGCCACTGGTCATAGTTCACCCAGTTGTAAAATGACAAAAGTTAGCTCGAGTGCCCAGAAAACCGCATCCATAACTGACGTTTGTTGGAGAAGCACGCAATGAGACATCTCCTACTAGTTCCTCTATATGGGGAGAATTCATCAGAGTCGACGGGACTGAGAACTAGTAAACCATTTTCAAATGGCGACAAGTTTTCTGGAGCGACAAGATGAAACTGGACCAGTTTGACCTCGTCAAACTGCGACCGAGGCCTACAAAATGGCTTCGCCAAACTATCCCAAAAGTTCTCTTTCCTATACTGAATGTTCCATGCATTTTCTAGTATAATCGCTAGAGGTTTGTGAAGACGGGAAGTGATTTCTCTTTCCAGGTTTCAAATGGCGATCCAAAACGAAAGCCAACTTTCTAGTTTTAACAACTTTCTACTGTTGTAAACTAGTGTAACAGGGCTCCTATAAGAGCGTCAAAAGGATGTCATATGTTCGTTTCGGGTCAAACCAAGGGTCAAGGTGACTCCTCATATATCAGGGTACATGAATGAAACTTCACATCTCGTTTCTAGAGTTACAAAAGGGTACTTAGTGAGTCTCCGAAAATGTAAAATTTAACTATTTAAAATAGGGAGAAGGTCAACTTTATCAATGGGGAGTCAAATTCATCTGGTCGATAAAATGATAATGGGGTGATCAAGAAGGGTAAGATTTTTCTAAATCATCTCGAAGTGAGGGTAATAGTTCATGTTTTAAAGTAGACGAGTTATAATGACGTCGTGAGTTACGACATGACAATTTATTGTTTTGCAACGAGTTGAAGGGACATTTAACTGTATTAAAAATCCTAATAATTTAAAATTCTATTTAGTTGCAAAAGAGAACTAAAACATGAGAATTATGAGAGGTAAGGGAAGAAGAACCATGCCTGGAGAACGAAGTCGGTCGAAGCCACAGGCTTGGTTCAGTCTCTTGCTTGGGCACTTCATCAACCAGTCCACGAGCGTCCTCAGCTCCACCATTTTGCATACACGTCTACCAGGGAAGTTGCATTGCAAACAAAAACATCTTGTTTTCTATGCCTTGATGGTTTTCCATGCTCAATTCTAAAGCTCTTATTTTTTTACACATGCGGGGAGGATGCTGAGAGGTTGTGGAATCTGGCTTTACACGTACCCATTGCATTTGCTTGAAGGTTTCCAAGGCCTTTTTAACCAACTCATTTTTATTTTTTTTTTATTTTTACACATCCTGCAATCATTGCAGCCCATAAACCACATTCCTTTCAGGCATTGTTGAACCGTTCACATGCTTCCACATTTTTGCACATTCTCATGTGCTCATCAAACACCAAGCAAACATAATGATTAATTCTAGGCATGATTCTATAAGAGGCACTCATGCCATCAAAGTATTTACAACCCTCATGCACTGAACCTATATGGATAAATGCTAATTAAACAAAATGAAGCTTACATGGTCAGGGTATGTTCCATAAGACCACGTCTCTTGAGGCATTTTTTCAAACATTCCAACCACCTTTTTAACAAGTCCATTTTGTGCATACACTGCCATCATGGCATTCCATGAAATAACATTTCTTTGAGGCATTCTATCAAGTAGATTATGCACCTTGAAAACACTTCCACATTTTCACGAATAACAACTAAAACACTTACAAAAAGAAAACCAGATTCTTTTGTTTATACCTTGCTCCAAGCTGCCACGTTTTGTACAGGCTGGAGGCTTGTTTGTTGCAAGGTGAAATAGTGTGACTGTCTCTTGGGGAAACCATGACTTCTGTACGCTGCCAAAAACACTTTCCAAGAGAAGATGTCCTGTTCCATCATTTGGTTAAATACTAAAAAAATCCCCCCAAAGCATATACGACTGCAACCTTTGACAGAAACCATATTTTTTTCTTTTTTTCTGCGTTGAAAATGAACCCACACAGGCATTTGGTGTGGCTGGGAGAGTGCTAGCGTGGCTGGGAGGTTGGGAGGAGGCCCAACAGTGATGGCGCTCCAAGAGAAGACATCTGGCAAAGCATTTTTGACAAAAAAAGAAAAAAAACACCCAAAACAAACCTGCGACCCAGCATCACACAAAACCACGTTTCCTCTACCATGTGCGCCCACGTTTTGTAGCATTTTCCCTGTGCGTGAATAGAGGAAAATGGGACAAAATGCTCTTGGTTTTCTCTGTACCCCCCCCCCCAAATTCACCCCATTTCCAAATGCCCAAAAAAAAAACCCTAACAACAAACATTTTAGAGCTTTTTTTTTGCCTAGCCTTCATAATAGTTTTATTTAATTTTATATTAAATTGTATATGTATTTTTATTTAATTAAAAGATTGTGCAAGTTTATGTGTTTTCCTTACAATCACTTATCGATAGATAACAAGTCGACGATCAGATAACGAAGTTATCGTCGATCGATAAATAAAATAATAATAATAATAATAATATTATTATTATTATTATTATTATCACTCATTAATACTTGTTAATCATCTTAACAAGGACAACTTAAGAGCCTGATAAATCGAGCACACCATTCTCCTTTGATAGGAGGAAAACGTAAAGGACGAGGTGGGGCCCAACCGCAGGAAACAACAACACGACACGAGAAGACAAGACGCAGTGGGAGAATTCCAATTGTTCTCTGTGACAAGGGTAAAGCCAACAAAAGATCAACAGGAGCACCACAACGTTACAAGCTTAGTAACAGGGTCGTCAAGACAGGGACTGGGGAAAACATCGAATGGGGCATTACACGAGCCAACAAAGTGTCCGAGGCATAGCTCCTCTTTGAGACAGCAAAGAAAAACTGGTTTATTGATATTCTACCAGCAGGAATCATGCAAGTCTCACAAAATTCTACCTTTGGGGGTTTGGGATCTCATCCTAGTAGAGGTGCTTCCAACTGTGAAAAGAAAGGAATGGAGAGAAAGATGAGGAAAGAATGGGTTTGAAGGGAGAAAAGAAATGAATTCCAAAGCAGAAAGGTCAGAGGGTTTATGTTTTGGGATTGGTAATAAATGGAGCCAAACCTACTTGCATAAACAAACAAAGCAATACTGATGAACAAATGACAAGAAAGTAGAGATAGATCCAACAGAATAAACACACAGATCTGACATAAGAAAGATCAGATGCCCATAACACACATATTCAACACAAAGTCTTAATATTTGTATTAATGTTTCTTCTGTTACAAAAAGTACAAAGCCTTTTCTTCTCACTTCTATTTTTTATCTAAAAAGTGTCCACCCTTTGAATACAACAAATATTCAAGTATATATAGAAGGAGGAGAAGAGAGAAGGAAAAAAGAAACCAACAACTAATTACAAAATTACAAAATATCTAAAAGTCAACTGTTGACTTTTGGGACAACTTGGTGGATGACAACATCCCATGGTGCAACATGGATGATGTCATCATTTGTGCCAACATACTTTTAGATATTACAAAAGAAAAGCCAAGAGGAGGAAGGCTATTCGTCGTCGTCTCGCGGCTAGAAGGGAGTATCTTGCTTCTGCTCAGGAGAGGCAATGTGGAATTGAGCCCGGTACTCCATGAATTTGCTGACCATCGGCTGAAGTTGATCCTGGTAGGACCCTTGGTATGATCGCCGATGACTTCACAAGTCTCCCATTCATCTCTGAGTTTTTGGGGAGCTTGAAGTATTCATTACCTGCCTCCATCAGGTACCCCACAAAATCACGGCAGGCCAGAAGGTTATTGATGGATTCAGCGTCAAAAGTAGCTTCTAGCCCTAACCCTTGCGAGATGATCTCTTTGAAGATCCGGATGGTTTCATCTGCCTTCCTCAAGGCAAATGATGGAGTGATATTTGATGCATTGCATCTAGGGCTTCCTCTTTGACCTTGTCTATCTTCTCCAGGACAAATTCCATCTGATCGACCCGGTAGTCCAAAGTAGCAAGGATTTTGTTGGGTACTCTGGGGTGATTGAAGACTCAATTTAACTAAATCATCGACTGAGCAATCAAGCATCTTCTGAAATGTCTCATGTTGCAACCTAGCATGGTTCAACTCTTCGGAGATAGGTCCCGCGATCGCCTGGTTCCTTGTTCACCCGATCAATATTTTGATATAGCTCGGTGAACTTGATGATTACTTCCTCGCTGTCTTTGAGGATCTGGTCTCTCCAGGTGCATACTACCATGCCTTGTTCGCCAATCTTGGCGTATTCGTTTATCTTATCCTGACTAAGGGCCTCAGGAGTTTCAGTGGCAGTTGTAGGAGGTGCACTGCCCATTTTCTGCAGGGCATGGAGAAGATGTTTATTTTGCTCTTTTAGTAGCCTCTTCTCTTCCTTTGCTTCTTGAAGTTTCTTGCAAAGGGCATCCACCGCAGATAGGGCCTCTCCTTGAAGGCTCTTGGATGACGTTCCCATTGTGACCTGCGTCACTATATAATCTATAGGGGACAGATCCTTTTTATCCTTTATGGGATCGGATACGCAATCTCCATTACTCTTTCTCCCAATGCACTCTGATAGAAGCGGGTTATAGGCTTTGCTTCTTAGCCCCTTTTGTTGGGATGACGGAGAAATCCATAGGTGCAATGGGGACTTTCCTCTTATGTTGACTCAGGTGCTGGGAGATTTATGCTGGACTTAAGGGAGTGGGACCAGAGGTGGAAGAGGGAGCAACTATAGTGGATGAGGGGAAATGGGTCGAGACACTTGGTGGCAGCATTGAGAGAGAGGCCAAGAAAGTGCTCACGGGAGGAGGAGACACTGCAGGGGAGGTAGTCATGGGAGTGGAAGGGAGCTGAGAGATGAGAGAAGAAATGGTGGGGGACAGCTCCGTGAGGGAAGAGAAAATGGAGGAAGAGGAAGGGGGAACAATAGAAGATGGGGGAGAGGATACAACCAAAGGAATGGTCACTTGAGTCACATGAGGAGGGGAAGGAGGAGAGGGAGAAGGGATGGAAGGAAACTCAACAGTTGTAGCAGTGGCAACATCCTGAGTGGATGTGCCTGTTGGAACACTCTTCGCCGCTTCTTTCTCCGAGGTACCAGGGTTACAACTGCTATTCTGTGTGGCGGGAGGAGGGCTCTCAGGAGCTTCTTCTTGAGTGGAGCTCAATTCTCCCTCTTTATCTTTACCTTTTCCCTTCGGCAAATGCTTCAGCCTGGCAGGTGCATTGCCCAAAGGGGACATGGTGAAATCTACTCCAAGGTAGATGAGGCCGTTCATTCTACACCAATGCTCTATGCGCTGCAATGTGCCCTTAACCCTCTCCTCAATGGTCTAGAGGTGCCTTTGTTCTATCAATCTCAAAAAATGGCTAGTTGTCCCCATCCGTATCTAGATATACCTGATCAACTTCTTGATCGGTTGTTTGGAAAGCTTTTGGAACAATGGCCACGCCATATTGAATAATTTCTACTAGGGCTAAAGCGGGAGAGTGGTCCTTTCTTCTGAGTTCAACCTCGTGATACAGGTCGATGTAGATGTCCTCGATCTGTGGAACGTGGATCGGATTGAGTTTTGCCTTTGGGAGGCAATTCCGTGGATCAAAGGTTGGCCTTGCCAGGAAATTGTGCTTTAGGTTAAGCAGTTCCAGCTCTGCGAACATTTCCGGGCCTTGGTGTGAGAAGTGCAGGTGTACCTGCCCACTATGAGGGGGAAAGGAGTTCCACCCTTCTTCCTTTTCAGGCACTTCTTGTGATATGTTATGAGCTGTCTGGACAGCTCCAACAGGATCAACTTAGGGCCTGCATACCTCGGTAACTTGGTGGGCTCTCCCAAGAAGTTAGCTGCTCTGAGATAGGTGAAAGTGGGGAATTACGTAAATAATGCCCCCCACTTCTCGGTTGCCATGACTATGCTCTTGGTCGTTCGACCGTGAGTCATATTGGGCCTCAATAGGCAGATGATGCCGTAGAAGAAGGCATCATTGATCTTGGTGAACTGTGGGATGCTTTGTTCTCCAGCTTCAATTCTGGGTAGTATTCATATATTTTTACCTGGGGCCACACCCCGCATCGGCTCAGCACTGGATAGTCTCTCTCTGAGGCTGCAGCTGTAGACTACGTAGGAGTTCATGTAGAACCTCCCCATTGTGGTGAGTTGTTGGAGCTTCTCAGAGATGGTGCTGCTGATGATCTCTGCCCACTCAAAAAACTGATCAGGCATGTTCTTATTCATTATTTACAGATACATGAGCATCCATTTGTGGAAGTAATAGGCATCAAAAATACCAAATACCTTGCTTAGGAATGTAATGGTATCACTCGGTTCCTCGTAGAAGTCGCCTGCGGTGAATAACTTTGTGGCCATTTGGTTATTACCTTCTTATTTTTCAAATACACTTCGTTCATTAACTGCATGTATTTGTCTTCGTTTTCCCTCCCATGCCTTGATGCAGTCTTCTTGGCTTACAACCACAAAATGTTGGTGGTGGGGAATGCCTAGCATGATCTCGAAGTGTCGGGCAGTGAGGTTGATTATGACCTCACCCTTTTCGTTCTCGACACACCTTGTGTCTTTGTTATAGTAGCGGGCCACCACCATCATAAACTCATTATTCACCGCACTAACGGGGATTCCCCGTGAAATGCAAACCACTGCCCACCAGTTTTCCATCCAAGGATTGCCTGTGACCCTTCTGGTTCTAGCCCAAAAATATTCCATGTCTATATGGCCAAGTTCGGAATCTCTGATGTCTAAGTCACATTCGCCTAGGACTCAGGCATTCTGACCCTTTGATATTTGTATTTCATCTCTTCCTCCATGATTTTGGCCTTACCCTTTGACTTGGTTGGCTTTTTGCTTGATGTTGACATATGTGAATCTGAGTTCAATTGCTGATCTGCAAGAAGAAGGAGCAAAGTCCAATGCAAAAGAGCCATGTTAGCTGTTAGATCTTCCATCAAAGCTTTACAGAATGAGGAGTTAGCAATTTAAAAGCTTCTGGGCGCAGGGCGCAGGAATATTGCAGGCTGCAGGGTCAAAAGTATGGCGCACTGATGTGGAGTGTTGCAAGGAAGAAAACAACGCCAAAGGGCACAGGGCACGGAAATTTACACATAACATCAATGTTGTTGTAGACAAATTTGTGCTTGCGCCATTATATAAGGTTCACAACTGGGTGCAAATAAGTTTGGTGTTGCATGGGAGCAGGATGCACCAATGGCGCAGATATGGGACATGTTAGCAGGAATTTTGGTGCACCAAGGGGCGCAACATTAAAGGGTGTATCACTAACTTTATGTGCGCCAAGGGGCTTTGGCGTGGCGCAGGAAGAGATTGCATAACAAACTTTGTTGGTGTAAGCAGGATTGCACCTGCGCCAGTGTAAGGATTCTTAGTTTTGTTCGGCGCAGGAAGGATGCATGTTGCAGGCAAGGACAGTGTACCCTCTTGGCATGACTGTGTTTTATGCAACAAGGATGGTGATTGCGCCAAAGGAAAACCACGAGTGGAAATGTAACAACTTTACATTTTCTCTCTTCTTGGACAGGTTTGTGATTTCTTAGGCCTTATCGACATGATTTGACAGTGAGGGGAACAGAGCAAAGAGGTTTGTTGGGTTTGTTTCTGAGACAAAGCCCTCCAGGCCAGCAGATTTGAAAGGAGGGTAAAACTGGCTTGGGAGGGAAGATTCAAAACGGGCTGGAGGGGTTTATGGTTTCTTCAGATTCATTTTATTATTATCCCACAAACAACCAAACCAAAACAAAAACATAAGAAAAGCAAGGACCACTTACCCGAAATATATAGAATGAGAGAAACGAAGTGGGGTCCACGAATGTGACACGAGGATGACAGGAGTGCTGATAGGTGCAGAGGAATAAATTTTCACATGTTTTTCAATCGTGAAAATGACAGGGCGGATGCACCTATATATAGAAAAAGGTGTAATAAATGTGCCACCAACTTTTTCAAAGGGTGCACCAAAAAGTATGTCGACATGAAAATATTTGCACCCTTTGGCACGGTTATGTGTCTGTTAGCAAGAAACTATCTGCGCCTTTGGTGCAAATTCAGGACTATCAACATGGGATTTTGAGCGCTTTGGCGCACCGCTTAAGGGTGCAACATTTTTGTTGTTGACAGTTGGTGCATGTGCCTTGGCGCATGCAAGAAAGGTGCATCACGGGGAGGTGCAACAACTATTGTGTTAACACTCCAAAGGGTGCGCCAAAGGAATAGAAGGGGGCACAAATAATGTTTGTGTTGCATGAACAAAATCTACGCCCAACCCAAAAAGGACCAAAATGACTAAGTTTGAAAAACTAGATTTTCCAGAAAGGGATTTTACGCCATTCCAAACGCCGAGGGACCTTGACAAGGAACCAGAACAAAATTTGGTATGGTTACCTGCAAAATTGCCCTTGTCAATTTTGCAGGATAACAAAATGTAAGCAAGAGTACAAGAAACCATGATATGTAACATGGTGTGGATGGATGGAATGGAATGCAAGATGGATTGCATGAGCCATGTGCCCCCTGAGTGAATGGAGTTGTATGCAGTGAGGTTCATTTAGTATGCACCCTTAACAGTCAATAATGAACCAAAAATGAGAGTACGCCACTAGAAATGGTCGAATCATGTGTGCCATGTGTTTAATGCACTGTGATGAGTGTGTATATATGTGATGATATACGCACTAGAGATGAACATGTGATGATGTAACATAAAGTGTATATATCATGATGAGATGAATAAAGGGAGTGGTAATGTAGCCTAAAATGTGTACCACTACAAGATGAAGGAATAGGTGACCATTTAGCCTATATTGTATGTCACTAGCCTAGGAATGTCGCATGATAGAAGTTTGAATGATGAACGTGTGTATATGATAAGGTCCATTTGATTGGTAAACCCTCGGTAGTCGAGTATGGACTAAGGAACTAAAGTGTGTCATAGGGTAGTGAGTGCAATGTGCAGAAGAAGATGTGTGATGATAAGATATGACCATATGATGTGGAAGATGTGTAAAATGCAATGTATAGTGTGTAATGCAAGATGTGTAGATAACCTAATAGTGTGATGATTCCCGTTATGTAGTATGTAGGATGAGTAGTATATGATGCTAGACTTGTAGACAATAGGAGTGTGACACATATGTGATGAATACTAGTATGATGTGTAGAGTATGTATGATGTATAGATGTGTAAATGTCAAAACACTAATGATGTAGGGTAAGTAAGATGCAAAATGTGACATGTACTATAAGATATGTAAAGATATGTAGTGTGTAGTATGTGTAGTGTGTGGGGTTCATGTGTAGTATGCCCTGAACAGTCAAGTGTGAACCGAAGAAAAGAGTGTATCATCGGGGAATGGTCGATACTAGTATAAGTGTGATGAGCGCACGCTCTGATGAGGATGCGATATGTGCATGTTAGAAATATGTGATGTTGTGATGTATGATGATGCTAGAATGGGGGGTTGTGTGAATGCAATTCCCCCCAAGTGTGCATGAGTGAATGAACTATCTAATGAAAGTAAAGGCCGAAGGTCCTCCATCTGATGAATGTGGTGATGGAAGCATATGACCATTCTCTAATAGTGGTGGTATGGTAGATAAACACTTTGTGTAGGTGAGTGAAGCCTATATGTATGTGATGGATGGGTATATGATGATTGCGAAGGTGAAATGAATTGTGTAGGTGATGGAGATCTATGTGGAGCTAAGCACGAGGATGATAGACACCCACGTGGAATGAAATGAGGTGGTGACCTATGTCGAGATGCAATAATCATCCTAAGAATGGGCCTATACCTATGTGTAGGACTAGAGGAATGGTGAGGTCATGTAGATAATGCATGAGTAGGTGAACTAGGAGTAGATTATGCTTTTAGTAACATAGAATGAGATGTCATAGATGAAGTGGAAGATGTGTGAGTCAATGCTCGAGAAGATGATGACCATGGAGTAGATGTGGGTACACTATCAATAGAGATAAAATGATTGTTATGAATGAATTTGAGTTAGAAATGATTCATAGAGATAATGGATTGAGACCTACGAATCCAATTGAGTCCGAGTAGCATGTCACATCCATCGATTACTTGCCCAACAAGGAAAGGGATAAGCAAAGTGAGAGGACCAACCATAATGTGTAGTTTGATGACACCATATGGTTTGTTTAGAGGGTATTTGATTTGTGATTAAGGGTAACCGATGGCATGAAGAAATGGAATAGAACATGCACTAATAGGCCAAGATGGGTCAACCTTAGTATTATTGATGGGGATTGAGCCAATAGATGTTTTGATATGTAGGTGATTAGATGTAAAAGTTACATGATAGTCGTGGTTAGAAAAAGAGATGACTGGTGGTGAAGTGTCAATATGCACAACTAAAAATTCAAGGGCCCTTGAAGCAGGAGGAGACATTGTGTGGTATGCATGATTAATTGAAGGTTGAACTACTTTCTTATCATGTTGTTGAGGTTGGCTATTAAAGAGTTTGATTTTACCCTTGTCAGTATTAGGTGGAGAGTCGGTAGGCATCAGAAACTCAAGCTTGTTGTTATCAATAAGATCTTGGATGATTGTATGGAGATTGAAACATCGATTCGTCAAGTGTCCCACACATATGTGATAGTCACATCATAATTTCTTGTTATAATTCCTACCTTTTGGTTGCGATGGGTCTACTTCGAGTGGTGGAGGAAGTGTGATAATATTTCTCTCAAGAATTTGTTGCAATATAAGATGTGGGGCTGTTATCACCAAATCACAACACCCTCGATTTGAACAAATGTGTGTGCTTGAGCTCACGGTGTGACTGGGTAACATGGGTACTATCTCCAAGTTGTGGGACTTGCTACTTGAGATAGACCTCCAGAGAAAGTTGGTTCTTCTTCCTACTCTAGTGTAAACTAACTCTACTAAAATGAAGCTACTAACTATCTCTATCCTACAATTTCCAAGGGACCAGGGAGAGAGAAATAACATGAAAATAATAGAAATCTACACTATAGAGGTGATGCACCAAAAGAAGGGTATGAGAATAAATTTCCAATGTGTGAAAATGGAAGCAAAATGCAGATTAGAGAGGGTGATAACAATTCCCCACAGTCTAACAACAACACTTACAACAACATTTCCATGCATACACAATAATAATGGATCCATGCAAGAGCATAAGGTAGACATAATATATTTGTAGTGAGATTGAAGAGGCAAGAAGAATGCAAAGAAAGACAATAAGGGAAGCTACATCCAAAAACTTGCATTTATTGCTTCATTGATATGCATAGTTCAATTTGTTACAAAATAACGGCCTAGATCACCATGCAAGGATTCCACTATAAAGGCCCACAACACATTGGTTTCACAAAACAAAATGATAGAGTTTTTCTACTCAAACTATCCTACTTTACAATGATCCCAACACTTCAATTTATAAAAAAATTAGAGGAGAGAAAGAGAGGAGATGCAATTCCTAAAATTGCCTTTTACCAATTGTAAGTCATGATAAATGAGTGTGGTTGGTGATTATTAACTCCGTAAAAGTAATATCAAGGTGTCCCATGACATGTAGAAGTGAAGGAATGATTTCCCACGTTCATTAAATGCCTCTCCAACCACTATCCAACAATAAAACTGAACTGGGATCATTTTCCTTAAAAATCATCATGAAATATTCATCAATTTCTAGATTTTGTGGTTTCTGCACATTGGGCTAGGAACCATGATTCTAACGAGACCAATTTTTTTAAAATCCATTGATAATTTCTCTAGTTATGATCATTTGAGCGCAGGTGGTTGTTTTGAGGTTCACAGGCTCACTTCACTGTTATGGGACTTGGAATTATTTTTCATTGGTCGAGAATAAATTTAAAGTATTTCTCTCCTTCTATAATGTTCTCTTCATAATTTTAAATGAATTTAAAATTGGTTGGGCCTACTTTATATTTTTATTGGTTTGGTATTATGACAAGGTGGGGAAATAGTTTAAACACCTTAAATTCATATTCATGGCCAACTCGGCCTAGCCCGAACGAGCTAACAACTCCCACCGAGTTCTCCCCTACAACCACATACATAGGTCTCCTTTTAACGTTATATCTCCAACTTGCTCGTATATTCCATGCTCCTCATTCAATGCCGAGCCACCTATAATGCCACGATGACCCTTCTTCAATGTGTGCCGAGATCCTTTTAATATCCCTATGCCAACTTGCCGACCACCCCCTTCTCCACCTTAGTGCATTCTAAATGCTAAATCTTCGTTACATGCCACTTGGCATCTTGGCTTCCCTTAAAGCTTGAGCCAATGGATTTCAAGTTAATGTGGTCTGTGGTAAACCTCCTCTTTGGTGTCTCGGCCTGTCATGCCAATCGACTCAATTCACCCGCATACACAGCATCGAAACTTCATTGCATTTGCACGAGCGTGCTCTGTCGTATTGCCACGACCGGCCATTGAATGCCGATATATCTACACCATTCTTCTCGCGGTGAATTCGGGTTCGCTAAGCCCACATGTTCTAAGGGCCACTTAGGCCACTTATCTCTAATTCGTACGCATTGTGGGCCGTCAACACCCCTTCGTGCCCACATAACATAAACATGTGGCCATTTCAGCCCTTACATGCACAATCGGCCCAAGTGAAATGGCCCTCTAGTTCCACTTTCCCCATGCCACTTGGACCGTGGTGAGATCTGCTTTTACTGCGTGCAAGGCCTTAAATAAACATGCCACACGAGACAATTTCTCCCACTTCGGCCGCAAGGCTTCTGCTATGAGTTCACCCGACTCCCCTATACTTATTTAGGTTTGACAAGTGTTTGATCCACCATGGAGCTCAACTCAATACTAAGTGACTCATCCGTAGTCTTTAACTCTCCCTCGACTTGGATGGCTTAGACCACTTGTGATGAATTATTAATGGATGGGTGCCGAGTCATTTAGCCAAGCTCATCGTGTATACAATATAACTCACCTGCAGGAGCCTGACTGGGTGAAGACGACCTTCTCCACCTTTATAGCAAACTCTTTAACACCCTGATTGATCTAAGTTCTTAGTATTTTGTGTTATGGCCTTTCAAAAAAAAACTCGACCTCTCCTTGCCATTACATTTTCTTGACTAAGCTTCCACTTAGACGGTCTACCAGTATTACTCAGAAAGATCTTGTCCGAGCTAAATAAAAGAAACAATAACTAGATCGTACCAAGCCAAGAACACAGATGCTAATCCAACACCACGATCAATAAGATGAAAGTAATTCACCAGAATAACTTTACATAAACCTTTGCAAACAAATGAGAAGCAATATCATATATTATTATGGAACTCAATGCAATACATTAAGAATGGGCCTTGCTTAAATAGGTAAGGAATAACAATCTAAGAACCAGTCAAGGTCATAGATCAAGCCATAAATCAAGGAAATAACTAGTCATCAAAGAACTAGTCAAGACCATAGATTTAGGAGAGAACTAGACATCAAGGATCTAGTCAATACCATAGATCAAGGAAAGAACTAGTCAATACCATAGATCAAGGAAAGAACTATACCTAACAACTAAATAATATCTCATAATATCTAAATAAGATAAAAGAAATATCCACACACATAAATGGGTGAGGATAAATACAATAAAGGTAAATAAAGTACCTAGGTGAATATGAGCTAAGGTAAATACCTACTCTAACACCCCCCCTCAAGTGAAGCTAGGGGCCAAAATAGAAGTGGCATGTCCACAATATGAGTCCTGGCAACTAGGCCTGATGAGGTACTCATGTATAATAACGGGAAAAAGGGACACCGCAAGGTACCCAAAACCAGTAACAACAAAGTAAAGAGAGTAAAAACCCGCTCTAAGGCATCCCAAGAAGCTCGGCTCAAAAAAACTCATACAATGCTGAAGAAGTTTGGTGTGCACTATGGTCTGAATCCACTGCTCAATCACAAAACTCAAAAACAACTGACACTGGCTCCACCAGAATACCTCCATATAAGGAGACTGTCAACAGAGTGATGTTGAAAGTGTAAAAAAACACAAACATAATTTGATCAAGTGCTGCAAATAGGTGTGCCACGATCTAAGAACAATGAAAATAGGTGTGCCACGATCCAAGAACAATAACCAAAGCAACAAGGCAAGGACACAAACTCCAGAGTGTCACGATCCAAGAAAATCCAAGGTAACAAGGCAAGAACATGAAACTCGAAGAAGTAGGATCAACACCACACCCTCCCATACTACTGAATGGGTGGAGTGATGCTACAAATCTGTATGAGTTGTCATAACAACTACTCAAACACTGAAAAACTAACACTGGGCTCCACCAGAATAGCTCCCCCACAAGAGAGACTGTCAACATGCCAAAAGTGTTGAAAATACATATACAAAATCTCTCAACAAACAAGAGAGATACACTACACCTGCTAAAGAAAAATGCTCAAAACAAGAAGCATCACAATGCATAAGGTATAGAAAGTGGAGCAAGAGGCCGAATGGTGGAGGAGCCATGCCTGTAGAGTCCTCTCAACAAATGCCTATGTCGCCTCCATGAGTGATCAGATATCCACCCCAAATCAACACGGATGGATGAAGAAGATGCCTGCATATGACTTGGTGCAAAATGCACAATGGGTGCATGCAAAAGAACATCAGAATGTGTCAGAGTTGATCATGTCTGATAGCTGAAATCTTAGGTTTCTCAAGCCTGAGTGAAGGTGCAAAACTCATGTGTTGCTCATGATCCTTAGAAAGAGTCGAGCAAACAAAAAAGGAGCTCTGTCAATGTGTGATCCCAATGAAGTATCTAGCTCAAAAACTAATGTCATGACGAGAATTCCACTTAACATGTGGAATAGAGGAAACAATACCCTATGAATTTCTACTAATAACTCTGCTAGTGAGACCCATAGAACAGAGCATGCGAGAACTGAATGCAGTGGTATGCTTCTTAAAAAGCCATGCGGTGAAAGGTAAGTAGGATACACAACATGTGGTACTGTAATAGGCACAGATGTGGAAGAGCATGTAGTAACAAGCCTCATAGGTTTAGAAGCATCAAATTTAGGTTCAGGCTCAAAGACTGGCAGATCAATGTCAGTGGGTACAAGAGCAACAATTGCAAGTGGACTAGGAGCATGGATATGGTTGTCCACAATATGATGGTGATGTTGTAGGCTAGCAAGTTTGTTCTGCAGGGAGTGTATTATTGTATCCTTATCGTGAATGAGTGATTGTAGAAGAGAATTTCACTTCTTGAGTGATCTATTTTCTTCCAAAATTTTACAATATCCTCTTGAAGTCCACATACTTCATGAGAAAAGCATATCATTCTCAGAATCCATGATAGGTACAAACTGTAACTCCCAAAAATTTAGGACATCAAGCTCAGCCAAAATTGCATCCACAATTGATTACAACACTCCTCCATATTTGGCACTTTATAATTATAGTGCAAGTCTCAAAATAAATAACTCCAATGGAAAGAGCACAAAAAAACAAGCACTTTTGCAAAAACAACACTCAAAACCGAGTTACCGATCAAAAGTTACAAGCTTTTTAATATTTTGCTCTATTATTTATTTTAGTTGCCACTAAAATAAAGTAAATTGTTGTTGCCTTCACCACACAAATAAAATTAAAGGGGTTGAAGTTAAGCACCTACTAGTAGGAATCACAAGCTTTAAGCCCTCATATGACCATACCATATGACCAAGGGCTAAGGATTTTAATGGGTGCACAACTTACTATTTTGGGGTGTGCCGCGTGTTTTCAAGAAAGTCACATCCAATTGCCACTTCTGGTAAAAATTACTATTTCTGGACTGTGTAGACAGTGACCTTCATTTGCCAAAAATAGCAACCTGCGGATTTGCCTAAAATAGTAAATACGTGCACAACATCCATGGACCCCTGCCAAAAAAGGAAAGATCTGAAAACCTTCCTGTGCACAACCGAGATAGCTACGCCACAAAAATAATTGCCTGCGTAGATCTCAAAAAATCCAATAGACCCAAAAATCCTGTGATTTCTTTTCTGGTGGGCACGAATCCCGAGGCGAACCAATGTGCTTCTCTGCAACAACAAAAAATCCACAAAAATGACTGTCTGCAGAAACGACCGAGTTTACAGTCGATCTTAGGGTTTTCATGCCTTTTGGATCCAATGGAAGCCTCTGTTTTCCATAAAAATGCAGTAACAACAAAATATGACCAAATTCTAAATATATTAATACATAAATAATTTATTTGCAAAATAAAACTTACCGATGGATGCTAACAAAGAATCTCCAAATTTCTCGATACCATGAAAGGAACGATAACTAGATCATACCAAGCCAAGAACACAGATGCTAATCAAACACCATGATCAATAAGATGAAAGTAATTCGCTAGAATAACTTTACATAAACCTTTGCAAACAAATGAGAAGCAATATCATATATTATTATGGAACTCAATGCAATACATTGAGAATGAGCCTTGCTTAAATAGGCAAGGAATAACAATCTAAGAACCAATCAAGGTCGTAGATCAAGCCATAAATCAAGGAAATAACTAGTCATCAAAGAACTAGTCAAGACCATAGATTTAGGAGAGAACTAGACATCAAGGATCTAGTCAATACCATATATCAAGGAAAGAACTAGTCAATACCATAGATCAAGGAAAGAACTATACCTAACAACTAAATAATATCTCATAATATCTAAATAAGATAAAAGAAATATCCACACACATAAGTGGGTGAGGATAAATACAATAAAGGTAAATAAAGTACCTAGGTGAATATGAGCTAAGGTAAATACCTACTCTAACACTAAATTCCTTACAATTTAAATTGAGTTCCACGAACCTACTCCTTTTTCCACAAAATTCTCCATCAACCTAATCCCCTATATCGAGCTAGTCTATGCGCACATTACCAAATTTCCATGACCAGACCCTTGTGCAAGATTATATAGACTCCTATGTGTTAGCTTGATTCATTATGCATGGGTGAACGATGCCTTGACTTCACATTCGATGGTTTCACCGTGACCTTCCTGGCATGAACATGATTCCATTTTTGTGTTGGCTCGATGGGTTATGTACATACCAATTCACTCGCACTAGTGACCGTGTCACTCACTCTTAAAAATACTCCATGAGTGCCCCCGTATAGCTGGACAAAATTTTAGCTTAGTTTACTTCGTAGTGCTCACTTCATAGTGTATGACATGTTCCGTCTCTCCTTCCAACTCAACTTTCCTAGGTCCTTCGTTGAAGTACATTGGCTTGTATCGTAGCTCATTAATGTAGAAACGAGCTCTCGGTATGATAATTAGTTCAATCCTCAATTAGGTGTGCCCAACTTATAATGTAACTTTGTAGCTCCGAGTTCGAGCTAAACCAATGTTCAAAACAACTCAAGTGCTTTATCTTAGCTTGGCTCCATTGAAGAACAACTCATTACTTTGATGTACTCACCAACCTAAATCATTGATGGAGCTGGTTGTGGCCTCCCAAGGTAAATCAACATCCAAATATGGCTTGGTGGGATTTCAAATAGCTCTTGGAGTTAGATGTCAAAGAATTTGAAACTTTGTTTGGCCCTTATATGGAAAAGCTCGGTGTGCATGGAAATGGCCAACTCGGCCTCTTAAAACATAGCTCGGATTGGATCTTAGAGCTCAATCTCCTTATGATAACCTAGGTCACATGTGTAACTTGCCAATGAGCTTGATGGGCATGCCTTGGAAGTTTGGTACATTATATTCAAACTCACATCTTCCTCTTGAACATTCGTAATTATTGGATCCATGCGAACCATGAAGAGATGCCCAAGGGGTAATTTAGATGAATCATTATTTTTATCAGCTTTACTTGCAAGTGGATCTTTATCCCTATGGAAATGCAAGATTATGAGTTATCCACTTTCACAAGGGGAGTGAAATGGGCTAATAATTTGGTGATTCGCGGGACCATTTTCCTACTAAATAGAGTACGATCAACTCGCTGCTGTAGTTATCCATTGGGCATGGAGTCTACACGGTTATCATAAGCTGATCTAAACTCTTAAAATATTGACTTTGGAGTGCTTGGAATGTCGATGCTTTCTTTTGGAACTACCTTCTACTTCTCGCACTCTCAACCTTTGTAAGAAAATTGTAAAATTTATTTTGTGAGAGTAGATAATTGTTTTTAAACTTGAATTTCACCCTTTCCCAACAACTGCAATCCATAAGGCTGATTGATGAGAATTGATATACACCTGTAACCATAGCCTTGAAACCAATTTTCTTTGTAAGGTGAAGCATACTGTGGGATTGGAGTGAAACAACTGTTAGTTTGGACATCATGGAACTCTATTAAGTTCTTATTTTCTTTCTTCTTCTTACGAATGTTTCATCTCAATTTTTTTGTTTGGAACTCTGTGAAAGGTCGGAACCGATATCCGACTTGGGCTATCAACCAATCCTTGATTTCTTATATGGGAACTGGAATCTTCCTACAATTGTTCTTGGAGAGAAACATTAAAATCACCTCCTTAACTGATTTTAGTTGCTCTGCATTTGTTTAAATTTGGAATTTGTAACTATTACAAGCAACTATGAGCTTCTTTCTTTATGCAATGAGTCTCTTTAGGAGCATGATAAACTATATACAAAGCATACACTAGAAGCAATGGGATATGTGCATTAGTACTTAGGAAATGAAAACTATTCTAAAAACAATGCAATGTGCACAAGCACTTGGAGGAAATGAAATTCTAACCTACTCTTATAGTAACAAGAAGATAAGCAACTTCAAACAAAATCTACCACGGGTGTTGATAAATATCTACCCTTCCTTAAAATTGGCAGCCATGCAGATGATTTGGTACTAAGCATAACTGAAATCAGAAATGAGAGACCGAATGCAAATTGGTCTTCCACTCCTTCATGCAAGGAATCAACAAAGAAAAAGACATATACCTCTTCTAGTTGTTGTTTGCTTGGTTCCAAGAGGATCATTGTGGTTGATCCTTGGCACGTTGTGGTTCATCCTCATGCTTAGAAGTAAGCATGACTAGTTGTACCTTCTCCATTGGCTCTAATGGGGCTAAATACTTTATTGGGCAAGGTATGGTATTTTAAATGTGCCCATTTCTCCGAAGCTTGACTCCAAGGATGAATTATTCTTGCAAGCCTTCCCGGAGGAAGGGACTATCTCGTAGCTTAATCCTTTTCTTCTTAGAAATTTGCAGACAATTGATGTCTGTTGTTGGTGAATGGTATGGAAGAAATGGCAGCTATTTCTCTTTCCCCTTTGTTGCATTATGAAACTCCTCTTCAATCTGCAACTCAATGTGATTGCTTGTAACGACTAATGGAGTAATTTCTAGGCTATTGCAATCAGCTGCAATTTGTTGTTTGGTTGAGATTCCCCCTCCATCAAATCATATTTTTCAAATGAAAGTAGAAAAATTTCAATGATCTCTTGCTCATCCAAAGTGTCTCTAAATTTGATTTGCATTCTTCCATGTGCTCTATCTCAGCAAAAGAAGTTCTTGAAAGGTGCATGATGAACTAACAAAGTTATTGATCCGTGTAGGCTCCTCATCATCAAAACACTCTTCCGAATTAGATAAGCAAACAATTTCCTTGCTATCCTCTTATGTAGAAGGTTTCTTTCCCTCCATTGTGGCCACTAAAACCTCCATCAATTCACCTAGGTCCCCTACTTCCTCAAACATGAAACTGGTAAGTTCAAACTTATCCTTTAAATCAAAGCTTTAAGAGGATGAGAAGGAAGAAGGTATTGGAGCCTCTTGTGTGTATTTTTCTTCACTCAAAGATTTTGAACTTGCATGATTCATCTTGATGGTACAAGGCTCTTCATGATTGGTTAGAGTGCTTGAAGATGAACTTGGTGGACTGCTGAAATTTTCTAAGAATTTTGCAAGCTCTTGGCATGCTAAGCAATAAGGGTCATTCCATTCACTTGATAAACTTTGCACGCTTGGGGAATTCTCTTTACTTGTTTGTTCGTGATTCTCATCTTCTCGCTGATTTTGCAGATGACAATGGATCAACAATCTCTACAGGTAAAATGCCATTGTGGACACTACATTTAGAGCACGTTGACTGCTGATCTTCATCAATATGCTCTAGCTCTAATGTTGTTACAATTTCAGCTTTCACTTCTTGTTTTGAGACCTCAACTCCCACTGATGGTTTATCCATTAATGGGATTTGTTTGATGTTAAATTTGGCAGCCCACTCCTTCAAGTTTCTTGCCAAATTCTCCTTGCTAGGCTCTTCCTCTTTCTCCTCTTATCTAGTTGTTTTTCTAATTTTGTTTCCCACTTGGTTTAACCATCAAAGGAATTTTTTTCAATACCAAATCTCTCAACCAGCACCTCTCAAGTCTTTCAAGATTTCTTCTTCATTGGGCTTCTTTTCTTGTTGTCCTTGGATGGCTTCTTGATTCTTGTTCTCCCAACATGAACTTGCAAGAGGAGGGGTGGGTTGGGTCACAATTGATCTTTGCATTATTTGTGGAGGTGGGAGAAGTGCAACTTCTTATTGTTGTGGAGGGGAAGGTTTCTTTGGAGGGAAAAGGGAAGAAGACTAGAGATGGGATGGGAGACTAGGAGGTGAAGAATGGGAATCCACAATCGAGGTAAGAACTAGATGGCATTCATTTGGATACCGCATGAGTAGAGGCTTAGGGAAACTATAGGATGGTGTTTTTTTGGCTTCTTATTGACATGTTTGGATAATATTAGGTTCATAGGCTTCCCTCATTTTGATCCATTCCCCAACTTGAGTCAATAATTTA
The DNA here is from genome assembly GCA_018340775.1 of Taxus wallichiana var. yunnanensis. Taxonomy (NCBI): domain Eukaryota; kingdom Viridiplantae; phylum Streptophyta; class Pinopsida; order Cupressales; family Taxaceae; genus Taxus; species Taxus wallichiana. The sequence continues at coordinate 505,579,899 of CM031240.1, read as the reverse complement.
ATTATAAACTAAAATTTTTGTTGAGGATTTATCTTACTTGGAAAAGAGCTGGTCCATGGGTATGGGACATTAAAACCAATCTTAGCTTCTTTTTTCATCTCCTTTGCTCTGATCAATACCATGCTACATTCAAAATCTTGAACCTTGTTATGCAAATAAACATCTACGGTTGTAGAATAAGCTCTAGGATCCTCATACTCATTGTCCCGAATTGTTGTACATACTCTAGCACATAACTATATTGATTTGCATCTTGTTCTTATGAGCATGCATACTCATATGGACCATGATCATATAATTTATCTAGAGGTGGCTAGTAATAACCTGAGAATGATTCTTGCAAGTTAGGAGATGGATTATATTGACATGGTTGCTGCTGCAAATAGGAATTCCACATGGGTAATGAAGCCATGCCTACACAACTTCATGAATGGAAAAAGTGGAAATGTGTGGAAAGAAAGATGGATGGAGAAAAGGTTTGCAATTTTAGAGAACGAGTTGTTGACCGAGTGGAGTCACCTTATGTGTTTTTATGTGCTTCCAAAAGCTAAAATTCTAACAAGAACACACCAATTTGTTGAAATAAATGTTGCTCCAATGTTGAACTAGACACTTGTTGATGATCTTGACTTCCTGTCCCACTGGGTGTGCAAGAATCTATATCACCGAATCACAACACCCTCTGATTTGCACAAGTGTGTGTGCTTGAGCTCTCACGGTGTGATCGGGTAATAGGGGTGCTATCTCCAAGTTATTGGGCTTACTACTTGAGATAGACCTCTAGATAAAGTTGGTTCTTCTTCCTACTCTAGTGCAAACTAACTCTACTAAAATGAAGCTACCGAAAATCTCTATCCTACAAATTCCAAGGTACTAGGGAGAGATAAATAACATGAAAATAATAGAAATCTACACTACAAAGGTGATGCATCGAAATAAGGGTATGAGAATAACTTTCCAATGTGTGTAAATGGAAGTAAAATGCATATTAGAGAGGGTGATAATAGTTCCCCATAGTCTAGCAACAACACTTACAACAAAATTTCCATGCATACACAATAATAATGGATCCTTACAAGAGCATAAGGCTGACACAATATATTTGTTGTGAGATTGAAGAGGCACGAAGAATGCATACAAACACATCAAGGGAAGATACATCCATAAACTTGCATCTATTAATTTATTGATAGGCATAGTTCAATCTGTTATAAAATAAGGGCCTGGATCACCATGCAAGGAGTCCACTAAAAAGGCCTAAATCACATTGGCTTCACAAACCAAAATGATAGAATTTTGCTACTCAAACTATCCTCCTTTACAATGATCCTAACACTTCAATTTATAGAATTTTTAGAGGAGATGAAATTCCCAAAATTCCCTTTTCATCCAATTGTAAGTCATGATAAATGAGTGTGGTTAGTGATTATTGACTGTAAAATCAATATCAAGGTGGCCCATGACTGCAATAGTGAAGGAATGATTTCCCATGCTCATTAAATGCCTCTCCAACCACTATCCAATAACCAAATAGAACTGGGATCATTTTCCTTAAAAATCACCATGAAATATTCTTCAAATTCTTGATTTCTTTATTTATGTGCATTGGGATCGTAACCACGGTTCCAACGAGACCAATTTTTCAAACATCCATTGAGAATTTATCCAGCTTATGATCATATGAGCGCAGTGGCTGTTTTGAGGCTCATAGGCTCACTTCATTATTACAGATCTGGAATTAATTTTCATTGGTCGAATACATTTAAAGTATTTTTCTCCTTATATAATGTTCTCTTCATAATTTTAAATTACTTTAAAATTGGTTAGGCCTACTTTATATTTTTATTGGTTTGGTATTATGACAAGGTGGAGAAATAGTTTAAACACCTTAAAATCATATTCATGGCCAACTTGGCCTAGCCTCGACCAAGATGGCAACTCCCACCGAGTTCTCCCCTACAACCACATGCATGAGCCTCCTTTTAATGTTACACTACCAACCTATTCATTCAATAAAAACCACCTACAATGCCACGATGACCCTTCTTCAATGTGTGTCGATATCCTTTTAATATGCCAACTTGCCAACCGCCCCTTCTCCACCTCATTGACTCACCTGTCCATGCCACTTGCTAGCTTGGTTTCCCTCTTAAGCTTGAACTAATGGATTGTAGGTTAATGTGTTTCGCGGTGAACCTCCTCTTTAGCATCTCGGGCCTGTCGTGTCAACCTGAACCGATTAACCCGCATGCACAGGACTCCAAACTTCATCGCGTTTGCACGAGCTCACCCACACCACCGTGATCGGGCCATTGATCACCGATATATCTGCACCATTCTTCCCATGGTGAATTTGGGTTCACTAAGCCCACATGTTCCAAGGGCCACTCGAGTGCCACTTATCTCCGATTCACCCGCATCATGGGCCGTCAACACCCCTTCATGCCCATATCACATAAACCTATGGCCATTTCAGCCCTTACATGCTTAATCGACTGGTGTAACTCGCCCTCTAGTTTCACTTTCCCCATGCCACTCATATTGCGGAAAGATCAATCTTTACCGCACGCGAGGCCAAAACACAATTGTGCCACCTCATACAATTTCTCCCGCTTCGGCTGCCAGGATTCCATTTTGAATTCAGCCATAGATCCCCTATACTTCACCAGTTCAATAAGTGTTTGATCCGCCGTGGAGCTCAAATCAATACCAAGCGAATCGTCCGTAGTCTTTAACTCTCCCTCGACTTGGATGGCTTAGACCACCCGTGATGAATTCTCCATGGATGGGTGCTTTGAGTCGTTTAGCCAAGCTCACCGTGTATATAGTATAGATCACCTCCAGGAGCTGAATTGGTGAAGATGACCTTCCCTAGCTTTACATCAAAATATCAAACACCCCGATTGATCCAAGTTCTCAGTATTTTGTGTTATGGCATTTCAACAAGGACTCGACCTCTCCTTGCCATTACATTTGCTCGACTAAGCTTCCACTTGGACGATCTATGAGAATTACTCAGAAAGAGCATGTCCTAGCTAAATGCCCCGTAATTTACATTGAGTTCTAGGAACTTGCTCCATTTTCCACAAAATTCTCCATCAACCTAATCCCCTATATTGAGCTAGTCTATGTGCACATTATTGACTTGTCATGGAGAGACCCTTAAAGCTTGTCTAGACTCCTCTGTGTTAGCTTGGTTCATTATGCGTGGGTAAATGATGAATCGAATTCACATTCAATGGCTTTTCTACAACCTTCCGCATGAACATGATTCCATTTTTGTGTTGGCTTGATGGGTTCTATATGTACCAATTCACTTGCACTAGTGACTGTGTCACTTGCTCTTAAAAATACTCCATGAGTGCCCCTACGAACTTGATAGGTCTTGAGCATATTAGTCTTCATTGATGAGAAAAGCTCATAAAATTTTAGCTCGCCTTTACTCGTAGTGCTCACTTCATAGTGTATGACATGTTCCATCTCTCCTTCCATCTCAAATTTCCTAGGTCCTTCGTTGAAGTACATTGGCTTGGTATTGTAGCTCATTGATGTAGATCACACTTGGTATGATAATTAGTTCAATCCTCAATAAGGTGTTCCCACTTATAACACAACTTTGTAGCTCCGAGTTCGAGCTCGACCAATCTTCAAAATAACTTGGTACTTTATCTTAGCTCTGGCTCCATTGAAGAACAACTCGCTTACTTTGATAACTCACTAACCTACATCATCAATGTAGTGGTTGTGGACTCCCCAAGGTAACTCAACATCCAAATACAACTTGGTGGGATTTCAAATAGCTCATGGAGTTAGATGCCAAAGAAATGGAAACTTTGTTTGGTCCTTAGATGGAAAATCTTGGTGTGCATGGAAATGACCAACTCGACCTCCTAAAACATGGCTCGATTGGATCTTAGAGCTTGATCTCCTTCGATAACTTGAGTCACTTGTGTAACTTGCTAATGAGCTTTATGGGCATGCCTTAGAAGTTTGGTACATTGTATTGAAACCCACATCTTCCCTTGAACATTCAAGCAATTCTTGGAGCCGTGCAACCATGAAGAGATGCCTAGGGGTAATTTAGATGAATCATCGATTTATCACCTTTACTTGCAAGTGGATCTCTATCCATGTGGCAATGCAAGATTACTAGTTATCCACTTTCACAAAGGGAGTGAAATGGGATAATAGGGCAATAGGAAAGCTAGTAAATGTACTCTTAAAGGTGGTGATTGAACCTCTTTAGGAGTAGTGATTACATTGATAGTAATTTTGGTGTTAGTTGGTTTAGTTGGAGATGGCTTGAATGGTGCTTTATTTGGGAAATAAGTAGAAGATGATGCTTTCTCTTGATATTTAAGATTTCATAAGGATATAATTTTGGTTTCACAAAGCTTAAGAGTATGGAAAAGTTGGTTGAATGAAGGAGAGGTCTCAAAGAGAACACTTTCTTGAAGTGGTGGTAAAATACTGTGAATGAACAAGTCTTGAAGCTCAGAGTCCACCAAAACATTTGAAATCTTAGCTAGATTATTTTTATATCTCAAAACAAAATTGGATAAGTGTTCATTAGAGCCCTGTTTAAGTTGTGCTAATCAAGCATAAGAGATCTTGGAGCTGATATTGTTATAAAAATGAGTAAGAAAAGCATTGACTAGATGTGTAAATGAAGTTATGGAATGAACATGTAGGTCGTAAAACTAATGCACCGTATAATCATGGAGACTACGGGAAATATTTTAGCCAAAAGAATATGATTGTCTGCAAAGTCAAGGCAAATGACATGGAATGCTCTAAGATGATCTTGTGGATCACTATGCCCATTAAAAATGGGAAGATTAGGGGTGAAAAAACTAGGAGGAAGCAGATAAATGGAGATGGTAGGTGCGAATGGCGTATGTAATAATAATGTGGAATCTAAAGATGGAGACACGCAAGAAGTAACCTATTGTAATTGATGAATCTGTGCTTGGAGGTCTTGATAGAGAGATGTTAAATCTTGAGTACCAACGGAGGAAACCTGCCGTGTATGAGAGACAAGAGGTGGTGTGAAATGATTTGTAGGAGTAGTGATAGAAACAAGAATGGTAGAAATGGGTGGAAGAGTGGAAACAAGCGGTTGGGAAACCATGGAAGTAGAGATGGCTACAAAAGCATTAAGCTCCACCAAATTGGTAGCTTCCTCACGAGCAACATGTAAAAGTAAGTCTAGATCTTGAGGATTCTCAATGATATGGTCATTGATGGATTTAAGATGAGCCTCAGTAAAATCGTCAGAAGAATGAGCCATAGTAAAGAAGTGAAAGAGAGCCCTAAGTGGAAGGTAGTGTCGAACGTGGGGTTCACCAAAATGATTAACTAAAATATGAAAATGTTCTATATTCTAAGCTAATCTGATGCTAAGAACAATAGTAAATAACAAATAAATGTATAAAGGAAATGACCCAAGAAACTAAGAAAGTAGATATGTAAAACCCTAGAGTGCAAGGAGATTTAGAAGGAACTCAGCGATTCAACGAGTTTGCTTTGGAATGTGTTGCAGAGATGGCTAGAGAAATAGGAGGAGGAAACGAATGTGTCGAAGTCTAGAAAATTGTAGATATGGGAAATCTGAGTGGATTGAGATGCCTAGATAGGTATAGGGGCACTTGTGGATGCCCTAGTATGAGATATGGGCACCCTGGTCTATGAAAATCTCTATAACCTTCCTCCGAGGTGTCACCGATGGATGCCTATCTTCCTATCGCACTAGCATTGCTAGATTGTGCTAAATATCACTAGAAATTAGAAATGAAGATGAGACTTGCAAAACCCCAAGACGAGCATCAAAACCGTAAAAAAGAAAGATGCATATGAAGGGGCCGACTGTCTTAGCTATAATGGTGGACTTACTAACTGAGTGTTACATTACATCTCAGACCTAATGTAGTTATATGTGCTTGTGTGTGTAATCATGCCCTAGGTGCTCTTGTGCTAGTCACACTTTGTGAAAGTAGTGAGCAATAATTATGTGTAGAAATATAATAGAATGGTGGATGGAATAGAATAAACTTCCCTCCTATGCAATGTGATGCAGATGAACCAACCTTGTGCCTTGTGATGGAGCTAGATGGATGCAAATGGAGCCTTTGATGGATGAAACCTTAAGTGATGATAATAGTGCTTAGTGCTTGGTCCCTCATTATGGTCTCATAACTTTTTTTTTATATGTTTCTCTTGTTCTAATTTCGTAATTAACTTTGAAAAGGCCGACCGCTAAAAATATGGAAAGCTCAAATGGCTAGAAAGTTCCCAAAAAGTGGTGGGAAAGTGAAAAGAGGATTAGGGTTCTTAACTGGGACCAGGGCACCTGTGGGCACCTAATACTAGCCCGGGCACCCTAGTCAAGGCTAAAATAATGTAAAATGACAAAAATAGATTGGGCAAGTATGTGCTGAAGGTCGGCGATGAGGACATAAATCAAAATAAAATGGAAAAAGGACACGAGTTAATTAGTACTTTCTTCACTCAAAAACCATATGAATAGTAGTATGAGACCAAGACTAAATAATGTCTAAAGTGTGTGATTTTGTGACTATAGACTTTAGTAACAAGCTCAATTTGGAGGTTTTTCACGAAAAGAGAATTTTAGGGGTGATGGGCTTTTTATGCTTTCCACAATAAATACAGAGAGGTAGAATTATGGGATTGGAAAAGTATGTAGACTTTATTTTGGATTTTAGTAACTCCCATGGTGTTTTATGGATGTGAGGTTTGGGCTAGCAACATTTCAAACTTAAGGTGGAAACAATTTGAGAGGATTCTAAATAATATGATTACTAGCAAGTTAAAATTATAGATCTCGGTCCCGTATGAGATTATTCTAGCTAAAACATGAGTTGTACCTTTAGAAGCTATTGCTATGGTTCGTCTCATAACATATTTAAAAAGGGTCGAGTAAATGGATGGAAGTAGATGGCCTTAGGAAGTCCTCAACTAGTGTTTGGAGAAAAGAAAGAAGTCATGGATGAATCAAAACAAAAAATGGCTTTAATATGGAACATTTACTTGAATTCATGTCCTAATAATAGCCAAGAGATAAAGAGTTTTGTTATAGACAAATTATGTTGAGTTATGTGGGGAAAGCCATTAGGGAGAAATAAGAGGTACTATTTGGAGGAACATAACTCTACGTGTGATCATCAAAAAAATGATTTTATAGGGGCTAATATCTTATGGAAAGCAAATATATTCCTAACTCAATTAAGGACTAATTCACATTGTCTTTGGTGTGAAACAAACAAATAGAAAAGACCTAAAGATGTATGAGAATACAAAACACGTCTAGTGAAGTCTAGTCGAGAAACATTTCATGTTGGAGTGTAATGCTTACAATGACATTAGGGCCCAATTTTCTAGTACGGTGGTTGTTGCATCCTTACAAGATACTTTCAACAAGATTATGGCTAAAAACATGGGAGTTGATTATCAAACTCACCAAAAGGAGATCGGAATGCTAGAAAGATATTAGCAAGATTTGTTATCCCATAGGTAGTTTTTGGTAGCCTCATGGAATTTCAAAATTCTTCTTCTTCTTACGTGATTTCAATTTTTGTTAATTTTCTATTTCATTAATTTTTAAGATTTAATGTGTGTTTCTAATTAACATACATAAAAGAATGAAATAATGCAACAATAGGCTATTTTGATTTAATTAACTTCTAAAATTAATTTCCCAAATCAGAATAATGCTTTACAAAGTGACTATTGATCTAGGAACTATGAAAACACAAAGGAGAGACTGCACTTAGTTTGTTATGTGAGAATCTAGGAAATTCTAAATGATTTGGATGTAGAAACAAGTTAATCTGATATTAAAGTTGCTTTGTTGCTTGAACTGGCTCCTGAAAATTGCACTTGGTCAAAACCATATAACTAAGTCCAAAAAAATCTATACGATCCTCACCCTTATGTATTGTCTTGGATCTATTTGAATTCGGGATTTGTAACTTTTTGTGTGCCTCACCTACACCGGAAATTAATGTTGTTGTGTGTCAATCTCTTCACTCTCTTTCGAAATGGCTTTGGAACTCTTATTAAACCCTCAAACCCTCATAGTGTAAGATGGAGTTCCGAAAACTAAAGTTAGGTGGGTTGGGGAACACATGTGTACCACTAATGTTGTCACTACCATGAAGAGGGCTCAAACCACACGCCATTTCCTAACATGTGATATTTACCATAGAGCAATTAAAATTTGAAAAAACATTCTTTAACAACACCTTGCTTGAGTTTTACACTTGCTCAAATACTTGGTAATGGTCACTTTGTTTGCTTGTGGAGAGAATATGGAGAATCTTGGACCTAGTAGGAGACTTTAGACTAAGTATACTTGGGCTGAGTAAAACTCTCACAAGGGTTTGTTAGATAAACTTAAGTTAGAACCTTTATATTTGGAGTTGTGACTCAAAATTTGATAAAAATCATCTTGATAAGGTAATCATTCATATTTGAAATATTTAAGGGTTGATGTGGGTCCATGCTCCTTGAATATGTGAGAGTCTAGAAGTAGGAGGTTTGCTTTGCACAAAAGTCACAGGTGCCTAGTTGGAGAGAGAGATTTGCTAGAAAGGTAGTTTGGGCATAGAGTTAGTCAAAGAAACCTTTTAGAGTGAACAAAAAAGCAAATGGGTATCTTATAATGCTTTGAGCTTGGTTTAAAACTTAGTAAAATAAAAGTTATGCATGAAAAACTCTCCGAGCAAGGCTAGTAGAGTCTAGTTAACTAGAGAAGTGAAAGTGAAGATTGAGAGAGGAGTTGAAGGAGTTAGCCTATAAAATTTACCCTACACTATCTAGGGATAAATGTTATTAAAATTTGTTTCCATGTTGTATTGGGTCCTTACAAATTTCTCCAACCATGAAGTCACCAAGCGTTAGTTCTTAAGAAGCATTAAGGGAAAATTTGGTAAAAGGAGAAGTTGTTTGAGTTTTTATTTTGGATTGATAATCTTAAGGGTTGATTTGTGTATTGTATTAGGTTAATGGAGTAGTGGATGGTGATAGCTTGTACCAAGAAGGCTAAAAGACAAAAATTGCTTATGTTTTTTAGCCAGATCATTGGAAAGCTAGAGTAGGACAATATTAGTAAAAAAGGTTTTGATTAAATTTCTTATTTTTAATCAAGATGATGAGTATCATATAATTGGATGATGTGTTCAAAACGAGGTACATTGGTTGCGGTGAAGAATAAGGTAAGAAAATAAAATTTTGCATGTTCAAGCTTAAGAATTTGAGTTGTTTTCAATGCTTAAGGGGCTGTTTTGAGGTTACTTATTATTAAGGACTTTTCGAGTTCATTGAATAGAAATAAAGGCTCTACATCATTTGGTATCGAGTAGGATTTTCATTAAGGTTTAAATAATGTATATTTCTAACAGTGAATTGTGTGAGTATATGAACGAAGATTGATAGGTTGTAAGTGAAGAGTTAAGGAGAAGAAAGTGAAAAGAGACTAAGAAGAGAGAAACCAAGAGATGAATGGATGATGAAAATATAATGAAAGGGTTGGTGATGTTGTTAAGCTAAAATAAAAATCAAGATGAGAGAGAAAGAAAGAAGAAAGAGGAAACAAGAAAACAAGACCTATGGGTTAAACAAAAATTGAGAGAGCTTAGAAGGGATTCAAACAAAATTGAGAGAGCTTAGAAGGGATTCAAAGAAGCTTGGAGAATTGATGAAAAATGAGAGCATGATGAAAGAGGATAGTGAAGTTGGATTTGTGATGAGAAGAAAGGTTAAGTGGCCTATAGATATACTTGTGAAGAAGAAACAAAGATTGTAGCGAGGGAGGTCACGTAAAAGAGGAGGAGAAGCTGAGGCAAATGAAGAAGAATGCAAGCAAGCAAAAAGAAGAGGTCATCAAAGAGGTGAATGAAAAGAAGAGCCATGTGAAGCTCTCAAAAATAGTCAAGGATCATGGATATGTAATGCCTAAATGGCTTAAAAACTAGCAGTGGAGAGAGAGGATGTCAAGCCAAAGAAAGTTCTTTTGATTGAAATTGAAATGCCAAGTGGTCAAGAACAAAGAAGGAAAAATCAGGATTTTGAGGAAACAAACAATGTAAAAAGAGACAAGAAGAATATGGAAAATGAAGAATATAAAGGAAGAATATAATTTTGGTACATGAAATAGATAATGGAATGATGAAAGAGGATAAAGAACTCTTGGAAAACCAAAGGTGAGTTAAAGAGGTTGAATAAGAAAAGCATGCATGGGATGATGGAAAGGTAAGAAAATTAGATTCAAATTTCACTTGTTTTCTAGATGATATTGATTTTTCTTTGGGTGAATTCCTTGAAATTGTATAAAATGAATCACCTAGTGGATGTGAGAAGCAAGAAATGGATAAACATGAGTTGATTGATTTCATTTCATATGTTGAGTATGATGAAAAGAAACGATGTAATGACCAATTTTAAGTAAGAGAGGTGGATGATATTTTTCAAGATTTGTTATGTATGATGGATCAAGAAAGGAAGAGTGAAGGAAAAATTGAGAGTACAATGTTTTCCTTGACAAAGAGTGAATGTTAATATGAAAAATTGATTCAAGAAGTTACATGAATTGGTGCAACAAAAGATAAACAAGTTGTCGAGAAAGAAAATGAAGATTGTGGGCAGTTTTATCCCATCTTAGTAAAGAAAATGTTGTGAAAATGTTGGGAAAGAGATATATAGAGATGAAGAACACCATAAATTAGGAGAATAAGTATGTTTTTGTGGTTGTGTTGTTTGTTTGTACAGTACATCTGATGGGAGCTTGAGGATCAAGAATATGAAGATGGAACTTAAGAAGAAAAGAAGAAAATGCAAACATGAAGAACAAAATATGGGATCCAGGTGGTCATGGAGGAAGAAAAGATAGTATGAGTGTAGAAGAAAGATCTAGAACACATCAAGAAGCTCAAGACTCACTAAAATAAATAAATTTTCAGTACATGGTTTCTTTTCTCCACCTTGGGAGTATGATGTAGGAGCAAGAATTCCACAAGTGAAAATTCGTCATTCATTTATGGTTATGAGGTAAATTTAAGTGGGATAGGGTGTGGTGAAGTCATGAGGAATATTCTTAGGTGGTTTAACAATTAAAAATTTCAAATTTATATTTTTGCCTCCATTTTGTAATTCAAATTTCAAAGCATGTAAAAGAGGAAAATATGGCTTGTTAAGGAGTTGAAAGGAAGTTTTAATGAATGGAAGGGTGGTATAGGTATCTAGGTGTGATGAAATAAGTCCTAGGATTGAATGAGTCAATAAATGTTCACAATATGATGTAAAAATGCCTCTTTTGTGTTGTGCGGGCATGAGAGTCTTGAAAAATTTAGTTAGGGTTTATGGAATGGGTAAGAGAATGAGATAAAATTGAATGAGAAAGTAGTTGTATTCATTCCTAGAACTATGTTTTTGTAAGGATATATATATTGTCTTCTCCATTGTAGATTCTGATTTTTTAACATTTGTGGCTTAAAGGACTAATGATTATTTCGATGAGCATTTAGATAGTTTTATTGGACTACATAAAATAATTTATGAAGGTTTGAATTGTGTATGTTCTATTTCTAGCATGAAAGCTAATGCATAGTCAGCATATAAAAATAAAACCGTGTTTCGCAAAGACTCGTGCTATATATTTGATTTTTGATCTAACAATGAAGCTCTTTTAATAATAAACACATATTGGATGGTGAATGGAGTATGTTAAAGTTATTTACATAGTGTGTTGTTTTTGGTAAGTGTTTAAAAATAAACCTAATCAATCACAGACATGCAAGAAGGAACAAAACTTTGTTTTGCTTAGAGCTAACAAAGTATTGCTCTTAGTGAACTCTTGTGTGAAGAGTAGATGTGATAAATGGAGAAAGTATTCTATGTTGTGAGTTATTTATAGATAATTTTAACTCAAATTATACAATGTAAAATTGAAGGCATATAATATGATTTACACCTAAGGATTTATAGAATGTTTAAAAACTTTGTTTTTCGATACGATACAAGTTAAGAATGAGCCATTTCTAGAGTTTGGAGGCTATTCATACCCTAATGTCATCCCAAGAGTGATAAGGAAGGATACAAATATCTCTAGGAAAATTTGCAGAGCCTAACCTTGGAGGAAATTCATTTTATAAGAATTTGAGTATACTTGGGCTAAGTAAAACCCTCACTAGGGTTTGGTAGAGAAACTTAAGTTTGAACCTTTATATTTGGAGTTGTGAATCAAAATGTGATAAAAATCATCTTGATATGGTAATCATTCATATTTGAAATATTTAATGGTTGATGTGGGTCCATGCTCCTTGAATATTTGATAGTCTAAAAGTAGGAGGTCTCTTTCTGATGTCACAAGCGTAATTAGTGAGAGAGAGTTTCTAGAAAGGTGATTTGGGCATATAGTTAGTCAAATAAACTTTGTAGGGTGAACAAAAAACCAAATGGGTATTTGAGAATTATTTGGTTTTAGTTTAAAACTTAGTAGAACAAAATTTATGCATGAAAAAATCTCCGAAAGCGGGTTAGTATAGACTAGTTAACTAGAGAAGTGAAACAATGAAGTTTGAGATAGGAGTTGAAAGAGTTAGCCTATAAAATTTACCCTACACCATCTAGGGGATAAAGGGTATTCAAAAGTGTTTCAATTTTGTATTGGGTCCTTAAACATTTCTCTAACCATGAAGTCACCAAAAGTAAGTTCTTTAGAAGCATTAAGGAATAATTTGGTAAAAGGAGAAGTTATTTGAATTTTTATTTTGGATTGATCATCTTAAGGGTTGATTTTTTTGTTAAATTAGGTTAGTGGAGCAGTGGATGGTGATAGCTTGGGCCAATAAGGCTAAAATAAAAAAATTTGCTTATTTTTTTTGAGCTAGATCATTGGAAAGCTAGAGTAGGACAATATTAGTAATATAAGGTTTTGATCAAATTTCTTATTTTCAATCAAGATGATGATTGCCTTACCATTGGATGATATGTTCAAAATAGGGTGCATTGGTTACATGTAAAGAATAAGGCAATACAATCAAAATTTTCATGTTCAAGCTTAAGAAATTGAGTTGTTTTCAGTGCTTAAGGGGCTGGTTTGAGGTAGTTTATTGTTAAGGACTTGTGGAGTGCATTGAATAGAGATAAAGGCTTTGCATCAATTTCCATGTTTCCACCAAGGAGTATCGTAAATATTTGAAACTGTAAAATCCAAGAGAGCTCATGATTACCAAGTCTAGGGCATACATGGTGTGAGTTTATTCTTCATGATGGTTGCAAGATGAGTGTTATCTCATGTGAGTGACAAGATATTGTGTTCATGAAAAGATTTGATTTGTGTAAAATACCATTTATCACTAGGATGGAGAGTTGTAAGAGAGTTTCCCAAGCATGACAAAAGGTGATCATTCTAGATAAGAGGTGGAACATCATTTCTTAGTCCCAAATAAGACATGCCTTGATCAGAGAAGTAGTTGAGGAAGATTCTACTTAGTTGCAACATTCATCTCCACAATGAAGGAAAAGTATAACTTCATCCTGGATCATCTTCGATTGATCACTTCTCTCTTCTTCCTTCTCTCTCTACATTCTAATTCTTCATTGGGAATGTACTTTTTGGATATTTTATCTTATTCACTTAAGTGACCTTTTAATTTTGCATTGTAAAAGTTATTTTTCATAAATAAGAAAATAAATTATTTTTATTCCTACGGAATATGAAAGGTCACAAGTGGTAGGAATATGAAAAGTCACTTAGGGAGATGAAGAGACATTTTGTAAGGCTATATATTGGGATGGATTCTCCATTCCAAAGGGTTATCTTTTTTCTCCTACTACTACAAGTAAGAAGCTACTTTATTTTATTTCCTTGTCTATGTTATTATACTTCCTACTTTTCAACTATACAAGCTTTGTAATCTTGAACAACCAAGAAATAACTTTGTGTCTTTGAGGAATAAATCAATAGAACTTTGTGTCTTTGATTTGTTAATATTGTTATTTCTTACATAGTTTTTTTCCCTTCCTATTGAATATGGACCTACTCTGGTTAATGTTTGTGAAATTTTCAAGTGCCTACTCACAACCTTAACCCTCTCCCTTTTACCTCTTTTTAGAAAATTCCTCTCATGTATTGCATACAAAAATTTCTACAAGTTTAGTGGAGTATTCTTATGTGATCCCTGACCTAATGGCCACCCAAATATTTTATTCTTTCCTGCATTCAATAAATGGGATCCTCCCCATTCCCAAGAGGAGGGACCTAGTCCTAGAGTGTTGAAAAAAACCTCTAATTTGTCTTGCAATAAATTATTTCACCAAATCCCTCCATAAATATGAGGCACAATGAAGGAAGTGAAAAGGAATAAAAAGAAACACACAACAATTATGAAGGTTCTAGTTTTATTTTTTTGTATAAAATTGGAGTTTTTTTATTCTATATATTTTTATTCATCTACCTATCTCCTTCAACTTGGTATCGGAGTGAATGTTTTTAAGTTGACAACCATTAAATGGATTCCACATATGGAACATCTCTTTCAAGTATGTAGACACCTCAATTCATAGGAAACAATTATGAGTATTGGTCTCTAACAATGAAGGCACTGTTGAGATCTTAAGATGTTTGGGAAATTATTGAAAATGGGTACACAGATCATGCGATTGCAATGAACATATAATGCATTTTCATAGGAAGATAAATATATGTCGAAGGAGCAGAGAAGAAAAGATGGAAAATACCTCTTCTACATACATCAAGTGTGTATGAAAGTATTCTTACTGAATGAAAACAATCAAACAAGTAAAAAAAACATGGGATAGTTTCCATGTTGCATATCAAGGCAAGGAAAAAGTTAAAACTACTAAAGTTCAATTACTTAGAAGATAGTTTGAAAATATGTCTATGAAAGAGTCAAAATATGTAGAGTCATTTTTACTTATGTACTTGGCCTAGTAAATTAGATAAAATCCCATGAATAAATAGTGGATGATAGAATGATAGTGGAAAAAATGCTTAGGAGCCTACCTACAAAATTTGATCCCTTGGTTGTAGCCATAGAAGAAACTAAGGATTTGAGTCAAATTTCAATTGATGAGTTACATGCATCTTTAATAAATCACGAGCAAAGGTTAAATATAACACATACATATTTAGAACAAGATTTTTCATCCCATACTTCTGTAAATTATGGAAGAGGTAGAGAAAGGTTCAGCCCCGAGGAAGAAGAAGAAATTCATATATTGGTGGACATATCAACGGTCAAAATATAGACAAAACATCACGCTCTTGGGTAAATTTCTAGGTCCTAATCACATACTTACATTCATATGATTCATAAGCAAGAAAAGTACTAATTGACCACTATCTTTGGCCTTTTTGCTTTATTTCTTGTTCTCTCTTTGGCCTTGCACACCCTATTGCCCATTTTGACTTTCAATACTTCAGCTTCTCTCGAGTTTGGACACCAAAGACCTAGCCTAAACACCAGCACTTAGGCACCCCCATCCCCTCTGGGCACCCCTGACCTATTTGTATCTTACTCACCACTTTTCGGCCTCTTCTAGTTTTGGACATCTTGTTCTCTTATGGGCTAGCCTTTTATTGGTTAACTACGAAATTCAAATAAGGGAATCATATAAATACAATGCTATGTGATCAAATTAAGGGACCAAGCTTTAAGCATCTACTACCATCACCTAAGGTTGCATCCAAAGGTATTCTAATAGCATCAAATAATCCATATAGCTTCATTCAAGGGAAAAAATACTACTATTTCTACATATATGCATAAGAGGGGATGTTTCTTTTGTTCCATCCACACATATACCTATATTGGTACATCTAGTTATCATTTTCTATCAAGTGCATCTTGCGTAAGAGATTCCTAGGGCATGATTTCCACACACACACTCATAGAACTACATGGAATTTGAGATGTAGTGTAGCACTCAGATCGTAAGTTCACTCTATCAGGGTGACCATTTGGATTAGTTCAAATCCCTATTTATATCTTTTCTTTTTTAGGATTTGATGTATTTTGGGATTTTGCAAGATATCTCTTTCATTATAGGTTACAGGTGACATCTCATAACTTAGTAGTCTGATACAAAGGAAATCAAAGGCAAAGGTCACGAACATCTAGGGACCTTGTGAAAATCAATTTATGAGGTTTTGCGTAGATGTTGATGCTTAGTTAGGGTCTCTGGATAGTAGGCACCTTAGTACTAGTCCATCACCTTGTTTAGGCTTGATCTAAATCTCCTGCAATTTTTTGGGTTTGTTTGTGATAGTTTACACTTCAGTTTCATTAGCTTTTCAACTTCACGCACCTTCAAATTTATTACAAATCAGCTAAGTCTTATTTTATCCTTCTTGTACTTAGCTTTTTAATTTATCTTACTTAATTATTATGTCACATTATTTACTTCATGGCTATATTATTGCATGTGACTCGAAATAACCTAATAGGGTTTAACATAAAGTTTAATTTTGTTAAATCATTTGGTGACTCGTCCATATTCAAACTCATTACCCCGGGATCCCCATGGCTAAGCATATATATATTCTTCTCCTAGGAAAGTCATGCAACATGTTAGTGTGAACCCCATCCTTGATGATGAGATTGAGGTTGAGCTTAACACTTTGTATCGTAAAATTCAATTTAATGATGATATCCAAAGACAACTCCTTGCTCATCAGACTCACATTCCTACTACTACCACTAATGGATATGATCTTCACATAGTCTCACCTGAACAAAATTTCACTCAATGCTTTCATTGTTCTTCCATAGAATCTCATGTTGTTATAGGTTCTTCTCCTTGCATGATAATGTTATCATAGATTCTGCTTGGTGACATGTTTACTCCTATAGATGAAAATAAATCTATTCCTAAAGATGTAAATGAACATGTACATGATGTTGTTTCCACTCATAGTCAAGATGAATCTAAATATTTATCTCATACTTCTCCTACTTCTGAAAATGTTTCTAGTGATTGTAATGATATATCTCATGCTATATCTCCTACTACTTCTTTATATGTTGATGATAGTCTAGAAGAATTGATTGCTTGCAAAAATTTGACTAATAGTGATATAGATTATATTTCGATCATGAACATGCTAGCGAAGATGTTACCTCTCTACAAACTATTGAATGTGAATTTTCCACCCCACTTTCTTCTACCTATGAGATTTATTCCAATGTCATGCATGATGATTCTACTCCTCTCATTAGTCCACCTCTCATTGTGACTCCTGAGTCCACATCTAGTATTCCTATATATTATCCATGTTCTTCACCACCTGATTCTATTCCTTCCATCAGTGTGCCTCTTGTGGTATCACCGGAAGTTCCATCTCATATTCTTATAGAATATCCATGTTCTTCATCTCCTTCCACATCAACTATTCCTTCTCAAGTTCCAATGATCATAAGTTCCAATGATCACTCATAATGACAAGATTCAACCACTTAATGTGCCTCTTCTTTCATGTACAATTCCATCACACGATATCTTATCACTCATACATGTTGTTGACCAATTGCAATCTCGGGTCCAATCTCTCACTCTAGAAAGCAAAGCCTACTATGCGTCCATTGACAATAAATCTCTTCATGGAAATCCTATTCCAAATAAAATTCATAATTCATATTTTCCTAAGGATTTCGTCATGCCTACATTCTCTTGTTTCAATGGTACTGACAACTCTTATTTTCATCTTAAAAATTATTGTCTCGATATGGATTTTTATTCCAATAATTAATTATTACTCAAATCTTTTAATCATAGTCTTGTTGATGATGCTCTCCAATGGTATACACATTTTCCTTTTGGGTCTATTAGCACATATTATGATATGGAAGATGCTTTTCTTAGGATATTTATGCTTAAAAATGGTCCTATAATTACTCATGATCACTTACCTAGCTTGCATCAAGGAAAGAATGAACCTATATTAGATTATATTTTACGCTTCAATTCTTGTATGCATCAATTATTATTTCATCTTGTTGATTTAGAAAAGAAATTTATCTTTTTCGTGGCTTGATTCCTACATTTAAAGAACAATTACAATATGAGACATGTGAATCATTTACACTTTTATGTTATAGAGTTATTGATCTAGAACAAGATTTGATTGCTACACGTGTTATAGATCCTCCTTTTATTGCTTCTACTTCTTCATCATCTAAGGTTTCTTCTCCTCTTCCATCTATTGAGTGTCCTCCTAAGTCTCCATCCCCCACCATGTAAGTGTCCTCTATCTACTCCACCACGTAAACGTCCCCCATCTCCTCCACTATGTCGGTCTCCACCAAATACTTCTACGTCTCCTACTTATGAGCCATTTTGGTTCTTGTATGCTGCTAAGCCTCATGAGGTGCTACATGCCTTGTTAGATAAACACTTAATTCACTTGCCATCTAATAAATATCATCCTTCTCATCACTTACATCACTAACATGATCTCCCATATTGCAATTTTCACCACATCAATGGCCATTGAGAAAATGATTTCCATGATTTACACAACAAATTACAACAACTAGAAGATCAAGGTGTCATTGCTTTTGGTTATTGATCTCATGAGAGGTCTTGTTATCCTATTGTACATAAGCATGCTTCCAATTCATTTCAGTTTTCTCCATCACCAACTTCTAAGGTTATCATTTCTCCACCGCCTAAGGTCATTCTTCATTCACATCCTCCACCTAGCTCTTCCATTGCAACACCATCACATAATGCTACTTCTTCCCATTGGCTGCATAAGCATTCAAAATCTATGCTTTCTTCCACTACATCTCCATTCTTTAGAACCATTGCATTGAACATTTAGTTTGGTTCTTACACTTAGAATGATATAACTTCACATGCTTCCTCAATCCCTTACAATCCTCTTAATCTATAGTAGGTGATTTCTATATGATCACCTCATTTCATGACGATGCACTCATGTCCTCAAGGTTCTTACATGAATGCAGAGGGATATTTTGCAAAATTAACCTCCTCTCACTCATTCTACATGCTTTACACTTCACGTTCTATATTTATAGTATTTCTATCAAACCACTTCCCAATGACACACTCTAGTTTCACGGTTCATACTCATTCTTTGAAGGTCTAAATCTGAATATAACCTCACCCAATTATACATCTTACGATTTACACTTCATGATCCATGTTTCTAGCATCTCATTCACATCATTCTACATTCCATGATCAATCCTTCTAGTGTATCATTCAATATTTCTAGCATCTTCTTCTCACAAATTTCTATAATCTACACTCTGCACTCCATTGATCAATCTTTCTAGCATTCACATTGTTCAAACCACTTCCCGATGATGTAATATAGTTTCATATTTTATACTCTGCTTGTTGAGGGTCTATATCTAAATTAAACCTCACCCCATTATACATCTTACACTCTACGCTTCACAATCCATATTTATAGCATCTCATTCACATTATTCAGATTTCTCATTCTCTGATTCTCATCAAGAGTTCTTTTGATGATTCTTAGTAGGTTCTTGTTTGTAGACTCTGATTGGAGATTTCCATGAGGCTAATAGTTGGATGAAGTGATGAGGTACACACCATTCTTGACAGTCCATTCAGTGATTTTTGTGCTAAGAAATGCTAATGCATTATTTGATATGATAGTGGTAGGGACACCAAACCTTGCGACTATCCCTTCATAGAAATCCAAGATGTTGGATTCATTTACCTCCTTAAGTGCCACTGCTTCACTCCACTTGGTGAAATAGTTTTTTGCCGTAAGTATCCACTTGTGGCCTTGACTTGAATTTGGGTTGATCACTCCAATGAAGTCCAATCCCCATTGCATGAATGGATGATCTACCGTATTAGACGAAGGGGCGGGCTGCTAATCTCTCTTTCCCCGTGAAGAATACACATTTCTTGAATTTCTTTATCCATGAGTAGAAATCACTAAACACCGTAGGCCAATAGTAACCAAATTTCATGATTTTGAGAGTTGTTACTTGTGGAACAAATTGGCCTCCAGCTTCCCTATCATGGAATTCATGTAGTATCTTGTCAACTTGACCCATTCCAATGCATCTCAATAGAACACCATTAATGTCCTTGAAAAAAACACCATCGATAAACACATATGGAATGGATTGTAATATAAAGTATATCCTCTTTTCTTTACTCATTTCTGGAGGGAACAAACCTATTTGGAGGTAATTCACTAGGTCTTGAGTCCAATATGGAATGGGAGCATTATTAGCCGATTGTTCTTGATCATTTTGTAATAACAAGAAAACCTCTTCTTCATCTGTGGCTCAACTTGTTGTTTGGAAGCGAGCTGCTCACACAACCCCTTGCCATGAACCAACTTGATCACTTTGATTTCAATATCATACTCCATTACACGAGTGATCTAAACCGATCTCTTCTTGTTCAAATCCTTGTTTAGGAGAAAATCCTTGACACCAACATGAGACACTAGTAGTTGAATCTTGTTGTTCGAGACCAAGTGTTTGAACTTATTCAAACTCCTAATGATAGAAAGGACATGTTTTTCAATGAAAGAATATATTTCTTTGTAATTTTCTAGGATTTGACCAAGAATTCTATGGGCTGTTCTAAACCTTCTCTATTCAGCTGCAACAAGATAGTGACATTGTATCTCGATCCTCCAAAAACATACAACATGAAGTCTATTGAAAATTTCTGGGTTGATAAGAGTTAGAGCTTGCAATATTACATTCTTGATGGCCTAAAACTCTCTTTTCCTCCTGCTATCCATGTGAATGTAAGACTCTTCTTCAACATAATTGTTAAAGGCTTCACAAGAGTGGCAAAATTAGGTAAAAATCTGCGAGATAACGTTTATCCTTCCCAAGAAGATTTGGAGATATTTCTTGTGGTGTGGCAATGGAAGTGTTCGGATGGCTTCAAATCTTTCAGGATCAATTGTTAACCCTTCTCTTGAGACAATGTGGCCCAACAATTTTCCCTCGTGTGCCAAAAATACACACTTCTTTGGATTCAATGACACTCCGAACCTTCTACACCTTTGAAATACTTTCCTGAGGTGAAATAGGCAGTATGATACATTCTTTGAGAAGATGGTGATATCATATAGATATACCAGCACTATCTTGTTGATTAAGCCTTTAAATGCCATATCCATAGCTCACTAAAATGTTGCTCCAGCATTTGACAATCCAAATGGCATCTTCTTATAAGCATATGTGCCCCATTTCATAGTGAAGGCTGTCTTGAACTGATCTTCCTCTTTCACCATTATTTGGTTATAGCTTGAGTAGCCATCTAACAATGAAAACCTTTCTGAATTAGCCACAACTTGCAAGATTTGCTCCATTGATGGGAGTGGGTAATGATCCTTGAGTGATGCTCTATTTAGATCATAAAAGTCTACACACAATCTAATTTCTCCATTTCTTTTCTCACCGGCACCAAGTTTGTAACCCAACTTGAATGTTTGATAGGGAAGATGATTCTAGTTTTAATCAGTTTATTCAACTCCTTCCTCATGAGAGGTTCAATGTGAAGATTCACCGGCCTTTGCTTCTGTCTGATAGATTTGGATTCTGGATCTAGCTTAATAGTATGCTATGCTAACTTTGGGTTGAAACCTATTAAATCCTTATAAGTCCAAGCAAAGACATCTAGGAATTCTTGACAAAGTTGAACAAATTTAGATTTCTCCTTTGGTACTTACTTTGCCAATTTGCAACGTCTTGCCTTCATCTATTGAAATGGGATATGAATCTTCACCCTTTACCTGAATGTTTTCCTTCTCCTTCTAGAATTGATCATTTGGGTTAAAGATTGACTCCAAAGTTATAATACCCTTTGGTAATTTGTCAGTTGTCAGCTACATCACTTGGTCACCATACTTCTATTCCAACTTGTATTGGTTTCTGACAGAGAACTCAACTTCTTTTTGTAGAAAATTGACAATTTTCTGATCATTCTCGAAGACTTGCCAACTTGTATTGTTATCTGGAACAGCTGGCCTCACAACCACTTTGACATGAGGCTAAGGCTTATCACTTTTGATATTTTCTACAACATCAAATGCAGCCCCAATCGCCTGCTAGTCATCTCTTGCTTCATTCTTCTTTCTTGGGATGGATTTGATGCTAAAAGCTTCAAAATTTTCAATGAGATCCCATACCTGATTCTTGTAGTTCTTTAAAAGATCATTCTTGGAAACATTTTTCCTCTGACTTGGTTCATGATCTACTCACTATCACCAAATACTTGAAATTTTTTTATACCTCTCTCTTTTTCCTAATGCAATCCACAAATTAAGGCTTCATACTCAGCTATGTTATTTGAGTAAGAAAACTAGAAACAGAAAGTTGAGTAATATCTTGTACCTTGAGGTGAAACAAGCATAGCCCCTCCTCTCGTACCTTATCTACTTATTGAACCATCAAATAATAACTACCATACCTCATTATCATCCTTCTGGTATGGCTTGGTGATGCTAGGGAGAGGATGATTCTCTTAATGCAAAAAATATAATCCTAGCTTAGATTCCTCAATTTATTTATAAGGGTCAAAAGCATGCCTCTTGTTTTCCCATTCATCAAGAGTCAAGTATGGGATGCATTCAACTTTGATATCTGCTTCATGAGTGCTTGGATAATCCTCTTGATCAAATGCTGAACAATTCACATTGTTTGGACTCTGTGTGTGAGGATCAATATGAAAGTTTAAAATTGGATTAGATATGATTGTATCCTTAGCTCCATACCTTTTTTTTGAATAGTATGTGTGACCAATCAACAGACAAATAGCCTCCAATTTTAGCAGTGAAGTCCATTAACAAACACAATGCAAAGAGTGGTGGCAAGTCTATGACTGATACATCTTAAAATATGGTCACATTGGAACATGCATGAAATTTGAGGCTCAAATATTTGATTACTCCAACTGTTGTTACTTCTGTCCCGTCCAATTGCACCACACCTTTAGAGATGACTTCATATTGAAGACTCAATTGATCAGCTATCTATTTTGGCATGAATGAGCTACTTAATCCTGAATTAATCATGTAATTATTGTTATCCAAAATTCACCCCCCAGGGTAAATTTTGATAACATGCATCAGATTATTCAGTCCCGAGCAAGTATATTGATTCAAGGCAAAAATCATGTTTCTGGGGTCCCCTCGGCTTCTTTCTAACTCTCCTGTCCAAGAAGAAAACCCAACAAGTTCTAAAAATGTGAAAAAATTGCAAAACCAAGCTTGGTGCCGAAATACAGAGAAAATTGGCTAAGTCCTAGTCCAGGCGGTCCTTGGGACAGTTGGGACGTCGGGCGCGAATCAGCCAAAAGGCCGCCAGGTGGTCTGCACAGCATCCGGGACAGTTGGGACGTCGGGACGTGAGAGACGCGAAAGGCCCGAATCGGCCGAAAGCAAGAAAAATTACCTAAGTCTTTGTTTCGTGCAGTTGGGACATCCGGGACAAAAGTATGCGAAGGACACAGATCGGCCGGTTTGGCGCAAGTCAGTCCATTTCGGGCGGTTCAGAAAGATTTGTCCCAGGCAGTCTGGGACAGTTGGGACAAAAGTACGCGGGGGACACGAACCGGCCGGTTCGGCCGAAACAGAGGACTTTCGTTTGGGACATCCAGGCCAAAAGTACACGTGGACGTGAAAAGGTGAAGTGGCCGAAAGAGACAAGGAGGCCCGTGGACGAATCGCAGCGTGACACGTGTCACAAGGGGAAGCGCAATGGAAATTGGCTAAGTGTTTTTTGGCCAAAAATTTCAAAGGGCAAGGTTTGAAGGGTCGGCCCGAGCTAATAGACACAGGACACGTGTCCTAAGGCGGGGAGTTCAGAGCCAGGGAAAGACTTAGGAAAATTTGACAAAAGTCTTGGGCCAAAAAATTAAAAGACAAGGATGACCCCGCACCCTGTCCTCCAACCAGATCATGCCACGTGTCCCAAGTGGCGGGGCGCGGGGAAAAAATGGAAAATTTTCCAAAGTTATAAAAAGTCAAAATTTTCAAAGGAAAACCCATGGAAAGGGAAGGAGAGAGAATTTCTCATCCAATCAGTGCCTGACACGTGTCATCCAAGTGGCAGAGCGCGGGAAAAATTCAAGTATTTTCCCGCCGATCCGTTTTGGCCTGTTTTTGCCCTAAATCTTCAAATCGCCATAACTTTCGATCCAGAGCTCAGATTTTCACGTTCTTTATATCAATGGAAAGCTGGTGAAATTATCTACATGATTCCAAGGTCAATCTTAAATTTTGGTTTAGTTTGGAGAGATAAAATCAAGAAACATCTCTGGCGCATGGTAATGGCCAGAACTGACATTTCAACAACTAGCTTTAATGCAAAATACAATCCTCCGCTCTTGCCAGGGTTCTCACCCACCACCATAATGAGATAAAATAAATGTGACCTAGAAGTGGTTGGGGTAGATCTACCTTTCCTCTCTCTTCCCTCTCTCTTTCTTCCTATATATTGTAAAGAGGGGCTTCTTTCTAAGGGTCGAACATTCCTGTTTTGCTCCTCCCTTCTTCTCTTTATCAGTGAAATTGTGGAGTTCGAACCTCCCATTTGAAACTGTAATGCGAATCTACCTCTTGGAATTTTGTAGTGTATTGTATCAATCTTTGGAGCAAGTAATGCATGTCTGTGGATGATTCTCAACCCTCTCTATGTTCATTTGCATCCTCCTGGTCTTTCACTACAAATTTTGTTATCTGTGCATGATCTTGCATCACATTTGAATGGTCTGTGTTTATTGGCAAGATAGGTGTTCTTCATTCCTCGGTGCATCACCTCTATTAGCTTAGGTTTATTTTTATGCATCTTCTTACCCTATCTCCCTGGTGAGTTAGATTAGACTTTGAGTAAACCCTCTGCATTTTTCATGTGCATCTGAAATAGAGGAATAGGAACCAACCTTCTCTGGAGATTCCTTTCTCATTTTTGCAAGTCCCACACTTGGAGAAAGGATTCAATGTTATGCAATCACACTGGATGCTAGTATGATCAACCTAGAAATCTGATCAACATCCAGGGGTGCTGTGATTTGGTGATAACAATTATGTATAATGATCAATGAGATATAGAATGGAGGGGGCTTTAAATTTTTACCTTCATGATCTCCATGATTTCCTTCTCACTGAGCTGCATTGGTAAGCACCTTTTCTTGTTGATTGGGTGGCTGATTTGATGTTGACCAATTTTCCATAACAACTTGTAATAGGTCTCTTTGTCTTGGAATAGCCAATGACTCCCACATTGAAATGTTTACATTCATTTTCCTCATCTGATTAATGATGTTGAACATATATGAACTATCCCTCTCTTGCTCCTTGCCCTGGACATTCTTCTCTTGCACATGGGATGTTACAACCGACACTTGAGCTTGTCTAGAAGGTGGCTTGGGTTGACCCTACACATTGGGAGCTGCACTTTGATTACCCATACCTTGTTGAGTGATAGAGTGTGGATCATTTGAATTTGATGACTTTCCTTCTCCAATATTTCTTTTCTTGGACCATGTATTAGTTGCTACACTTTGAGAAGGTGCTTGATTCATACCACATAAATCTTCACCTACCAATTGACAAGTGTGGTCTCATTTGGAGGTGCCTCTTGTTGAGTTGCTTCCTGCTGCTAATTTCCTTCTTGGCATCTCTTGTTCCACACCAATTGTTGTCACCATAAGGGATTGATTCAAAGCACCATTGAAACACATTGACTGGTTATGAGGTTGATTGCATGGGAAACACCAGTCATATTCCTAAGCCATGTTATTTTGTACTGGTACCAAGGCTCTATATGTGGATGCAGCATTAGGATTGTAAGACTGAAATGGTCTATTAGTAGGAGGCCTGACTTGGTTCTGATTTGTAGTTTGAATGGGTGGCCTATTAGGTTGATATAAAGGTATATTGGGTTGATGTTAAGGCTAATATGATATGAAATTTAGAGCTTGCTACCTCTTAAGTGTCACCAACTCATTACACAAGTTTTATAGGTACTTCATGACTTCTTGGAGCTCACTTGAGGTACTTGAGCAGATGAGGTAAAAGCTTCACCAAAATCTGATTTCTTGGGGTAGGAATATGAGCTATTGTAAGTGGTTGACCAATGCTTGGAGCTCCTAGTTCTGGATATAGAGGCATATGAGGCCTAGGTATATGTTTTCCAGCTTGAATTAAGAAATTTTCAGCTCTAATAGTAATGTTATAGGCTGTAGGTAAAGTTATACCTCCCATAGATTGTATCATCATGGAAATATTAGAATTTAAAGCTTTAAGGAAGTATAGGAAAGCACCTTTAACTGTTGGTCTCACGGAAAACAAAATTCTATCCCACGTCCTTTGGAATATGAAGTTGAAATCTATAAACTATTCATTAGGACCCCTCTTAATAGTTGTCAATTGTTCCAATAAAGACATGTTATCTCCCTTTTCCCCAAATTTATTATGAAGAGTTGTGCACAAATGGTCCCAATTTTAGATAGATCCTGCTGTTAGAATTTTGAACCATTGCAAAGCTTTACCTTTGAAGGAGGATGCCAACAACTTGACAAAAATTTCCATTTAAGTAATTTCATGAATTACACAGACATTTGCAATATCCTGATGTGGTTAATCGAGTTGTTTGGTTATCTCTTGTGAAATATATAATATTCTTTAATGCACGCAATGCGGCCAGAATTGGATTTTGTGCATTGAGAGCAAGCGAGCCTTGCAGTGAAGTTAACATAGGGGTTGGGTTGTACCATTCTGATTGGTTGGAGAACTCTAGTTGATTGAATGAAAGGCCTTCCAGGTGGAGGTGTTGATAAGGTTCTATTCGGTGGAGATGGAGACCTTTGAGCTCTTCTTCCTCTTCTTGCTCTATCTGGGGACAAGTGTAGATAGATAAATAGTCCCTCTTCTTTAGTTCTTGACCTTGTTTGGATTCTTCTCATGAATATACCAAGATTAGATTATTGAAACTAGTGGATTCTACCTCTTAGGAGTCACCAGATGTGTAATTTCAGAGCTTCTTACAAGCTAGAGACTTACAACAAGTGCACATCAATCTTGTTACAATTAAAATGAAGAACTCTTGGTCCCACTTTGGGTGCATGCGAACTATTATCTCTGAATCACATCACCCTTTGATTTGCACAAGTGCGTGTGCTTGAGCTCACGACATGATTGGATAACATGGGTACTGTCTCCAAGTTGTGGGACTTGCTACTTGAGATAGACCTCCAGAGAAAGTTGGTTCTTGCTCCTAAACTACCTGCCACAATCTACTCTAATGCAGAAAAAAATATCTGTCCTAATCTAACTTTCCAAGGGACCAGGAGAGAGAGTGCATGAAAACAAAGCCTACACTAAAGTGGTGATACACCAGAAAAGGAGGGTGTGAGAATAATATCCAATGTGTGAAAAATAGAAACAAAGTGCATACTAGAAGGGGTGATAACAATTCTCCACAATCTAGCAAATGCATTCACAACAATATTTTATGCACACACAATGATAATGAATCCTGCAACATCATAAAATAGAAACAATATATTTGCAATGAGTTTGAAAGGGCAAGAAGAATGTAAACAAACACAACAGGGGAAGATACATCCACAAACTTGCATCTATTGCTTCATAGGTATGTACAATTCAATCCATTACAAGATAAGGGTATGGATCACCATGCAAGGAGTCCACTACAAGTGCCTACAACACATTAGCTTCACAAAATAATTTTGATAGAGTTTTTCTACTCAAAACTATCTCCCTTTACAATGAGCCCAATACTCTAATTTATAAAAATATGAGAAGAGAGAGAGAGAGGGAAAATGGAAATTTCAAATCTTTCCTCTCACCACTTGCAAAATGTCATAAATGGATTAAAATGATGGTATGTTTCTTGAAAAATGCCCCCCATACTATCCCATAACTTGTAGTAATGAAATATGTCAGCCCATGCTTCATTAATGTATCCCAGCTACCAAATAAAACATTGTTATGAACCTAGCCACGTTTTATAAAAACTAACCATTAGTTCCTCATCAAATTCTATATTTCTTGTTTTTTGTGAATTTTCCTTGGAACCAAAATTCTAATGGTACCAATTTTGCGTGATTTTGTTGAGAAATGCACAAGTTATGGCCTTCTGAGTGCGGACAACTATTTTGGGTCTGCCAGAGATTTCTGTCATTTAACGGGAATGATCATCTAACTTCATTATATCTGGGGATGTTTATTTTATTTTCACATTGATACTCTCATCAAAATTAATAAATCTAGTTTTGGTGGCATAGAGGACGTCATGATCGTTCCAGAAAGTCAAATTTCATGAAAATCGGAGCTTGGGGTCAAAAGTTATGGTCGTTTGAAGTTCGGGATTTGATTTGCACTTTGTTTTCCTTTGCATGTAGACATTTCAGCTATTTTAGGTCCTTGTGTCCTAGCTGTCCTGAAAAAAAATATCCGATCCACCCACAAGCTTCCTTCCTATTCGGCTAATTTAGCTTTTGGTGTCTCGCGTGTCTCGACGTTGACCGGGTCGTGAGGGCCATTGAATTCCACCTTTTTCTGGATCTCCTTGCTCGCAGTGATTTCAGGTTTGCGGTCCCAATTGTCCCAATGTCCCATGTGCGGCATAGGAAATTTTGACCCAACTTAACTGATTTCTTTGCAAATTGGCCATTTTAGCTTTGCAGGTCCCGACTGTCTTGACATCCCATGGACCGTCTGGGGACAGAAATATCTTGTTTTGCCAATTCAAACCGCCTCCTTAGAATTTTAGGCCTGAATTTGGTTCGATGAACCCTAGTATGATCTGCCTTGGTTTTATCCATAGCTCTTAGACCTGATTTGTATTAAAATAGGCCTGCGACCTCATTTATTCAAAATTTTGCAATTTTTACTAACTCCTTGGGTTTTTCTTGGATAGGGGAGTTAGAGAAAAGTGAAGAGGCACCTCGAAAATCCAAATTTTTGCCCTCAAACCATTTCAACTTGCTTGAGCCTGAAGAATTTGCATAAGTTACCAAAATTTACCTTGAGGGTGGAATTTTGATAACAATGCACTCCATTGATTATTCTTTCTAGTGTTCACATCATTCAAACCATTTCCTGATGACACACTCTTGTTCTATAGTTCATTCTTAATTATTGAGGGGTCTTTTATAAATGAACATTATCTCACTCATACACACATCCAATCGGGGCACACTGCGACCCTATCACACTTATCTTACATATCATTCTAATTCACTCATCCATAACATATTGCATATCTTGGTCATATATTATTCTTGCTTACTTATACTCACATGGACACTTTACTTACCATGCTAGTAAGATATTTTGGATGTCATTATCTTCCATATACACATGTGGATTCACTTGTTCTTGAGTTGTGAATATATAACTTTCATATATCTTTACATGTAGCATTGATGCTTGGCATTGTACCTCTTACCAGTCCCATTAAGGCTCCTGGTGGTATCTACTTCCGTACACATTCTAGATACTACTATTTCATTATTTATGATTTCCTACTTCTATTAACACACTACTTCGTATCGATCCTTACAAGATTTGACATACTTTATATATTTTTAACACACTAACGGGTGCTTTATGTGTAGCATTTTATTTTTAGGAACTATTTTTCACCATGGTTGTTTGATTGCTTGTCATTGTTTGCAATTATCTTCTATTGTATAACATTGTTTGAGGGTTTTTTCCCCATGTCTTGTATGTTCATTACTTATATGCTTTTAGCCGCTTCGACTTCCACGATTGTCTTGTGACATTGTGAGTGATGTCCCATGTTTACAACATAATTTTTGCGGTCTACATTGTCTTCCTTCTTGTTAGCTTACACATTATGTATGCTTATATTGTTTTCACTAACATTTGTTTGCTATCCATTGTTTGCATGTGCCTTGGTTTATACCAAGCACATTACCTCCTACATATATG
This sequence comes from Taxus wallichiana var. yunnanensis, assembly GCA_018340775.1. Lineage (NCBI taxonomy): Eukaryota > Viridiplantae > Streptophyta > Pinopsida > Cupressales > Taxaceae > Taxus > Taxus wallichiana. The sequence continues at coordinate 505,549,904 of CM031240.1, read as the reverse complement.
TATCAATTTAGCATTGAGTCCTCTTTTTGGTAACATCCTCCTAACGATGTCGCATACACCCTAAATAAGGGGGACATCCATTAGGTGAATCAATCACCTTATACAACAACACAAAGTTACAAGTGACAACACAAATTCAAAAAAGAAATAAAGCTCAAATACGCTTATAGTACGACCCAGATTCGACTTGGGTTTTGGTTTAGGAAAGACACTAGTGCCCAGATATAAACATGGGTGCCTAGGTGCTTCTAATCCTTCCCGGGATGACTATGACTAGGGAAGATACACATTTTTATTCGATCAACATTGTTTTTAGTAGTTTCACAATACAAACGCAATCCTCTAGCAAACAAAATGCATTCTATTTCCATTTTTCTATTTTCCTTAGATTGAACTCAATAAAACTTTAGTAAGATAGGATCACACCATCTACAATGGTGTCTAAATTTTGGGAAGCAGTCAAAGGATGGAAAATAAGACTAGACCTTTCTCTCTACACTTCTTTTACTGTGGTGTGAGATTGCCCAAAAAAACTGATCTTCATCAGCATTTCAGTACACTTTTCTATCCTTTTCAATCTTCACAAATTAGGCACAAGTGTTTATTTTACTACTTTTTCACATTTTTTCATACTTGTTCACTTTTCATACATTTGGATCAAATTTTTTCTATACACGTATTGGACTACCATTTCTCTTTACTTTTATAGGTTTATCCTTAATACGCAACAAGAAACAACCTTACACTAACATCGAGCATGACAATGACAACAGGTAAAACCCGACTCATCACATACGCTTCACCCCTAGGGTCATGTTCACTTCCTCCTTCCTCTAGCTTTCACACTTCATGTTATTCATTCCACATTTTTTCTTATCTCCGTGGCATGTTTTTGTCATAAATCTACATGGTTATTAGGTACACATCTCTTATCTACTTTATGTTATCAAGCTTTTGACCAACATAAAGTGGGGGAAAATGTAGACACAAAATCATGCACTTGGGTACATTTCTAGGTCCTAATCACATACTTGCATTCATATGATTCCTAAGTGAGAAAATTACTAATTGACCACTATCTTTGGCCTTTTTACTTTCTTTCTTATTCTCTCTTTAGCCTTGCACACCCTATTTTCTAGTCTGAATTTTGATACTTTAGCTTCTTTGAGTATGGACACCAAAGCACCTAGCCAGACACCAACACCCAGTGTGCTGCGTCCCCTCTGGGTTCCCAACCTCTTTGTATCTTACTCGCCACTTTTGGGCCTCTTATAGCCGTTAGGCATCTTATTTTCTTATGGGTCAACCTTTTAGTGGTTAATTAAAAATTCAAACAAGGGAATCATATAAATACAATGTTATGTGATCAAATTAAAGGACCAAGCTCTAAGCATCTACTACCATCACCTAAGGTTGCATCCAAAGGCATTCTAAGAGCATCAAAGCATCCATCTAGCTTCATTCAAGGGATAAGGGACTGCTAATTCTGCATACACACATAGGAGGGGAAGTTTCTTTTGTTTCATCCACACATCTACTTACATTGGTACATCTAACTATTTCTCACTATCAAGTGCATCTTGCACAAGAACTTCCTATGACATGATTTCTGCACACACACATAGAACTACATGGAGTTTGAAATGTAGTGTAGCACCTAGATCATAAGTTCACTCTGTCAGTGACCACTAGGGAAGTCCGACTCACCATTTGAATATTTAATTTTTTAATATTTGATGTGTTTTAGGGTTTTGTAGGATATATCTTTCATTACAGATTACGTGTGACATCTGTGAACTTTATACAATATAAAGGTGATCAAAGGTGATGGTTAACAAACATCTAGCGACCCCGCAAAAACTAGTTTTTGAGATTTTATGTAGAACTCGATGCCTAGTTAGGGTCTCGACACCTAAGCACCCTAGTACTAGTCTAGGCACCCTAGTTTGGCCCGATCCATCTCTCCTACAATTTTTTGGGTTTGTTTGTGATAGATGTACTCAGACTTCGCTTCATCGCTTATCCAACTTTTCACACCTATGGATTTATTACAAATCAACTAAGTCTTATTTTTTCCTTGCACTTAGGGTTTTCATATATCTTGTTTATTTATTGTGTCGCATTCTATAATTCATATCTATGCTATTAAATTTGACTATGAAATAGTCTATTAGGATTTAAGATAAAGTTTATTTTTGTTAAATCACCGAAAAACCTAAGTGGAAGAGGAAAAAGTCAATATTACAGGTCATAATTTGTTATATGGTCTCGAGATAGGATAAGTTTCATGTGCAATGTCATTATTGCAAAAATATGGGTATTATGATTATGATTGTAGGAAGAAGAAATACAATCAAAATAAGTAGAATCAAAATCAAGTTGGGAGATCTACATCAAGCTCCATATTTATAGAATGTACAAGGATTCCTAAAGTAATACTTACTAAATTTCCCATTGAATGTAATCTTTCTCAAAAGAGTCCTTACGATATTTGGTTTTTGGATTTTGGTTGTAAAAATCATATGTCAGAAACTTGCCTTTATTTTTTAGTTTGGATGAGTTAGTGAAGAATGATGTTACTATCTCGAAATAATAATAGAGTGACTATAATGGGAAAATGAATAATCAACATTTTAAACAAAAATTTGGAGTAAGTGATTATTCATGATGTTTATTATGTTCCAAGTTTGAAACATAATCTTATGAGCATTAGTCAACTAGTCTAGAAGGGATATAGAGTATACATTAAAGACAATGAAAGTGTGATTTTGGAAAAAGATCCAAGTACTCGGATGATTGTTAAAGTGTGAATAGAAAGAAATAGAATATTTCCATTAAGATTAGAACCATGGATAAAAAGAAAACCAGACCAATTTATTTGTGAGCCAAAGTATATTGAGTCTGGAGCTACCTTTAAGGAAACATATACACATTCTAGAGTTCAATCTAGAGTTTCCTTTAAAGCCAAACACACATAGTTTGGAGCATAGTTCAAAGCTACCATTAAGCTTGAATACACACATTTTGGAGCTCAGTATAAGGTAGTTCAATTCAGCCCCAAAATATCCAATAATAGTGTAAAAGAAACACAATAAACTTTCTAGTTTGTAATAAAAGATGAATCATGGCTCTAACATCTTAGATTTGTGCATTTAAATTTTGGAGGATTGAATTTACTACATAAGAAAAACATGGTGAGAGGTTTTCCTTTAATTCAAAAACTGGAAAGGATTTGTGAAGGATGCATTTTGGGAAAAAACTATAAAGAGACCTTTCCAGCTTGGAAAATAAATAAGAGCATTGACACCAATTGAATTTATTCACTCAAATTTATGTAGAAAAATACAAACATATTTTATAGGAGGCCATTCATATTTTATGACTTTTATAGTTAATTATACTAGGAAAAAATGAGTGTACTTATTGATATAAAAAAATGATACATTTGATATTCTTCAACAATTTAAGGATCTAATGGAGAAGAAAAGAGGATACTACATCAAAGTTACTAGGAAAGACAAAGGATGCGAGTATATATCCAATGGATATCTATTTTTTTGTAAAAACATGGCATCCACAAGAAATTCACCGCCAAGTATACACCACAACAAAATGAGTCACAGAGAGAAATACTAGAACAATAATGGACATGGAAAAAGTATGATAAAGGCCAAGAATCTACCAAATGAGTATTGGGCCAAAGTATTAGCAACTTGTTTTTTACATTTTAAATGAATTTTTAATGAAAAATGTTATAAACATGGTTCCTTAATAGGCTTATAGTGGTAGAAAATACAATGTTTCTCACTTTGAATTTTTGGTTGTGTGGCATATGCATATGTTCCTGATGAGTTAAGAAAGAAATTAGAAAAAGAGAGAAGTGTATTTTTTGGATATTCAAAGGATACTAAAGCCTACAAATTGTTTAATCTAGTCACTAGAAAATTCATGATAAGTAGATATGTGAATTTTATTGAAAATGAGACATGTGATGAAAGTTTAGAAAAAATAGTTAGTATAGCACAAAGTATTCCTCAACATGATATGACATTGATGAAAAGATAGCACCGCGAGGTATTATCCATACAATACCTTCTTCCTCTCCTAAACATGCCCCTAAAATCATAGCACAAGTTACACCTCCATCCATAGTTATAAGATCTACAAGATTTCAATTAACTCCACCTATGCAAGAGACTCCACAAAAAACACCATAAGCAACTCCTTTAGAAAGAAATTTTTGATCTAGTCCATCTAATTCAGTTCAAATTAGCTCATCATTAGATCCAATCTTATGAATTCCATTGCGGAAAAAAACAAGGAGTCTTCATGAGTTATATGAAGCTAATTATAAAGATGAAATAACTAACTCTTTTTTAGTTTTTACATAATTTTCTCAAGCTACGAGTCCAATATCTTTTGAAGAAGCTATGAGTGATGAAATTTGGGCTAATGTCATGGATGGTGAGATATATTTTGGGTAAGTGCATAGAAATTTGTGGAAAAATGGGGTCTTAAGTGGACACTTTTTTATAAAAAATAAGAAATGTCAAATTATACAAGTTATTTGAAATAGTTACACTAGAAATTTGAAGATGTTATAAGAACCTAAATTGTATCATTTCGAGTTTAGTTTATAAACTACTATTTCTTTGAAAAGGCTAAGTGTAATTGGTTTAATGAGCTAAAATGATAATATGTGCTCCTATTTTTACAACAAATAAAATAGATAGTCATTCCCGCCCTAATTTTTTGAGCACTATTTATTATTTTTTAAAATCCTTTAGTGGAAAGATAGATAGGATCATCTAGTTTGGGATAGAATTTGTTTTAGATTTTTCTAGTTAGTATTTATTTTTTTATGATTTTCTGATTAAATGAAATTTTAAATTTGAAAAACAATAAATAGCCGACTATGCCCCTGATCTCGACCTCAAAAAAAAATCGAAAATTAGATTTTTTTTTAATATGTTTAAAATTATTCCTAGTTTGGGTCTCGCATAATTTTTATTCAATTTGGAGAAGTGAAACAAAAGATACATGAAAAATATAGAAATTTATAATCACTAAAAATATAGGTATAAAAGACAATTTGAAATACATATAAATGGAAGCCTTACAATAGCAATTTTTTTTGTTTATTTAGAAAGAGGATAGTTTTCTTTATGTTGTAGGCATATTTTAAATAAATATTTCAATTGTTTTTGTAGGATTTATCATGGTGAAAGATGAATTTATGCATTTTCAACCAAAAACACGCATGTTGTTGTGTTTTAACAATTGCAAGGCTCAAGGTGAGGAAACTAAAGAATTTATGAGCCTAGTAGATTTTGGTTTGTGTGTATAATTCAAGGAACGTTTACTATCTATAACACATACATGTTATTGATATTTGTGTTATATATTGTGTAGTATATGTGTTTGTGGAAGCTATGTTTTTACTAAAATTATTGTTTAGGTATAAGTTTTTCATTTAGTATATGTGTTTGTGGAAGGTATTTTTTTCATTTGTATTTATTTTAGCAAATATAAGAAATTAGGGTCACTTTGCACCTTACGGAACTAGTCTCACAACTCCATGGGTCACGATTTAGAAGATAATTTTTCATAATCTAATTTAGTCACTATATTTTTTTCAAGATTTCAACATTTAGCCCAAATCTTTTCAATATAAATTATATAATCAATGTATTGTTTGGGAAATCATATGGTCATTTTGACAGGTTTTGGGGCCTTTTGGATTGGTTACTAACATTTTAAGGAGTTTTAGATGTGTCAAAATTAGATTTTACAAACCTCACAACTCATAAAGATAACAATTACTCAAATATATGGACTCATGAAATGCCTTATAATACATAACAAATAAAAAAACATGTACATGTTTTTATTAATTTAAAAATCTTGATGACATCTACAAATACAACTCCCATGATTGGGACTATTGAAAAAATCAACTAAAATCATAAATCTAATGCAATGGTGTTTTCTTCACGACTCTTGAAAAGTTTCACTTATTCATCGTGACTCATCTCGCCTATATTCTCTTTGTCACTCTAGCCCCTCAAATGGTATACTTGAATCACATTATGTTTTCTTAGGTTCTATATATTTTTACATTGGAAGTAAGTGGGTGGTTTATCTTCATGACTCTTTATCATGTCCCTCTTACATGTTTTGTCAAAAATCATATCACGTGCCCACTATTATTGTGTTTCAGTTAGGCATTGAACCAAAGATATATGTTCAATTCAAATGATTATACAACAAAAATTTGTAAACATTACACAAAACACCATAATGTAAAACACTCTTCCTTGTCATCAAAATTTTGTACACACATTGTGCTCTTTCACTTGTGTAATCAATGCACACTATACAATTCAACTGTTGTACAAATCATCTGTGAAAGCCCTTCGTAATTGTCACCATCATATAAATTTTGTATTTCACTTTCATTTCTCCATTATCCTTCTCACCATCCTTGTGTGAGCCCCATAATTAACTAGTATTATAAAAATTATGTAATAAATTCAATTCCCCGTGATACTCCTACATAAAAAAAACATCTTCAATTTCAATCGAATTGACTGATTGATTCATGCCTAGAGTTTTAATTATCCCTAGATGAAGTAAAAAATCACATCATAAAGTTCTAATAAGTTTCATATGTCTCAATTTAATCAATATTTCTTCACTTATAGAACTAATAAACTAACTATATAATTCATGATATAATTAGGGGGCCAATTGAATTGAAATTCACATCACATAGTAATAACTATGATTAGGGTCTCAAATTTTCCTAAATTATCTTTAAGCTGAATTCACTTTGACTACCAATGGCACGAAAGGTGGTGACAAATTGGAAATTTTACAGTGTTAACACGGTGGAATGAAACTCAATTGTTTCTTGTCATTCAATTAATGGCCATTATGACCTATCTACATGCGAACTTCTCTCAATGGATCTTGAAACTCTCTTCTATAGATTTTAAAGACTATTAGATTTCTTCCTAGGGACCTATCCTAGAGTGGTTACTTTCTCTACTTAGATCTAATGGTCTTATTGTCACTTGCCAAAAATGTGTGTATTTTGGCTATAAAATTCAATTTTTTGAGTAAGTTAGTATTTTGCAACAGTTAGTCTTTTTCTTCAAACATTTCATTGTTATCTTCCTATTGTGGGTCTTTTGGGTATTGGCATCCCTCATGTCCCAAGTGTTTTCAGGCCCTTAGTTCCTCGATTCTCCATCTTATCCATAGTGGTCTAGCCTATTTTTGTCTGCGGAGATTTTGGCTCTCTGTGTCCCTTACGGCCCTTATGTGTCCTGACCACCATTTCCTCGGATTACCACAATACCGGTAAGCCTTTTTGATCCGTAGCCTTGATTCCAAATTTTCCTAAGTCCTTTGTTATGCGGACATTTCGGCTTGGCAGTGAACCTGTGTCCCAATGTTCTATGGACCATTTGTGCAAGTTTTGTTCGACTTGTCCAATGCTAGTGTCTTGAGGAGCTTTTGGATTTCCTATCATGCATGTCCCAAGAGCATCCTGACCTTCATTTCCTCGCAGACCCACTTTTTCCACACTTCACGATGCCTTTGCATGGGTATTTTGGTATTTTGCCTCCCAAATGTCCCATGTAAGCTTGGGCTTCCTATGCTACTTTTTTCCGCCATACCCGCACTATGTGGAAAATCGGTATGTCTACAATGTTTTCAAATATCCCAAGCAATTAAATTCCCTCATTAATTACTTCTTGCCGACCTTCTTTGAACATGGTTATATAAACAGATGGGTTATTCATTTTTCATCATCACAGTCATAACCAAAGATTTATGCATCCCATTCTCGAGTTATTTTAGTGATAATATAGGTCACCCCTAACCATTTTGTAAATTTTGAAGTGTTTTTTGATCTTGAGAAGGCCACCTTTCATTCAATAGTCGAAGGTTAAATTTCCATAGCCCTATGTGTGCTTTCCAAGGTCAATCCTATCCTGTGGCCGATTGTACTTTTGCTCCTAAAGTGAGTATACTATCTCCTACTATTCTTCGGCTCTCTGTTGCTATCATGAAGGTTCACTATAAAGGTCATGAGCATATTTCATCCCTTGAGACCTCTGTACCTAATATAGGAGATACATATGTAAAACAACTTCATTTTCAACAATTTTGGGCACAAATCAATGAAGTGAATCCTCGGCCAGGGCTTAACACATCAAAGACTGTGGGATAACACATGGAGGAGGTTTTCCTATCTCAGTTTAATGTGTGGACACAAATTTGACATGTGCTACCCATTTTGACCCTAATATAAGAGAAATCATAGACTCTCGGGGCCAAGTAATTACCAAATTGGACGTGGAATGTTTCAATGATGCCCACATAATCCTAGTATTTGAAAATGCTAATGTCCTTTCCATGGCACAAGCTCAACACTTATTTGATCAAGAACTTGATAAATATAAGTACATGGTGGCCAAATCTTAGTTCAAGAACCCAAAGAAAGGAGCTTCTAGATTGCCTAAGACCATGTACAAAGTGATTTTAAAGAATAACTCTTTGACATCATCATTCTCCTATCCAGGATAATGGGGCTCCCTACAAGAAATGAATTTCATTTTGGATGTGTCCTTTCATCAATATCATATGTGAGGGGAAACAAAATTTGGACTGTGGGAGAAATCATTTGTACTAACCTAACTAAATAGTTGGCTAATGTGCATAGAACTCATACCTTCTACATGACCTCTTATCTAATGTACACTCTTAGAGCACAAAGGGAATGGTTTGGTCTTTCTCTAGATGACACCAGGAAAATTCTCTAGGATATGAGTACTATTCAAAATTGACCCTAAAGAACAACAATCATCATTTTAGGAGGGTCAATGATGCCTTCACAATGTACATAGTTAGGATTTTAGAAGGAGATACAACTAAAAGATTTTCTGAGGAAGCTAAGTAGTTGATATCCACTTATGGAAGTTATTACATTCAATTCAAAAATTCTCCTACATCAGGTTGACATGCTTTGAAAATTCTCCCTATAAGATCCCTACGTTCTGTAGTGATAAGATTTCCCTGGTAGAGATTTGTAGGTAGCTTGATAAGCTACACAAAACTTGCAAAGACAAGAAGATAAGAGGTATACAATTCCCTATCACTCTGGGAAATTATACTTGTAGGACTACCTTAGATGCTCGAATTTTGAGAGAATAATGGTTGCTTTCAATTTCCATTTCTTTTAAAAGGTCCTGTTTTGATATCAAGGGTTTCATTGACAATAATGTAAGGATGTATTTCCATCACCTTCATGATGTGGAAGACTATTGGGTAGATTTCTCAAATAATTATGAAGTAAGGAGAAGATATTATGGTCATCTTTATTTACAAAAAATCAAATATTTTGGAATCTATAAGGTACCTGATGAGCTGCAAGATGATGATGAAGAGCTACAATCTCTTGAGTTTGAAAAAATATCAGGCATACTCCTCTTGAAACTATTGATTGGTTCAAGAAGGAAAAGGACAACTTGCAAGAGATCATAAAATCAGTCTTAGTCAAGACTAAGGTCTGGTTTGATAAGAAAATGAGAGCCTACAAAAATAATAGAGTGACATCCCCTTCTCAGGAAGCATCTTCATCTCAAAGAGATGCCTCTACTCCCACACCTAAGATACCAACTCAGACTACTCCTTCCCCTCCTAGAACTTCAACCTTGGTGTATACCAAAAAGGGGAAGGTTGAAAGGATGGAAAAAGTGAAAGAAGTAGTTGAAGAAGAAGGTAAGAAATTACCTTCTCCAAAGAAATATGAAGCAGTGCTAGATATTGAGAAAATTATTGATCTCTGTGGAAAGGAAGAAGAAGAAACAAGAGAACATGAAGAGAACAACCTTGAAGGAGGAAAAACAGAAAAAGAAGAAAAATAAGATGATAAGTAAATGGATCACACTTCAAAAGATAAGATCGTGGTTGTCCTAAAATCATTAGTCAAATAAAATCCAGTCAAGTAACTATCTATTTCCAATATTGGAACATCTATTTTAGAAGTATTAATTGTACAAATCTTGAGTGCAATGGGCACACTTGCACTCGGACCTCTTGTTCCTTCTGCTTCTAGCACTTCTTTTCCTTGGGTACAACCACTTGTGGATAGTATGAAAATAAATACCTCATCTCAGATTGTTTCTCCAAAATTTTATGATGTGTTTTCTCTCCTAGGAACAACCTCTACCCCACATGCTAAGAAAGCTAAAAATACTTCCAAATTGGTATATGATTCTGAAGGCCATCAATTTTTGGAAATTGCTACACCCAAAATTGAAAAGGATGAGAAAGATTTGGTTTTAAATGATTTGGAGATAACAAGGACCCCTTTGGGATAATTTACACCCAAGAATGAGGCACATAATTTGATGGAAATATTGTCTAAGGTGATTAAGAGAGTGGAAAAAGGGAAACAGTCTCAAGAGCAGCTTGAAGAACATGTGTAGGTTCTCTCAAATTTTATCATATTTCTACTAGAAAGTGATAAAGTAATTGATCCAACTCCTTCGAATGCAATGCCTCTCCTTGCTATCCTAACCAATGAATAATTTTAGGTTATTAAGGATATCCATAAGCATGTTACTATGGAAAAGTGATGGAAGAAATGGTTGATGATATGCTAGTTTCAGGTCTGAATTTTATTGATGAAGCATAAAAATTTTATGATAATGTTTTCGAAGTTCAACAAAGATTCACCACATTCATCGCTAGTTTTGAAAAGGAACTCAAACTATGGGTAGATTGTATACAAGATCTTAGACAAATAAGTACAACTGATGAACAAACCCTCATTACAAGTAAAGTCTTTGATGATTCAAAGAAAAATATTTCCAAGAAATGGGTGCATAGTGTGGAATGGAAGATAAAGGTTCTTGAAGAGGCAATTGATGAGTTGAAGAATATGTTTCAAAAGGGTGAAGCTTTCAAGACCTATGTGCAAGATGAATTCAGAGACCCAATTTTTCAAAGAAGACTCTGTTAGTAGAAACACAATGCAAGATATCAAGGTTGAATTCAAGAACCTCATCAAAGAAAAATTGTTCAAGTCTGAGGATATAACCAAAGAAAAGGTGAAAGAAATCTGTGCATTTGCAGACTATAATCATTGAAGCAATCAAGGGTTTTTCATAGAATGGATATATTTGGGAAGAAACGGAAGGTTACTTAAACTTTTGGACAAATGTTGTTGGCAACAACGCCATTCGAGAGGTATGGAGATAGTGGAACATTGGTAAAATTTAGTAATCATATTTTGAAGAAAAAGACTGCAGCTACTTCCTCTTCTAATGTTCCTTTAGCTAGTGTTTGAGTCTTTCTTTTAAATTATCTTATATTCTTGAAAGTTGGCATTATGTTAATGATGTATTTTGTAATTAAGGCCAACTTAAGATACTTTTGATTAAGCATTAATGAGTCATTAAAAGAAAGGAAACTGAAGAGACTCGGTTTATAACTACCCAAGTGGCTATAAAAGGACTCACCTTCCATTCTAATGGGGGTTGGATTTTGATGTTCTGATGTAGAGACACTGAATTTCGTAATCAATACATAAGAAGTTCTATTCTCCTATTTATTATGTTCTATCTATCTCTACTTTCTATCTGATTCATGTGGATTTTATATGTTTGAATAAGAAACTTTGTGTTCTCCCAGTTCATGTTATCTTTAGAACTTTTTGTCTATTACATAGATGTCATGTATTCGGATGTGTATGGTTTAGGATTTATTTTTCATGGATGCATAAATAAGATATCATTATGAGATCTATATATCTGAAAGTGTTCCTTCCTCACTTTCTAAATCATTAATTCTTCTGCATCCTTTTTCTTTTATATTGAGAATCTTATGAGATGGAAACATTTAAGGCATCAAAATCCTCATTAAAAGATTGATAGTTTGTATATTTGTAAATAAGTATATTTTCTTGTTTGTTTGTGTGTTCAATAAGGGAACCTCTCCCATAAAGAGGAGGGACTCTTTGTCCCCATCATTAGTTATTTTCAATTCAGATTTTACAACCAATAGTTTTTGGTGCCCACTGTGGGGCATGTACGGTGTTACCCACGTAAACAATTTTAAAATCAACAATAACAATATGTTTGGAGAATAGAAGATATACACAAGGCCAGAGAGCACGATGTGTTGCCGAGAGAGTACAAGGTGTTGAAGATCCAAATTTTTCAGTTACTACAACAACGAAGCTTTGTTTTGACTTTAGAAAGAAAGAACAGAGGAAAAAAATCCACAAGCACTCCTCCTATCAAGGGTAGAACTATAACAAATGTTGATATTCAAACACAATCAAGCCCTAGTATCCAAGCTTTGGTGTTGGTTGGAGTTGCATTCCCTTTGTAGACTATTTTCCCTAGGATGGAAGTACCTCTACCTTGGGGCCAATGAGTTGGGCCTTTGGCTCTTGCTCAACCATTGCATGATCTCCCAAAAGGGAATAGAAAGAATTTCCCCAAATTTAGAGGTGATGGGAAAGTGCATCTAGACGAACACATTGTTGCTTTCATTGTGGCTTATGGGGTACTTGGAGTTAAACATGAGGATGTCTCTGTTAGGATTTTTGTGGAGACTTTACAGAAAATGCTGCAGAGACTAGTTTTATCATCTTCCAGCTAGTGTCATTACCAATTGGAATACTATGAAAACTCAATTTGAAAACTGGTTCAATCTTGTTGAAGATGTACATGCTCTCTTGGCCCAACTTTCACAAATAAAGAAAGAACCCTATGAGCCCATGTGAGAATTTGTAGCAATATTTAACAAATTGGTCAATAAAATTCCAATAGCCACTCATCCTATGGATCAAATTCAGAAATGTTTCTTCCTAAATTCTCAATTACCAGAAGTAAGTTATGCATTAAGAAGAGCCAATCTTGCTTTACTCTGGATGCTTGATCAAAATCTGGCTATAAGGGTTGAAGATGATCTAATAATGTATGGGAAGTTGAAAAAGGATCCCCTAAAGCTAAGGATTATTCTTTAGGTACTAATTCTAATTAGACGGTACATAAATTGGAAAATGATCTCATAGAAATAAAAAAGCAATTGGCTCAAAGTGCTCCTTACAAAGATATCCCAAGGAGGAATTTTTAACCTCGAAATCGTTTGCCTCCTACCTAGCCTAAATTGGAAATTGAAGCACCTCCCCTTAAGGTTCTAGTCAATGCAACATGTGAGGTTCAAGAACCTGAAGATGAAGTAGAGGTGAAGAGTATGAGGAGCCCAAGGAAGAAGAAAATGAGGTGCTTAGAAGAAGCAAGTGATTCTCAAGTTAATTTCCTTACCACTGAAGGGGTTGATGATGATGAAGATAATTATGATGAAGTAGTGACAGATATGAATAATGAATCATATGTTTTTATGACCAAAGAATAGATGAAAAAAAAGAAGGAGGTGATCCAACCTAAAAATAAATCCAAAGAGGTTCCGGTCACTATTCCAGTTGTTTCAAAAAGAGGATCTCCTATCCCCACCACTTCCACTCAAAAGGTAAGTAACACTTCTACCTCTTCATCTTCTATACCTAAAGATAATATAGCTTCAACCCTTGTGTCCAAAACAACCTCAACTACCAAAACTGATAAGCCTAAGGCTTCCACCTCTTCTAGTGTAGATGCCCCATCTACCTCGAGATCTTTTGACATAATTGATCATATCAAGAAAACCAAGATCCAAATTTCTGAAGCTGAATTCTATCAAACTCACCCTGATGCCTTTGCCCAGGTAGTCAAGTTTGTCAAATCCAAACCTAACTCATCATCTACCACTTCTAAAGGCCTATTTCCTACTCCCACCTCTTCACCTCAGCAAAAAATTTGATGGCTGCAACACCTTCTACAACTGAAAATATTGAGCCCTTTTATGTCACACTACTTATAGCTGGCCATAGGCTTAGTAATTGTGTTATTGATTCAGGAGCATCAAACAATGTGATGCCTACTAAAGTTTCTCATTCTTTAGGCTTGAATTTGACATGCACGTTTGGCTCATGTTATTCTATGGAAAGAAAAGAGGTGCCATTTGTAGGGAGGATCAAGGATGCACAAGTAGCTTTTTCTACTTTCCCAAAGAAGAGGGTCAAAGCTACCATTTTGGTAGCATACATTCCTCCATCTTATGGTATGTTGCTAAGTAGAAATTTTTGTAAAGAAGTGGGAGGAGAAATTCAAATGGATTGGTCACATGTTCTCATCCCAGTTAATGGAAAAATGAAGAAGTCACATTTGTTACTTGAGAGGCGAAAAAAAAAATTGTGCAGAAGACTAATGACCCTAAAACAAAAATTCTCTATGAAGACATTGGTCATGGTAATTACATGATCATGTCAGAGGATGAGATGAAGGCCCCTAAGGGTGTGATGGATGACCCTAATGGTGTTTGGATTCTTGAATTTTATGGTAGTTTCTCTTCACTAGTTATGGAGTAGGTGTGGTTTTTTTTCTCCTGAAAATAAATACTATCATTTCTCTTATAAGCTTCAGTTTGAAAATAAAAATAATGTTGAAAAATATGAAGCTCTTATTTTAGGTCTGACAAGGACAAAATAAATGGGAATACAAAATATTTGTGCACAAGGAGATGCAAAAATCATTGTCAAACAAGTCAGAGGGGTTTTTCGGGTAAAAAATAAAAGACTAAAGCATTACAAAAATCTGGTATGGGATTCAATTGAATTATTAGATGCCTTCTCCATTGAAGCTGTACTTAGAGAAAAGAATACTAGAGCTGATGCCTTAGCTATATTAGGGTCCTTGCTGATCCCTCACCCTGAATTTTCCCAAGAGAAGTTTACAATTGAGATGATACACAGGCCAAGTGTGCCGGATAATGTGAATAATTGGCAGGTATTCAATGATGATCAACACTTGCTCTCTTTTCTTGAGCTTAAGGACAACTTTAGTCAATTGTATTTTGAAGGAAGTGAGGCTGCTCCCCATGAGTCTGTACCATCTTCTATACCTAAAGAAGGATTTGAAGAAGAATATGATAAGGATGGTTGTATAAGAATAAAAGGTAACAAGATACCTAGAGGATCGGGTAATCCTAGAGGATTTGTTCAAAAACATGATAGGTATATCAAGTCAAAGGTATCACATGGGGCTCATTAATCAACAAAGCATGAGAAGATTAACATTGGGAGTGAAGAAGAGCCTAAGCTTGTTAATATTGGAAAATACTTACACTCGGGAAGAAAGGAATAAAATGGTTGAATTGTTAAAAAGGTATGTTGATGTGTGGCTTATTCATATGATGATTTGAAATCTTTCAAACTAAGGGAAATGTAATAATAAATTCCTATAAAGCCAGGGATCAAGCCATTCTAAAAAAATCAAAGGAAATACAATCCCAAGATTGCATATACAATTCACTAGGACATTCAAAAGTTATTAAAAATAAGAATAATTTTCCTATTCATCATTCAGATCTGGATAGCCAACATTATGCATGTAAGGAAGAAGAGAAGAGAGATCCATATTTGTGTGGATTTTAGAAACTTAAACCAGGCTTCTCTCAAGGATAACTATCCACTCCCCATGATGGATCAAATATTGCAAGTTGTCACTAGTTCAGAGATGCTATCTATGTTGGATGGTTTCTCAGGGTATAATCAGATTGAAGTAGATGTCCCGGATCAACACAAGACAACTTTCACAACTCCTTGGGGTACTTTTGCGTATAGAAGGATGTTGTTTGGTCTCATCAATGCTGGTGCCACTTTTCAGAGGGCAATGGACTTAGCTTTTGGTGATTTAAAGGGAAAGTGCATTGTAATATATCTTGATGACTTGATTGTTTTCTCCAAGAAGAGGGAGGATCATTTCCAACATCTTGAGGTTGTTCTCTAGAAGTGTAGGAAGCATGGGATATCCCTGAATCCAAAGAATTCCATATTTGGTGTTACAAAGGGAAAATTGCTTGGACATATTGTTTCCAAAGAAGGGACCAAGATAGACCTAGAGAGAGTCTAGGCTATTCAGAAGATTCCTCTCCCTACAAGCAAAAAAGGTGTGCACTCTTTCTTTGGTAAAATAAATTTTCTAAGAAGATTTATCCCTGATTTTACAGAATTGACTATGAGCATAGCTCAAATGATGAGAGAGAGAATCCTTTTGTTAGACATCTGAAGGGAAAGATGCTTTTGAAAATATCAAGAAATCTATTGCCAGAACACCCATTCTTTCCTATCTTGACTTTGAGAAGGATTTCATAATCTATTGTTATGCCACTGAGAATACTTTGGCAGCCATTTTGGTATAGAAGAATCCTCAAGGGTGTGAAATTCCCTTTCTTTCATGAGTTATGTCTTGAAATATCATGAATTTAAATATACACAAATGGAGAAGATTGTTTTTTTGTAGTTAAGGCAGTCAAGCAATTCTGCTTCTACATCCTCAATTCTCACTCAGTTGTCTTCATGCCTGACTCAACTATTAAATCAATTCTCACACAATAAGAATTTGGGACCAAAAGAGGAAATTGGGTGGCAAAAGTGTAAGAGTATGATTTGGATATCAGGCCAACCAAGTTGGTTTGAGGTAAGGGCCTCTGTGAATTGATTGCTAACAATGCAAAAGGTAACCTATCCAAAGAAGAAGATGCAAATATCCCCACTTTGTCCTCTTCCTCATCTCAAATGATGAATGGTATGCAGATATTTCTCACTTTCTAACATATGGGGAGTTTCTAGCCCATTTGAATGCAAAGGAGAAAAGAGCTATTAAATTGAGATCTGCACAATATGTGCTCTGGGAAAATTCGTTGTTTAAAAAAGGGATTGATGGAAGGTTTCTTAGATGTGTGGATAAAGAACAAAATAAAATATTGCTCAGAGCATTTCATGATCAAGCTGTGGGGGCCATTTTTCATCTACTGTGATAGCTCATAAAATCTTTCGTGTGGCATATTATTGGCTGAACTTATTCAAAGATGCAAAAAAGTGGGTAAGCAAGTGTGAAGCTTGCCAAAATTTTATGGGAAGACCCAAGCTAGCTACCTTACCCCTCAAGCCAATAGTAATTGAAGAGCCCTTTCAAAAGTGGGGCTAGATTTTGTAGGTAATCTCAACCCCAACTCAAGTGCTGGAAATATGCATGTTCTGACTGCTTACTTTGACTACTTCACAAAGTGGGTAGAAGCTATCCCTATTAAAAGTACAACTTCTGAAGTAGTATGTAATTTTATCAAGGAGAACATCCTGATCAAGTTTGGAGTACCAAACAAAATTGTCACCAATAATTCCCCTAATTTCTCTTCATATGAATTGATTGATTTTTGCTATGGGTATGGAATTTATCTTGCACATTATTTTGACTACTATCCTCAAGGGAATGGGTGGATAAAATCAAAAATAAAAATTTGGTGACTATCATTCAAAGCTTGTAAATGAATCTCAGAGGAATTGGCACAAAAATATCTATGATGCTCTTTGGGCAGATAGAATCACACCTAAAAGAGAAATTGGGATGTCTCCTTTTCAAGTAGTGTATGAAATAGAAGCTCGATTACGAAAAAGTGGAATTGCCACCCTACAATTAATGAAATCTATTGAGGATTCAAATTTCACCAGTGCCTTGGAGAAAAGGATTATGTACCTATAGAAGTTGGATGAGGATAGGTTGCAGGTGGTGGAAAGAATTGCTGCACATCAACAAAAGGTGAAATAACTATTTGATAAGAAATCTAGATCCAGGGACTTTCAGGTTGGAGATATTGTCCTACTCTAGGACAAAAGGCGAACCTCGAGGAAGTCATGGTAAGTTCAATTCTCTCTGGCTTGGTCCTTTCAAAATTAGACACTTTGCTAGTGAAAATTCATTTTATTTAAGCTATATGGATGGAACCTCTCTTCCATTGCCATATAGTGGGTAATATTTGAAGTTGTTTCAGTCCTAGGTGACTAGGCCTTTTGTCAGTCTTGTATAGTCCTTGTTTTTGGTCTTTGCTTTGTGGTTTCCTGTTGCTGTGTGTGTTTCTTCTATATTGCCTCATTCTTGAATCTATTTCCCAATGGTATTGCACTTGCCATAAACTAGAGATTCTAGAGGTTCCTTTTTCCTACCTTATACCAAGCCACTTTAATCCCTAGAAAGAGCCATCTATTGTCACTTGCCTAAAATGTGTGTATTTGGGCAATAAAATTCAATTTTTTTGAGTAAGTTAGTATTTTGCAATAGTTAGTATTTTTATTCAAACATTTCATTGTTCTCTTCAGTATTGCGGGTCTTTTGGTTATTGACATCCCTCATGTCCCAACTTTTTTTGGGCCCTTAGTTCCCGATTCCCCATCTTATCCATAGTGGTCTAGCCTATTTTTTTTTGCTGAGATTTCAGCTCTTTGTCTCCCTTACGAACCTTGTGCATCCCGACCACCGGTTCCTCACATTAGTGACCCATAAGCCTTGTTGATCCACAATGTTGATTCCAATTTTTCCTAATTCCTATGTTATGTGGAAGTTTTTGATCGATGGCGAACCTGTGTCCCAATGTTCCATAGACCGTTTGTGCAATTTTTTTCTGATTTGTTAGATGCTATGGCCTTGCAGAGCTTTTGGATTTCCCTATCTCGTGTGTCCCAAGTGTGTCCTAACCTCTGTTTCCTTGCGGACTTGATTTTTCCATACTTCACTCACTCAGGGTATTTCGGTCTTTAACATCCCAAATGTCCCACGTAAGCTTGGGCCTCAAGTGCTACTTTTCTCCTCCATACCCGCACTATATGGAAAATCACCCATCTACAATGTTTTTAAATATCCCAAGCCATTAAATTCCCTCATTAATTACTTCTTGTCTGTTGGTTGTCAAATTAGGACTTTAATGAAAGCAACAGTCAGGGGACGAAAGTCCCTCCTCTTTAATGGGAGAGGTTCCCTTATTGAAAGCAAAAATCTATTCACAAATGTACAACTTTCTATTTCAAAGAGGAACTCTGATATCATGAAAGTGTTTTAATCTCTAAGATAGATTATCAATACAAAAGGACAAAACTAGGGAAGGGGAAAGGTAGAATAACATCCTCAGGAAGTATAGATAGCAAAATAATTCCTTATAAATGCTTTGAACTAGGATAATATAGAACATAATCATTCGTATTAAAACTATTAGATGTTATTTCACAGACATAAAGTTCCAGAGATGACATCCATAAGAATACAAAGCTTCTTAATGAAAAATAGATTAATGATTCAATAAATTTTGACAGATAAGAAGGAATGAATAGACACATATAGAAGCGAAAGGGAAATCTTCTTGTATTGATAGCTTTTGACTCTTTTACACTTTCAAAAATAATCAGAGTTCCAAATTTCTTTAGAATGGTGTGGAGAGTTCATTATATAGCTTACAAATTGGTTACATTTGGTAACCGTTTCTTTTAACTAAAAGATTAATTAAGGAAATGCACAATATAATGTCCTTAATTAATTTACAAGGAGCTCAACACTAAAAATAGAAGAAGAGAAAGAGGAGCTAGAAGAAGAGACATCTGATTATGGCTGAGGAGGGCCCACTGATTTGAGAATCTGATGCCTAAAATTTTTCAATGCTTTTGCTATTTCCATGCCTCTTGGAATTATTGTGTTGGCAGTAGCATGAGTCCACATTCCTAGACATTTCTCCATATCTTTATCAAATTCAGTATGCTCTAGATATTCCTTATTAGCTTTGGCAATAGCTAAATGGAGGGAACAAATGTCTTCCATCTTCTCTTTAGTAAATGACTCTTCTTTAAACAAATCATTCTTGACAAAAGTTTTGAACTGAGCCTTGATTTCCTGAAGAGAGAAGGGAACACCTGTAGTTTCATCTTGAAGATGGCAAAGTGAATATCTTTGAAGGCTGATGAGACACAAGTTTTAAAAGATTTTCCTTTTTCCATACATTCCTCAATTATCCTAGTACTTCTTCCGTAACCTTTATCTTCCATTCAATGCTGAAGATCCATGTACATGACAAGTTATTCTTGGCATCATCAAAAACTTTGATAGCCAATAGGATCTTCCCATCGCTTAGGACCATTAGGAAAAGATCTATAATACAACTACTCCAAACCTTCACTCTTTATCCATGGCTATGATTGAGGTAGAGAGTTTCTACTATAAATTAATCACTTTTTCATTGGTTTTGAAGGCTTCCACAATGAAGTTCAAACCTGCTATAGTCATATCATCCACCATAGCTTCCACATCCTTCCCATAAGTTGAATACTTGTATATGTCTTTGATGCTATGAAATTCATCCTAGTTGAGAATCATGGGGGGTGGGAGAGCAGCTAGTGGGGCTGGATCTAAAACTCTATCCTTGGCCAACAATGATTTGATAAAGTTGGAAAGAACTTGATTCTATTCTTCCAACTGCTCTATGGTCTGCTTGCCTTTCTCAACCCATTCAATAACCTTAGTTATTGTTTCTTGAAGGTTATGAACTTCACTCTTAGGAGTGGATTCTCCCATTGGGATCCTGGAAAGCTCCAAATCAGAGACCAAAAGATCCTTCTCTACTTTATCAACCTTGGGCTTTGTAACCTCTAGGAATTGCTAGCCCTGAGCATCGCTACTAACCTTGAAGTGATCTTGGCTCTCTTTGCTGGAGGAGGAGAAGTACTCAACAGAGCTGCTACAACATCAAAATCTGGCCCTGTTAAACAAGAAGAAGATTTCTCTTCTTGCTATCAACCAAGGGCTGTACCTAGGAAAAGGTAGAAGAAGAAGAGGAAGGAACAAGAGGCCCAAGAGCAAGTGAACTCATGGAACTTAAAGTATTAACCACTGTTGCCTCCAGTAAAGAAGTGAATGGAGCATCAGGAGCTTCCTTTGCAGAGGAGTCTGTTATACTAGGAGGTTCAGTACTTGGCACCTCCTTTTCTTCTTCAACAGTGATTTCAGGAGCTCCTGCAGGATTTGGCACTTCACCATCATCACTTTCACTAAGAAAAATAATGTTCTCTAGTCCTAAAGGCAATTCTGAATGCTCAAGAAGAGATTCTTCCTCAATTGGTTCTTGCTTAACCTCTTTAATCTTCTTTTGATACACTTGAGTGGAAGGAGTAGATGATTCAGGCTCTTTTATTGAGGAAGAAGGAGGGTTTGCTCAGGTATCTCAGTACTAGGTGTATGTACTTCCTTCCTAGGTGTGGAAGTGTCTCTTGAATAAGATCTACCCTGATTCCTCTTGAGCTCACAAACTTTCCTATCGAACCAAACCTTAGTTCTTACAAGAACAAGGGCAATAATCTCAACCAAATCATCTCTCTCTTTCTTGTACCAATCCAGGTTTTCTAAAGGAGTGTGTTTGATTGATCTTTCATATTCAAAGGACTGTAAGTCCTCATCATCATCCTTAAGCCCTTCAAGAACTTGGTAGAGATTGAGATTTGTAATTTTTGCAGAGAGAGTCTACCATAGTGCCTCCTTCTAGCTTCAAAATCATCAACACAATCAGCCCAATAATCCTTAGTGTCTGGCTTATGATGATAAATTATTCTAAGGTTCTGATCAATAAAATTATTCAAATCAAAACAAGTCCTAGGTCTAAAGAAATGGACAGTGAGAGGAGTAATAACCCTTTCTATGTTTTTGGCATCCAGAGTGTTTTGCATGTATAATTTCCCAAGGAGATAGGGAAATGAAGACCAGTGATATTCTTGTCTCTGCAGGTTCTAGTGTAGTTTATCAAGCTACCTGCATACTTTAACTAGAGCCATTTTATCATTGCAGAACATGGGGAGCTTGAGGGGTGTATTTTCATAGCTAACCAACCTGATGTATGAGAACCTTCTGAATTGGATGAAGAAAGCCCAATACTTGGCTATCAGAGTCATAGCTTCATCAAAAAATATCCTAGCAGTGTCACTCTCCAAAATTATTACAATATACATGGTGAAAACATCATTGACCCTTCTAAAATTGTGATTGCTAGCTTCAAGGGTAAACTGAGGGCAGTATGTGTAGATAGGTTCATCCTTCTTGCCCTCCATGTAGGTGAATCCGAACCACTCCCGGGATGAAACTGAGGTATACATGAGATAAGAAGTCATATAGAACTTCTTATTCTACTAAACATTTGACAATTGCTTAGTCAAATTCATACAAATAATTTCCTCCCAGTTTATGTTCTGCTTTCCTTGTAGATGATGTTTATAAAGGGGCACATCCAAAAATGAAATTCATTGGTGGAGGGAAATCCCATGATACGAGTGAGCAAAATGATAAAATTAGATAGCTCCTCATTAAAATCAACCTTGAACAATGCTTTGGAGAGTCGGACGCTCCCTTCTTAGGGTTCTTCAACCATGATTTTGCCACTCATGCCTTGTATTTTTCACTGTCTTGGTCAAACAGGGTTTGAGCTTGAGCAAGAGTGAGAATGATGGAGTCTTCAATCTTTGGAATGTGTAGGGCAGCAACAATGGTGGAAGCATCCAATTTAGCAATTAATTCCCCATGCACATTAGTAAGCTCCTTGGTATCTAGGTTAAAATGGGCTCCATAGGAAAGCACGGTGTTGGCTGCCGCATTGAGATGGGAAAACCAGTGCATACTGAAATTCCACTGTCACTGATCATTTGGGAGATGGAAGCAGGGTTGGCACATGTTAGTCTACCCCAAAAATCACCAAAATCTAAGTGCTGAACCTCATTATCCCTGATATTTGGTACAGAGGTCTCGAGAGGTGACAAATGTTCCCGCCTTGAAACTTAATCTTCATTTTTACAATGCACAAAGGGACAATATTCCAAGAACAAATTTGCCATGTGAATGCAAAGGGATACAGAGAGATGAACAAATGGCTTCAATTGCAAGGATTCGGGAAAGAAAAAGAAAGCGAGCAATGTGACAAATGCATAAGTGGTCATCTCTTTAAATAACCGTTCGGAGAGGGAAGGTCATTAATGAGCATTAAATATACCTTGCACCGACTTGAAAAGATGAGATACGGGAAAAGTGGAAAAAATGGCCCGAAAGGACACCGGGACATTGGGACATATGTGATGCGAAGATGTAATCCGCAGACGACACGGACGATGCAGGGAATGTGGGCCAAATGAGCATGAGCATTCTAGGGACACAAAAACACGAGGGACATGAAGACACTATTCAACCAATGTAGGGAATCGGTGAATAGAAATCCCGGATGCATTTGTGACAAATGGGACAAAATTACGTGAAGAACTCGATGCGGCAATGCAGAAATTGGGGAAAAGGAAGTCCGGGTGAACTTGGGATAAATGGGCCAAAAAGTTCCGATAAAGCCGAAAGACAAGGATTTGCGGGAAATCGGCCGATTAGCAAATAGAAGGCCTAGAGGTACTTGGGACATGAGGGAAAAAAATGTCTGACAGACCCACAAATCACCAAAATGACTCCAATAAATGTGAATTTCCACCATCTCTTCAAGTTTTCACTTCACTAGAACATTACTAAAGGGTGCCAACTCAAAATTTCAAATTTCTAACTTTCAAAAGAGGGGAAATTTTGAGAGGACAACATTATCAAAATTCTTTGAATGAGGTTATATAAATAGATGGGTTATTCATTTTTCATTGTCACAGTCACAACCAAAGCTTTACACATCCTGTTCTGAGTTGTTTTAGCCGTAGCACAAGTCACCCCTAGCCATTTAAAAATTTTTGAAGTGTTTTCTGATCCTGAGAAGGATGCCATTCATTTAGTAGTTGAAGGTTGAATTTCTATAACCCTTTGTGTGCTTTCCAAGGTCAATCCTATCCTATGCCCTATTGTATTTTTGCTCCTAAAGTGAGTATCCTCTCTCCTACTGTTCCTTGACTCTCTATTGTCATCATGAAGTTTCACTATAAATGTCACGAGCATCTTTCATCCCTTGATACCTCCATATCTAATATAGGAGATAAAAATGTACAACACCTAATTTTCAACAATTTTTGGGCACGAATCAATGATGAAAATTCTTAGCTTGTGGCTCAACACATTAAAGATTGCAGTATAACACATACATGAGGTTTACCTATCTTAGTTCAATTTACGGACACAATTTTGGTGTGTATCCCATTTTTAGCCTAATACAAGAGAAATCAAAGATTCTCAGGGCCAAGTAATTACCAAATTGTACATAGGATGTATAAATGTTTCCCTTGGAATCCTAGTATTTGAAGATGCTAATGTCCTTTCCATGGCACAAGATCAACACTTGTTTGATCAAGAATCTAATAAATATAAGTACATGGTGGCCAAATCCTAGTTCAAGAACCTAAAGAAAGGAGCTTCTAGACTGGCTAAGACCATGTACCAAACTAATTTTAAAGAAGAACTCCATAAAATCATCATTATCCTATATGGAATTATGGGGCTCCCTACAAGAAATGAATTTCATTTTTGGATGTGTCCTTTCATCAATATCATATGTGAGGGGAAAAAAATTTGGATGGGGAGAAATCATTTGTACCAACCTAATGAAGAGTTGGCTAATGTGCATAGAACTCATACCTTCTACATGACCTCTTATCTAATGTACACTATTAGAGCATACAAGGAATGGTTGGGTATTTCTCTAGATGACACCAAGAAAAATGCTCCAATATATGAGTACTATTCAAAATTGACCCTGAAGAACAACAATCATCATTTTAGGAGGGTTAATGATGCCTTCACAATGTACATAGTCAAGATTTTAGAAGGAGATACAACCAAAAGATTTTATGAGGAAGTTAAGCAATTGATATCCACTTATGGCACTTATTACATTTAGTTAAGAAAGTTCTCCTATATCAGGTTTTCATGTTTTCAAGATTCTCCCTACAAGATCCCTATGTTCCACAATGACAAGATTACCATGATAAAGATTTGTAGGTATCTTGATAAGCTACAGAACTACCAAAGACAAGAAGATAAGAGGTATACAATTCCATATCACTCTAGGTAATTATACTTGTAGGACTTCCTTAGATGCTCAGAATATTGAGAGAACAATGACTTCTTTCAATTTCCATTTCTTTCAGAAAAGGTCATATTTTGATATCAAGGGTTTCATTGACAACAATGTAAGGATGTCTTTCCATCACCTTCCTGATGTGGAAGACTACTGGGCAGATTGCTTAGACAATTATGAAGCAAGGAGAAGATACTATGGTCATCTTTCTTTACAACAAATCAAGTATTTTGGCATCTATAAGGTACTTGATGAAATGCAAGATGATGATGAAGAGCTACAGTCTCTTGAGTTTGAAAAAAATATCAGGCATACTCCCCTTGAAACCATTGATGGTTCAAGAAGGAAAGGGACAACTTGTAAGAGATTATAAACCCAGTCTTAGTCAGGACTAAGGTCTAGTTTGATAAGAAAATGAGAGCCTACAGAAACAATAGAGTGACATCCCCTTCTTAGGAAGCATCTTCATCTCAAAGAGAGGCCTCTACTCCCACACCTGAGATACCAACTCAGACTACTCCTTCCCCTCTTGGAACTTCAACCTTGGTGTATACCAAAAGGAGAAGTTTGAAAGGATGGGAAAAGTGAAAGAAGTAGTTGAAGAAGAAGGTAAGAAATTACCTTCTCTAAAGAAATTTGAAGCAATGTGTCAGATATTGAGAAAATTATTGATCTCTGTGAAAATGAAGAAGATGAAACAAGAAAACATGAATAAAGAAACCTTGAAGGAGGTAACACAAAAATAATAATAAGAAGATGATAAGAAAAAGGATCACACTTCGAAGCTAAGATACTAGTTTTCCTAGAATCATTATTCAAAGAAACTCCGGTAAAATATATTCCTATTTCCAATATTGAACATCTATTTTAGAAGTGTCATCTCAGTAAAAACCTTGAGTGTAATGGGAACACTTGCACTTGGACCTCTTGTTCCTTCTTCTTCTAGCACTTCTTTTCTTAGATATAACCACTTGTGGATAGTAGAAAAGAAAGACCTCATCTCATAATGTTGCTCCAAAATTTGATGTTGTGGCTGCACTCCTAGGCATAACCCCTACCCCACGTTCTAAGAAATCCAAAACTACTTCCAGGTTGGTATCTGATTCTAAAGGCCATCCATTTTTGAAATGTCTAAACCCAAAACTGACAAGGATGATACATATTTAGTTTTAAATGATTTAGATCTAATAAGGATCCCTTTGGGTGAATCTACACCCGAGAGTGAGGTACATAATTTGAAGGAAACAATGTCTAAGGTGATTGAGAGAGTGGAAAAAGGAAACGGTCTCAAAAGAATCTTGAAGAGCATGTGCGGTTCTCTCTCGATTTTATCGATATATACTATCAAGTGATAAAGCAATTGATCCAACTCCTTTGAATGCAATGCCTCCCATGCTATCCTAACCAATGAAGAATTTTGGGTTATTAAGGATATCCATAAGCATGCTGTTTATGGAAAAGTGATGGAATAAATGGTGGATGATATGCTAGTTTCAGGTCTAAATTTTATGGATGAAGCATACAAAGTATATGATAATATTTTCTCAATTCAAAAAGATTCACCACATTCATCACTGGTTTTGAAAAGGAGCTCAAACTATGGGTAAATTGTATATAGGATCTTAGATAAATAAGCATAATCGATGAACAAACTTTCATTACAAGTAAAGTATTTGATGAGTCAAAGAACAATATTTCCAAGAAATGGGTGCATAGTGTGGACTGGAAGATAAAGGTCATGGAAGAGGAAATTGATGAATTGAAGAATATGTTTCAAAAGGGTGAAGCTTTCAAGGCCTATGTGCAAGATGAATTTAGAGACCTTCACTACCAATTTTTCAAAGAAGACTCCATCTCAGTAGAAACACATTGCAAGATATCAAGATATAATTCAAGAACCTTACCAAAGAAATATTATTCAAGTTTGAGGATATAACCAAAGAGAAGGTGAAGGAAATATGTGCACTACGGACTATAATTATTGAAGAAATCAAGGGTTTTTCACGAATGGATATTTTTGGGAAGAAATGGAAGGTTGCTTAAAATTCTGGACAAATGCCATTGCCAACACCACCATCCCGAGAGGCATGGAAATAGCTAGAACATTGGTCAAATTTAGAAATTAGATATTGAAGAAAAAGATTGTAGTTGCTTCCTCTTCGAATGTTCCTTAATCTAGTGTTTGTGTCTTTCTTTTAAACTATCTTATATTATTAAAAGTTGGCATTATGTTACTAATGTATTTTTTAATTAAGTCCAATTTAAGATACTTTTGATTAAGTATTAATGAGTAATTAAAAGAAAGGAAACTGAAGGGACTCGGTTTGAAACTGCCCAAGTGGCTTTAAAAGGACTCACCTTCCATTCTAATGGGGTTGGATTTTGATGTTCTGATGTAGAGACACTGAATTTCACAATCAATACATAAGAAGTTATATTCTCATATTTACTTGTGTTCTATCTATCTCGATTCATGTGGATTATATATGTTTGAATAAGAAACTTTGTGTTCTCCCAGTTGATGTTATCTTTAGAACTTTGTGTCTATTACATAGATGTCTTGTATTCAGATGTGTATGATTTAGGATTTATTTTTCATGCATGCATAAGTAAGATATCATTATGAGATCTATATATCTGAAAGTGTTTCCTTCCTCACTTTCTAAATAATTAATTCTTCTACATCCTTTTTCTTCTGTATTGAGAATATTATGAGATGGAAACATTTAAGGCATCAAAATCCTCATTAAAATATTGATAGTTTATACATTTGTAAATAAGTAGATTTGCTTTTTTTTTGTGTGTGTTCAATAAGGGAACCTCTCCCATAAAGAGGAGGAAATGTTGTCCCCTGACTATTGCTTATTTTCAAGTCGAGTTTTACAACCAACCAATGTGTCTACAATGACATAGCCTCTCTCATCCGGGTTCTACTCTCTCACATTTTCCTATGTGCATTTATCTCCTCAAACCATCAACTTAGAGTTTTCTCTGCTTATACACTCCTTTACACTCTCCCACATTTCCAATGTGGTATCCTCTTTTATGCACTTAGTAGTGCACCATGGTACTATTCTATTCACTCTAGTTATTTTGTTGAGATTTTTTCTACATCCCTTCATTCTTCAGCGACCTAATCTTATCCTCCTCTTTTATTTTCTCTACCACCTCATCCTATGGAATTATTCAATCTGATGTGAATTGATGGTCTATAGTGACCATATCATACTTTATGAAAACCTCCTTACTTATTGCAACATTCTTGCACACAACCATGTACCTCTAGGTGACTTCTCTCTTCACTCATATAACTAATTATTTTAGATAATTATGTGGTTAGGGTACATAAGACCCCAAAACACATCATATAGTCATAGTTGATTTAATGTGCATGATGTTATTGAGACTGAAAAATCCCTAAATCTCATCACATCATTGTAATTAAGTTCATATGACTCAAATAGGGTAAATTACCTCTCTCCTTGAGCCAATCAACCAAATGTTCAATGTTTAATGCAATTAGGGCCAAAAACATATTATATATTCATAGCTTTTAAGTTTTTAGGGATCAAATGATGCAAGGGAAATCAAGAGGTATATAGAAATTTTTTGTGTGTTGAGGTCTTATACCTCATTTTGGGTCGATAAAGTATGGTATTCTTGTTGTTTCTTGTTATCTCCTTGTATCATAGCTTTTCAAACCTGTTTTCCTTCTAAAACCTAATATTTTAAGAAGTCAAATTCCTAGTTTGTCTAATAGGTGTTTTCCTTTAGTCTTCTCTCCTTGCTTGATCTTGATCCTTCATGGAAATAGAATAAAAAATTAGAGGCACATTGTGGATGGAAGATCACCTTATTCAACTTGTAAATGCTTGACAACCCATATTGGTAACTACCTTGGGTTGAGAAACAAAGGACATGTTTTTTTCTATAACTAAATTTAAACAATAAGGTAGAGAAGGTTGGGGGATTTTCATTCAAAGAAAAGGATTGTGTAATGGAGCGGAAATGAAAAAGAGATTTTCATGTTTTATATGCAAGGTTATAAAAATATACCAAAGAAGTTCATAGATCTGTGATTCACTAATCCTATCTTGACAATGGGATGAAGTTCCTGCATAGTTTCATGGTCTAGAAACACTCATCTTGGCCTGGTAATTTATCTAACTTTGTATTTATTTCATGAGAATAGTCAAATCCTAAATATAGTAAGCATAATCAAATTAACATCCTTTATTCTGTTATGGGTATGTAGATGTGTGGATGTTTTTATGAAGGTTTGAAGCATGTACACATTAATTTAGAATACTCAAAGAGTATAATTTTTAGATAAAACTATATTATAAATATTTGTTCTACTATAAGGCTTTGTCTTAGAATTTTATTGTGAGAAGTTTTGGTGTTCCCACACGTAAAGGGATTTATTATGAAAAGAATGGTTTTAAAACCTTTAGTAGAGAGGAATCAAAGAAACTAAAGTTATTATATATGTGTAAAAGAATCCATATAGAATATCTCTTTCATCCTATATGGTATTGTGCAAGAATCTATTTGGGTTGAATTGAGTGAAATCACTATTAGTTGGGAGTATAAAATTAGACCATAATGAAAATCATTAGATTAGTGTGAAGTCACTCTATTGAGTGAAATCACTATTAGTGTGGGAGTATTCATGATCATAGGTCCAATATCCTATTTTCCTATTCATAACCGAGTCTTTCTTATTTTATTCTAAAGGGAAAGTTACCACGAGGCTTGGATTTTACTCTTTTTAAAATTGATGATGAGAATTTTCTTGTACACTCTCATTTACTATATCAATCTTACCACTTTCACTAAATTAATTTTTTGTAATGTGAAAAATTATTTCAATGGTGTCTTGGCCATAATTGAATTTATATCAATGCTATATTGGCAATAAAACATAAGGATATTTGAAAAGAATTTCTCTTAATGTTGATGTAGATTTGATTGTTTATGAAGTATGTGGCACTTGAATCAACTTTCCCGATCCTCCTACAAATAAGCTGAGAATGTAATTAATTCGATTACAATAAATCTTGATGGAAGTCCCAAGTTTCTTTCTCCATGGAAAGGAAATGAATGTGTGGAAGATTTTACACATTTCCAGCAAATTCTACCCTAACTTTTATTGAGATTTATAAAGATATTGATGTGATACAATCTTTTAACTTCTTCTTTGCTTCAAGTTATCTCTTATTCTTCTATTAAAAAAATCAAGATAGTATGGGGTCCTTAGATAAATCATCTTCTTTCCTAAACCTTATTATTGCTAATCTATATTATAAGGCTCAAATGATTATATATGTTCCTGCATGGGAACCAAGGTCACTCTCTTACATTGTTGATTAAGAGGATTAATCGAATGCGGTCCTCTTAAAGATGCATGTCATAATATTGAATGGTAGGTACTCATCCATAATATGATTCTACCATGATTCCAAGATGAAATTAGGATTTAACTCCATATTCATGGGAAAATCCATGAGTCCATATATTCGAGAAATTGTCACTACCTTTAGGAGTTATGAGGTTTGTAAATTATGATTTTGACACATCTAGAACACATAAACATATTAGTAAATAATCCAAAAGGCCCTAAAAATTAAACAATGACTATATTATTTCCAAAAATAGATATCAATCAGTAGAATTTAAAACCTAAAATATTTAGATTGAATGTTAAAATCCTAAAAAATACCTATGTACTGACCATATTAGATTATGAAAAACTATCTCATAAAATGTGAATCATGGAGCTTTGAGACTAGTTCCATAAGGTGTAGAGTGAACCCACTTTATTATATTTACTAAAATAATCTTAAAGTATAAGTTTTTCATTTACTATTCTTTATACTTATACTAGAACTATCACTTAAATTGTGAATTATTGTTGAGTCGTGGAGCTAAATTACTTAATTTTAGCATGCAATGGAACTTGCTTTGAAAACACAAAAACCAACATCGGTTAAGGGCGAGAATGACATCGGTCAAAGACAAGTAGGAACTAGTGACGGTTAGGTAGAAATGGTGTCGGTTACCTATGCGATGAAGTTTTAATTAACTCTCAAGAATTATATCTATTTTTCACATTAAAATAGATTTATTAATTGTAATTGTATGGCTAAGTGCCATAAGGATAAAAATGAATATATGAAGTTAAAATTAGGGTTTAGAAGTAAGTGTGTGGATCATAATTATAAAATAATTATGTGAGAGAGATTTCTTGGTGACGAAGAAGAAAAGATTGAAGGAAGAAAGTACTGAACATCTGAGAGGTGTGGAAGATTGTAAATATTCATTGTATATCTTGTCAAAGCTTTGGATAATAGATTGACTTGTTTCTTGGTGGACGTATCCCACACTGGGTGAACCACGTTAAATCTGGTGTTGATTTATGTCTCTTGTTTTGTATATTTCTTCTGGTAGAATATCTACTTTTATTTGCATGTATACTTAGATCTAATATATTGTTTGTACAACTAGTGTGATAACCCCAACAAATGGTATCAGAGCTTTGTTTGAGGGTTTTGTGTGTTGACAGATTTACTCATAGAGGGTTTTCTGATTGAGTGGCGGTTACAACAATGGTAGAAGATAATAAATACAAGGTAGAGAAATTTGACAACTAAAATTATCAATTATGGAAGATACAGATTGAGGATTATTTGTATCAAAGAGATTTTTACTTACCATTGGATAAGAAGTCTAGACTTACAAAGATGATTGATGAAGAATGGAATATTCTTGACATAAAGGCTTTGGGATCTAGAAGATTGAGCTTGACAAAGATCATCGTGGCTTCCAATATTATAGAAGCAGGCTTCTACGGAAGACTTAATGAAACATCTTGATAATTTATATGAAAAACCTAGTGCTTTAAATAAAGTTTATTTGATGAAGAAACTATTTAGTTCTAAGATGCATGAAGGTGAATCGCTCTAGTCATTTGAATTATTTATGATCTATTGTAAATCACTTAAAATCGGTTGCTATACCATTTGATGATGAAGTAAAAGCACTTTTATTCTTATGTTATTTGCCTGATAGTTGGGACAAATTGGTAATGGCTGTTAGTAATACAACATTTGCTAATAATATTTTAAATTTTGATGATGTGGTTAGTATAATATTAAATGAAGAAATTCACAGGAAGAGTACGGAGAAACATCATCCTGAAATGCTTTAAATGTAGAAAGCAGGGGCAGGTAGAAGGAGAGTTCCAAGAGTAAGAGTAATGGAAATCAAAGTCAAGGGATAATAGATCTAAATCCGTAAGTAAGGGAATTACTTGTTGGAAATTTGGAAAGAAAAGACATGCAAAGAAAGATTATTGGTCAAAAGATAAAGAGAATCAACAACAAGACAAATGTAAAGAGGTGAATCTTGCTTCATCAAAGGTAATGCAATATGCTCTTATTCTTTCTTTGGAAAAATAGAATTGAATCATGGGTTTTAGATTCATGAGCTTCTTTCCATGCAACCCCTAATAAAGGTTTTTTCAAAAATTATGTCTAGGGAAATTTTAGGCATGTTTATTTGGGTGATGATGAACCTTGCAGATATTGCTGGTAAAGGGAAGTTTAACTAAAATTGTAGAATAGAAATACATGGGTATTGAAAGATGTGAGTCATGTGCCAAACCTTAGGAGGAATATTATTTCTGCAGGGAAACTAGGTGAATCCGGTTGCATGGTTACTTTTATAGGAGACTCTTGGAAAGTCACCAAGGCTGCTTTTGTTGTGGCAAGAGGTAAGAAGGTAGGAATATTATATTTATCTACCTGTATTACTGATTCCTTTTTACATTATCTACTTTAGATTCAGATGCATGCATGTGGCATAATCAGTTGGGTCATATGAGTCAAAAAGGAATGTAGATCTTAAAGGCTAAGGGTAAGCTATCATATTTGAAAGATTTAGATCTTTATTTCTGTGAGCATTGTATCTTTGGAAAGCAAAAGAGAGTGATATTTCTCAAAGTTAGGGAAACTAAGAAGGAGTAGAAATTAGATTTTGTACACTCAGATGTATGGGGACCAACTCAGGTAGCTTCTCATGGAGGATCCTAGTATTATGTTACTTTCATTGATGATGCTACAAGAAAGGTATGGGTTTATTGTATTAAACGTAAATATGATGTTTTAAAGACTTTTAAAAGATGGAAATCCCTTATTGAGAATGAATCAAATTTTAAGTTAAAGTGCCTTAGATCTGACATTGGTGGTGAATACTGTAGCAAGGATTTGAATGATTATTGTTCAGTGAATAGAATACGTAGAAAAAGAATGGTTCCAAGAACACCACAAGAGAATGGTGTTGTAGAAAGAATGAACATGACAATCATGGAATGTGCTAGAAGTATGAGGATACATTCTGGATTACCCTTGCAATTTTGGGCAGAAACAATTGATACAATGGTTTATTTGATTAACCATGGCCCTTTAAGTTCACTAGATGGAGGAATACCAAATGAAGCATGGACTGAAAAGAGGTAGACCTTTATTTTCTTAAATTTTTGGTTCGAAGTTTTTGTGCATGTTGATAAGGAAAATAGAAAAAGTTGGATAAAAAATCCAAGAGGTGCACTTTCATTGATTATGGATTTGGTGATTTCAGTTTCTATTTTTTGGATTTAGAGAATTCTAAAATTATTAGGAGCCATGATTTTGAATGGAATGAAAAGAGAATGTACAGGATCAAATTTTGGTACCCAAGGATGAGAAAATTGAGAAGTTTATTGATGAAAATGAACTCTCGGGTTTTAAATAAACACCTACAAATACACAGTAACTGTGGTCGGTTAGTCCCTGACCGACATTGGTTAGATGAACCACCGATGGTTACAGAGGATCATAACTAACATCGGTTAGTAAAACGACATCGGTTAGAGGTGATCGATGTCGGTCACTATCAGAAGTGGATTCTAATGTCTAGGAGGCCTAGATTGAGCCTCTGGTACCCCAAACTCTTGTGAGAAGCTCACAAAGGGTAAGTAAACCTCTAGAAATATTTACACCTTCTCTATTTTATTTATTGTTGACTGATAGTGGTGAACTAGAGAGTTTTGAAGAAGCAATGCAGGATAAGACCCACGTGTAGTGGGAGCATGACATGGATGAGGAGATGAACTCCTTGGAACAGAACCAAACTTGGGATTTAGTTAAGTTGCCAGTAGGTAAGAGGACATTGTAGAGCAAGTGGGATTACAAAATTAATGAAGAAGAGGGTGGAAAGAAGAGGTACACGGAAAGGCTAGTAGTAAAGGAATTTACACAGAAAGTAGGTATTGAC
The DNA here is from genome assembly GCA_018340775.1 of Taxus wallichiana var. yunnanensis. Classification (NCBI taxonomy): domain Eukaryota; kingdom Viridiplantae; phylum Streptophyta; class Pinopsida; order Cupressales; family Taxaceae; genus Taxus; species Taxus wallichiana. Next base: position 505,515,620 of record CM031240.1, on the reverse strand, counting down.
TTTGTTGAAATATTTTCTCTTGTTGTTAAGATGAATTCTATTCATATTGTATTGAATTTAGTTGTAGTAGAAGATTTTCACTTAGAGAAACTAGATGTGAAGATGACTTTGCTTCATGGTGATTTGGATGAAGAAATTTATATGCAAAGCAGCAACTTGGGTATGAAGTAAAGGGTAAGGAGAAACTAGTGTGTGGGTTGAAAAAGAGCCTATATGGGCTCAAGAAAGCTCCAAGGCAATGGTACATGAGGTTTGATAGTTTTATGCATGATCATGTTTCCTTGAGATGTGAATCTGACCATTGTGTTTATTTAAAGAAGCTTGAAAATGGGAGCTATATTATTTTGTTAATGTATGTGGATGATATGCTTATTACAGGATTTAGTATGTAGGACATTGGTGAGCTTAAGAGAAAGCTAGCTCACACATTTGCTATGAAGGATTTAGGAGCTGCAAAAAGAATCCTTGGCATGTAAACACATAGAGATAGGAAAAACAAGAAATTGTATTTGTCTCAGGAGGATTATATCTATAAGGTGTTAGAAAGGTTCAACATGTAGAATGAAAAACTTGGTTAGCACACCTATGGTGGACACTTCAAATTGAGCAAAGACAAAGTGTCCTTCATCACATAAGGAAGTCAAATACATGACACGAGTGCCATGTGCTTCATAGTTTGGAAGTCTCATGTATGCTATGGTTTGTACTGGACTCAGGACATTACACAGTAGTGGGATTTATGAGTAGATATATGGCTAATCTAGGTAAAGAACATTAGAAAGTAGTCCAATGGATACTCAGGTATTTGAAACATCTAGCATGCAGTTATGTTATGGAGGTTCAAATATTTCATTATGTGGCTATGTTGATTCAGATATGGCTGGAGATCTGGATGGTAGGAGGAGCACTACTAGATATATTTTCACCATAGGTGGAAAGACAGATGGATTTCAGATTGCAAAAGGTTATGGATTTGTTTACTACAGAGGCAGAGGATGTTGCAGCTACAAAGGCTCGTAAGGAGATGATATGGATGAGTAGGTTCATGGAAGAGTTGGGAAAGAAGAAAAGTGATTGTAAATTGTTTAGTGATAGTCAAAGTGCAATTCATTTGGAAAGAACTCAGTGTTTCATTCGAGAATGAAACACATTCAGTTGAGGTATCACTTCATACGGCATGTATTGGAGGATGGACAATTAAATATAGAAAAGATTCATATGAGCAAGAACCTTGCAGATATGCTAATGAAGCCATTAGCAAAGGAGAAGTTGGAGCTACACTCCACTTATGTTGGTCTTCGAGTTTGAGACTTGAAGAGGGAGAAAAAAAGCTAAGGAAGAATCCAAGAATGACGTTGTATAGGTATGGTGCAGTAATAAAAATCCAAGTGGGAGATTGTTGAGTTGTGGAGCTCAATTACTTCATTTTAGCATGCAATTGGAACTTGTTGGAAAACATAGTAACCGACATCGGTTAAGGGCAGACCGACATCGGTCAGGGAAGACCGACATTGGTCAAGGGAAAGTAGGAACTAACGACGATTAGGTAGAACCAACATCGGTTACCTGTGTGACGAAGTTTTAATTAACTCTCAGGAATTATATCTATTTTTAGCATTAAAATAGATTTATTAATTGTAATTGCATGGCTAAGTGCCCTAAGGCTAAAAATGACTATATGAAGTTAAAATTAGGGTTTAGAAGTAAGTGTGTGGATCATAATTACAAGATAATTATGTGAGAGAGATTTCTTGGTGAAGAAGAAGAAAAGCTTGAAGGAAGAAAGTACTAAACATTTGAGAGGTGTGGAAGATTGTAAATATTCATTGTATATCTTGTCAAAGATTTGGATAATAGATTGGCTTGTTTCTTGGTGGATGTAGCCCACATTGGGTGAACCATGTTAAATATGGTGTTGATTTATGTCTCTTATTTTGTATATTTCTTCTAGTAGAATATCCACTTTTATTTGCATGTATGCTTAGATCTGATATATTGTCTGTACAACCGGTGTGCTAACCCCAACAATTATGGAGTTGTGAGACTCATTCCATAAGGTGCATAAGTGACCCTAATTTATTATATTTATTAAAAAATTTAAAGAATAATAAATAAAACTTGTTGTTGCAGGCTCATAGCACCCCTGGATGTAGATCAGGCTTCTAGGTTGATCACTCTAGCATCCAGTGTGATTGCACAACATGGAAACCTCTCTCCAAGCGTGGGACTTGTGAAACTGAGAGAGGAATCTCCAGATTAGAGGCTGGTTCCTCAAACTCCTCTGATTTAGATCTAATGCTTGCACAACTATAGAGGTTCAGATCCTAATCCTACTCTAACTTGCAAGGAGACAGGGGTAGAAGTGCAAAAATTGAAACTAACTAAAGATGGTGATGCACCAAAAGGAGTGGTGAAACATATTTGTCATGCAAATAGACACAGACCAAATTTCACAACATAAAACATACATAGACTGATAAGGTATAATTTAGGATCTGAAATGAAGCAAAATAATACAAACAGAGGATCAAACCCATTAACAGAGCTTGCATTATCATTTTAGTGTCGAAACACGCACTACACCCTCGAGAGGTAAAAGAAAACTATTACAATCTTTGGAGAGGTCTACTCCTTGCATCAATCACTTGCTGCAGGTGAAAGAAGGAGTCTGCTATGCCCAAAAAATGTTCCCCATTTGGTTGTGAGCCAAATCTGCCTTTTACATCACAAGGGTCGAGCCTAGGAGACAGAAACGTACAAAAAACGTGAGAGCCCATTCCTTCTTGACCGCAGGTGCATTAAAATGGCATGGGGGACCTTACAAACCGATACCTTGTCATTTTGACCGAATTACAGGAGAATGCAACCCATTCTCGCATTAAACTGCAGTATTTGAAATGTCGGGCTTCGCCATGAACATGCGTCAGATCTGATTCTCAATTTTATCTCTCCAAACTACACCAAAATTCAAGATTAACCCTATAATCACGTAGATAATTTCATAAGCTTTCCGTTGATATAAAGAACGTGCAAATCTGAGCTCTGGATCAAAAGATATGGAGATCTGAAGATTTAGGGCACAAAACAGGTGAAACAGATTTTTAAATTTCTTCCCGCGCTCTGCCACCTGGATGACACGTGGCATGCATTGATTGGTCGTCAGGGGCATAGGGCAGACCTTTACTTTTAGCTTTTGGGTGAACTTCTTGCCAAATTCTCTAACTCCTCCCCGAGCTCCGCATTCCTTGCTCCATAGGACACGTGTCCTCTTTTGATTGGCTTAGGCTGACCCCTCAAACCTCGCCCTTTGAATTTTGGACTTTTCTCCTTGTGACACGTGTCATGATTTGGTTGGTCCGCAGGTCTGCCAGCTCTTTCACGTCCACCACGTCCATTTGTCCCGAATGTCCCAGTGCTGTCTGGGACAAAAACTTCCGATCCGCCCGAAATGGGCTTCCCTGTCCCTTTTCTGCCGGTGACACGTGGCGTGATCTGATTGGCTCTCGATTTTTTGGCTATCCGCGTCCCTTTGTCCTGAATGTCCTAGTACAAGAGTTCCCCTGTTTTGGCCGAACCGGCTGGTTCGCGTCCTTCGCATCTTCTTGTCCCAAATGTCCCAGAGTAGTTAGTCGATTTTCTTCTCCTTCGGCCGAACCAGCTTTCCGCGTCCCGCGCGTCCCGACGGCCCGGATGTTCCTTTGCTCTGCAGACTGCCTAGCGGCCTTTCGGCCGATTCGCGCCCCGATGTCCCTCACGTCCCGACCATTGTGAGGACTAGGACTTAGCCATTTTTCATGATTTTTCTGCCCAAGCTTGCTTTTGCAACTTTTTAAACCTTTTCTCAGAACTTGCTCTTTTCAACCTGGATAGGAGAGTTAAACAAAATCTGAGGAGACCCTGGGAACATGATTTTTTTCCCTGAATCAATCAATTTGCCTGGGGCTTGAGAATTCAATGCATGTTATCAAAATTTACTCTGGGGGGTGAATTTTGGATAACAATTGGCGACTCAACGGGGGTACCTGCCTACTGGGTGAAAAGACCAGTAGCTGAAGCAGTCCATTGGGCATGGAGTTATCAAACATTCAGTTTAGAATCCCAACTGACTAAGAATGTGTAAGGAGGAAGATGGAATATCACCTAATGAAAGCAAAAGACTGCAAAACATCTCCATGGATAGCAAGCTTGTGCCAAAGCACTTAGGGAAAACAAAACTAACCTACAACAAAACAATGTGCACAAGCACTTGGAGGAAAGAAAATCTAATCTAATATTTACAGAGGTAGTGAACTTCCCTCTAGAAGCAACGCTTGAGATAGATTCCATTGACTGGAATCTGCAGTTCTTCACCATCCAATGAGGCCAATTAGAAAGCATTGCTGTTCTTGCACTTTGTGACCATGTATGGGCCACTCCAAATGGCATCAAATTTTGAATGCCTTCCCGGTTTTGCTCTATCCACATCCCATTTTAACACTAGATCTCCAACTTGAAAAGATCTATCTTTGGCCTTCCTATCAAAGGTCTTCTTGATCAAAGCTTGATCCTTTTCCATTACTTGGGATGCCTGGTTTCTGATCTCTTGCAGCTCCATCAACTCTACATACCTCACCTCCATGGGCTCAAACTCTAGCAACTCCAGCTGCTTCATGAGTTCCAATGTTGGCAACTCAAGTGACATGGGCAAGATTGCCTCTCTTCCATAGACAAGCCTAAATGGAGAGTTACTTGTGGATCTTTTGGGAGTTATCCTATCAGCCCATAAGGCTGATTTCAGTTTGGTATGCCAAGACCTCTGATTCTCATCAAGAGTCCTCCTAATGATCCTCAACAAGTTCTTGTTTGTAGACTCGGCTTGGCCATTACCCTGAGGGTAATAGTTCGATGAAGTGCTTAGGTAAATACCGTTCTTGACAGCCCACTCAGTCACCCTAGATCCAATGAATGCCAATGCATTATCAGAGATTATTGTAGCAGGTACACCAAATCTAGTTGTTATTCCCTCATAAAAGTCTAAGATGCTAGACTCATTTACCTCTTTGAGTGCTACTGCTTCTGTCCATTTGGTGAAGTAGTCTCATGGTCAAAAATCCATTTGTGCCCTTGGCTTGAAATGGGATTAATGACTCCGATGAAGTCCAAACCCCATTGCATGAATGGTTGGTCAACTGAGATTGGATGCAATGGGAGGGCAGCAAGTCTCTCTTTTCCTGTGAAGAATGCACAATTCTTACACCTCTTGATCCATGCATAGCAATCACTGAAGATTTTAGGCCAATAATAACCAGCCTTCATGATTTTTAGAGTTGTCACTCTTGGTGCAAAATGGCCACCAGCTGGTCCACCATGAAACTCTTCCAACACCCTTTGAATCTGATTTGTGCTAATGCATCTCAGTGGCACTCCATTCACATCTTTCTTGAAGAAAACTCCATCAACAATGGCATACGGAACAACCTGCAACCTAAAGTGTCTCCTTTGGGTCTTGTTCATCTTTGGGGGCACGAGCTGTACCTAGGAAGTGTATAACGCCTTGGGTCCAGCAAGAAGTGGGGAAGCATTGTCTTCTTCTTGATTGCCACTTGGCCCATGGCTTTCTGGACTCACAAACAGCCTGTTCTTTGTTACATAATTCTTTTTGCTTCCCCAAAACCAGTTGCTTACATAGTCCTTTCCCTCTTACCAGCTTGGTGACCTTGATCTCAATGTCATATTCCATGACACGGGTGATCCAACCTGCCCTTTTCTCATTCAAATCCTTGTTGAGGAGGAAGTCCTTAACTCCAGCATGTGAGACCAGCAACTGGACCTTGTTGTTTGAGATTAAATGCTTGAATTTCTTCAAGCTTCTGATTACTGCAAGCACATGCTTCTCAATAAAAGAGTACCTCACCTCATAGTCATCTAGGCTCTGGCTGAAGAAGGCAACCGGCTGCTCATCATTATCTTTGTTCTACTGTACTAGAATGGCAGAAATAGTGTCATCACCTCCAAATGCATAGAGGATGAAATCCTTGGAGAAGTCTGGGTTGATGAGAGTTGGTGCTTGAGAGATAGCTTCTTTGATTGCTTCAAAACTCTCCTTGCCTTCTGCTGTCCACTTAAAAGCCATGCTCTTCTTTAACATTTTGGTGATGGGCTTGACAAGGGCTGCAAAATCTGGGACAAACCTGCGGACAAAATTGATCCTTCCCAAGAAGCTTTGAAGAGCCTTCTTGTGACTTGGCAATGGTAGTGCTCTTATGGCTTCAACCCTCTCTGGATCAATTACCAGTCCCTCTTTCGAGACAATATGGCCTAGAAGTTTCCCCTCATGAGCCAGGAATATGCATTTTTTGGGATTCAATGATACCCCAAATCTTCTACACCTCTGAAATACCTGCCTCAGATGAAAAAGGTGATCCACTGCATTTTTGGAGAATACAGTGATGTCATCAAGATATATCAAAACTATTTTATTGATCAACCCCTTGAATGCCATATCCATTGCCCTTTGGAAAGTGGCTCCAGCATTTGATAGGCCAAATGGCATCTTCTTGTAGGCATATGTTCCCCATTTGGTTGTGAAGGCTGTCTTGAACTGATCTTCCTCCCTCACCATAATCTGATTGTAGCCTGAGTAGCCATCAAGTAGTGAAAACCTTTCTGAACTAGCTACAACCTGCAATATTTGCTCCATGGAAGGGAGTGGATAATGATCCTTGAGAGAGGCTCTATTCAAATCTCTGAAGTTGACACACAACCTGATCTCTCCATTCTTCTTTCTGACTGGGACTAAGTTGGTGACCCAACTTGAGTGTTTGATGGGGAAGATGATATTGGCCTCAATAAGCTTGCTTAACTCTTTTCTCATGAGAGGTTCAATATGGGGATTCACTGGCCTTTGCTTTTGCCTGACAGGCTTGGATTCCGGATCCAACTCAATAGTATGTTGTGCCAACTTTGGGTTGAAACCTCTTAGATCTTTGTAAGTCCAAGCAAAGACATCTGGGAACTCTTGACAAAGCTGAACAAAATCAGATTTCTCTTGTGAGGTACTTACTTTGCCAATCTGCAATGTTTTGCCTTCTTCCACTAAAATAGGCTCTGAATCTTCACCCTTTACTTGAATGTTCACTTTCTCCTTCCGGAACTGATCATTCGGGTTGAAGATTGACTCCAAGGTTATGAGGCCTTTTGGTAATTTTTTAGTTCTCAGCTACACCACTTGGTCACCATACTGATGCAGCTTGTCTTGATTCCTGGCGGAGAACTCAGCTTCTTCTTGTAGGAAATTAACAATTTGCTGATCATTCTCGAAGACTTGCCAACTTGTATTGTTATCTGGAATAGCTGGTCTCACAACCACTTTGATATGAGGCTAAGATTTTTCACTTTTGATATTTTCTACAACGTCAAATGTAGCCCCAATTGCTGCCACGGCTTCATTCTTTTTCTTGGGATGGAATTGATGCTAAAAGCTTCAAAATCTTCAATAAGATCCCATACCTGATTTTTGTAGTTCTTCAACATATCATTTTTAGCAGCATTTTTTCCTTTGAGTTGGTTTACGATCAAATCACTATCACCAAATACTTGTAAATTCCTGATGCCTTTCTTCTTTGCCCAGTGCAATCCATGAATTAAGGCTTCATACTCAGCTGTGTTGTTTGAGCAAGAAAACTGAAAACGGAAGGCTGAGTAATACTTTATACCTTGTGGTGAAATGAGCATAGCTCCTCCTCCTACACCTTGTCTACTCCTTGACCCATCAAAGAACAATTGCCATACTTCATTCTTGTCTTTGTGATCCGGCTTGGTGATGCTGGGGAGAGGTTGATTCTCTTCATGTAAACAATAAACTCCTAGCGCAGATTCTTCTACTTCTTGATAGGGATCAAAAGCATGTATCTTGTTTGCCCATTCATCAAGAGTTAGATCCGGGATACTTCCAACCTTGGTGTCAGCCTCATCAGTGCTAGGGTGATCTTCTTGATCAAATGCTGAGCAATTGGCATTAATCTGACTTGGAGTGTAAGGCTCAATATGGAAGTTTGCAATAGGTTCGGACCTGATTGTGGCTTTGGTTCCATATCTTGTTCTGAACAACATGTGTGACCAATCCACCGAAAGATAGCCTCCAATTTTAGCAGTGAAGTCTCTTGACAAGCACAATGCAAAGAGTGGTGGCAGGTCTATGATTGATACATCTTGTAAAACAACAACATTTGGACATGCGTGCAAGGTAAGACTCAAATTTCTAATCACTCCAACTGTTGCTATTGCTGTCCCATCTAGCTGCACTACCCCTTTAGATGTTATTTCATACTGGAGCCCTAGCTGATCAGCTATCTGTTTAGGCATTACTGAGCTACTTGCCCCGGAGTCTATCATGCAATTATGTACTAGCTGATTTCCAATGATTAATGAAACATAGAAAGGAGGGGGCTTCAACATTTTACCTTGTTGCCCTCCATGACTTCCTTCAGGCTGGGCAGCATTTGTAAGCACTTTGTCTTGCATCTGAACCTCTTTTGATTCAAGTTGGCCAATCCTTCATGGCAGCTTGCAATAGATCTCTTTGGCCTGGGATAGATAGGGATTCCCACATAGATATGTTGGCGTTTGTCTTCTTCATCTGATCAATGATACTGAATGGTGATGAAGGATCTCTATGTTGTCCCTTGGTTTTCACATTTACTCCTTGCACGTGGGTAGCAATAGCTGGCATTTGAATTGGCCTAGGGGCTGTTCGTAGCTGCCCTTGTGCATTTGAAACTGGACTTTGCTTGCCAATCATTTGTGGAGCCATGGAAGGTTGTGGATTGGCTGGGGCTAATGGCTATTCTTCACCCAAATTTCTCCTCTTTGACCTTGTGTTGGCTGCAACACCTTGAGAAACTACGCTTGATTCATGCCACAGAAATCTTCCTTGCACCAGCTTCACCAATGTGGTGTCATTTGGGGCTGATTCTTTGTTGAAATTTTTCTTGTTGTTGATTGTTTCCTTGACTGCCCTCGCCGTCCACACCAAAGAGTTGTCACCATTAGTACTTGATTGAGAGCACCATTGAAACACATGGATTGGTTATGAGGCTCATTGCATGGAAAGCACCAATCATATTCCTGAGCAATGTTGTTCTGTGTTGGCACTAATGCCTTAGAGGCAGATATGGCATTTGGATTATAGGGTTGGAATGGTCTATTGGCAGGAGGCCTTGTTTGATTCATATTTGCAGCTAGATTAGGTGGTCTTTGTGGTTGGTATGGCTGCCTATTAGGCTGAGCTTGGGGTTGATAAGAAGGTCTGAAACCTTGGGCTTGTTGCCTCTTGAGAGTAACTAGCTCATTGCCTAGGTTTTGCAATTGCTTCATGACCTCTTGAAGCTCATTTGGGGCACTTGGAGATGAAGTGGAAGCTTCATTTGAACTCTGATTTCTAGGAGTGGGAGAGGAGCCAAATTAGGTGCTTGATGGGTGTTTGGGCTCTCTAAACTTGGAAACAATGGCATGGGAGGTCTAGGGGCAAGTTTTCCAGCTTGGATTAAACAATTTTCAGCCCTAATGGCAATGCTATAAGCCATAGGGATAGTTATGCCTCCCATGGACTGAATCAACATAGAAATATCAGAATTTAAAGCTTTGAGATAGTAGAGAAAAGCACCTTCTGCTGTTGGCTTGACTGCCACTGGAATCCTCTCCCAAGTTTTTTGAAATCTGAAGTTGAAATCGGTCAGCTACTCATTGGGAGCCCTCTTGATGGTTGTTAGCTGCTCCAAAAGAGACAAGTTGTCTCCCTTCTCTCCAAATTTCTCATGAAGTGCAATACACAGCTGATTCTAGTTTGTGATAGAACCAGCTCCAAGGCTCCTAAACCATTGTAATGCTTTACCCTTGAAGGAAGATGCCAGTAACTTGACAGCCACTTGCATTTCATTGATTTCATGAATTGCACAAAGGTTAGCAATATCTTTAACATGATCACCTGGAGTAGTCTGATTTTCTCCAGTGAAGTAGGGAATGTTCTTCAAGGCTGCAATAGGAACTGGATGTTGTGCATTGAGAGCAAGTGGGCTGCTGCCTGTGAAGTTGACGTAGGGATTGTTCTGAGCCATTCTAATTGGTCTTAAAACCCTTGTTGACTGAATGAAAGGCCTACCAGGTGGAGGAGTTGAGAGAGTTCTGTTTGGTGGAGATGGAGACCTTTGAATCCTTCTTCCTCTTTGCCTTCTTCTTGGAGATAATTACAGGTATTCAAACAGCACTTCTTCTTCTCCAACTCTTGACCTTGTGGTGATTCTTCTCATGAGTTTTCAGGCCTGCACTTGGAACCAGCTGGTTCTTCCCCTTGGAGTCGCCAGATATGCAAATAATAGCTCTTTTTAAGCAAGAAAAATGCAGCAGATGCACATCAACCCTACTGCAATAAAAATGAGACCTCTAGTCCCACCGGGTGTGCCAAAACTGTTGTTGCAGGCTCACAACACCCCTGGATGTAGATCAGGCTTCTAGGTTGATCACTCTAGCATCTAGTGTGATTGCACAACATGGAAACCTCTCTCGCAAGCGTGGGACTTGTGAAACTGAGAGAGGAATCTCCAGATTAGAGGCTGGTTCCTCAAACTCCTCTGATTTAGATCTAATGCTTGCACAACTACAGAGGTTCAGATCCTAATCCTACTCTAACTTGCAAGGAGACAGGGGTAGAAGTGTAAAAATTTGAAACTAACTAAAGATGGTGATGCACCAAAAGGAGTGGTGAAACATGTTTGTCATGCAAATAGACACGAACAAAGTTCACAACATAAAACATACACAGACTAATAAGATATAATTTAGGATCTGAAATGAAGCAAATAATATAAACAAAGGACTGAAACCCATTCACAGAGCTTGCATTATCATTTCAGTGTCAAAAACACGCATTACACCCTCAGAGAGGTAAAAGAAAACTGTTACAATCTTTGGAGAGGTCTGATCCTTGCATCAATCACTTCTTTGGAGGTGAAAGAAGAGTCTCGCTATGCCCAAAAATGTTCCCCATTTGGTTGTGAGCCAAATCTACCTTTTACATTACAAGGGTCGAGCCTAGGAGACAGAAACGTACAAAAAAGTGAGAGCCCATTCCTTCTTGACTGCAGGTGCATTAAAATGGCATGGGGGACCTTACAAACCCATACCCTATCATTTTGACCGAATTACAGGAGAATGCGACCCATTCTGCATTAAATCTGGTCGCTGAAATGTCACTTCTGGCCATGAACACGCGTCAGAGCCATTTCTCAATTTTCTCTCTCTAGACTACACCAAAATTCAATATTAACCCCAAAATCACATAGAGAATTTCATAAGATTTCCGTTGATATAAAGAACATGCAAATCTGAGCTCTGGATCAAAAGATATGGAGATCTGAAGATTTAGGGCACAAAACAGGTGAAACGGATTTTTAAATTTCTTCCCACGCTCTGCCACCTGGATGACACGTGGCATGCATTGATTGGTCGTCAGGGGCGTGGGGCAGACCTTTACTTTTAGCTTTTGGGTGAACTTCTTGCCAAATTCTCTAACTCCTCCCCGAGCTCCGCATTCCTTGCTCCATAGGACACGTGTCCTCTTTTGATTGGCTCGGGCTGACCCCTCAAACCTCGCCCTTTGAATTTTGGACTTTTCTCCTTGTGACACGTGTCATGATTTGGTTGGTCTATGGGTCTGCCGGCTCTTTCGCGTCCACCGCGTCCATTTGTCCCGGATGTCCCAGTGCTGTCTGGGACAAAAACTTCCGATCCGCCTGAAATGGGCTTCCCTGTCCCTTTTCTGCCGGTGACACGTGGCGTGATCTGATTGGCTCTCGATTTTTCGGCTATCCGCGTCTTCCGCGTCCCTTTGTCCCGAATGTCCCAGTACAAGAGTTCCCGTTTGGCCGAACCGGCTGGTTCACGTCCTTCGCATCTTCTTGTCCCAAATGTCCCAGAGCAGTTAGTCGATTTTCTTCTCCTTCGGCCGAACCGGCTTTCCACGTCCCGCGCGTCCCGACGGCCCGGATGTTCCTTTGCTCTGCAGACTGCTTGGCGGCCTTTCGGCCGATTCACGCCCAGATGTCCCTCACGTCCCGACCATTGCGAGGACTAGGACTTAGCCATTTTTCATGATTTTTTCTGGCCCAAGCTTGCTTTTGCAACTTTTTAAACCTTTTCTCAGAACTTGCTCTTTTCAACCTGGACAGGAGAGTTAAACAAAATCTGAGGGGACCCTGGGAACATGATTTTTTGCCCTGAATCAATCAATTTTCCTGGGGCTTGAGAATTCAATACATGTTATCAAAATTTACTCTGGGAGTGAATTTTGGATAACAAAACTTAAACAATTATTTTAGTAAAAATATAGCTTCAAAAAACACATATCATAACTTGTATACAAACCAATATCGCACATACATGTTATTGCGTATATGCATTATAACATGCACACACTTTTGGTTTGATAATTAATGAACATGGAATTTTAAAACACATACACTTTTTTATAAAACATGTACACATTTTTATTCAAATCACTTTTTTGGCTACATTCCCCTAACTCCTGGGCACTTACCCTACCATAGAGAAGAGTCATACATGGTAGTTGGTAGATCTTCCTTAAGGGAAGGATGTGATAGGAGTGAAATGGGTCTACAAGACTAAGTATAGTGCAAATAGAAAAGTGTAGAAACATAATGAAAGTTTATTTGTAAGAGGATTTACAAAATAATATGGAGTAGATTATAATGAAAAATTTACTCTAGTAGCTCATTTGGACATGGTAAAGACAATAATGACGATAAAAATATCAAAGAAAATTGCCTATAAATCAAATGGATTTGAAATAGTTTTTTTAAATGGATTTATTTAAGAGGAAGTGTATGTAAAACAACCAAAAATTTATGAGATCAAAGGCCATGAAGTAAAGGTGTACAAGTGAGAAAATTACTCTAAACTTAAACAAACTACTAGATCATGGTACACTAGGATTCTACTTATTTGATTCAGAATGGCTTTAGTAGGTGTAACAATGAGACTAATTTATACATCACAATAAATGAAAAAGTTAAAAATTCTCATTTTATGTTTATATGTAGATGATTTAATCATTAATGGAGATCTATCCACATATTCATTTAAGTCAGTCATGAAGAAATAATTTGAGATTAATGGTTTAAGCCTAGTGAATTATTTTTGGCCATTGAAGTTCAAAAATCAGAAGATGGAATTTTTTAGTTCACATAAAACTATTCTAATTACATCTTGAAAATATTTAACATGTTGAGTTTCAAGCCAACCCCAACACTAGCTTCAATAAGATTGAAATTAAACAAAGAAGACAATGGGTGGATTATGGATCCAACACTGCTCAAAAGATTAGTTGGTAGTCTTATGTATTTGATGACCACAAGGATTGATATTATGTATGGTGTGATCCTCATCACAAAATTCATGGAGTCTCCTAAATAATCAAATTGGTAGGATGGAAAAAGAATTTTAAGGTATATATGTGGAACTAAAAATTATGGAATCTTGTATTCAACATCTAATGAGTTTAAACTCACATGCTTTATCTGAGATAGTGACTATTTTGGTAGAATAGATAATATAAAAAGTAAAATCGAACATGTTTTCCACTTTCTAATAGGGGTAGTTTCATGGGAATAAAAGAAATATCCCATAGTCGAGTCTATCTTCATAAAGGTAGAATATGTGGCACCCACAAGAGTAACATGTCAAGTTGTTTGAATGAGAATAATACTAAAGGATTTGATACAAAATCAAGAAGAGGCTGCAATTTTTTTTTGTGAAAACTCAACTATAGCATTGACTAACAACCATATCTTTTATAAGATAATTAAATATATAAACACAAGATATTATTTCATCAGGGAGTTGGTTAATAACAAAGAGATACGTCTATGATTTTATATATCTCACGATAAATTTGTTAATATATTTAAAAAGAATTTTGGAAAATATGAATTTGAGTATTTGAGAAGTTTTTGGGCATCTATGATCAGGATATGCAAGCTCGGAGACATATAACACGATTACGGAGATATACAAACCAACTCTAGAAATACACAACCAACTTCGAGAAATGCATAAAATAATTTTTGGAATCAACTCCCGAATGATATAAAGATAGAATGTTGAAATTAAGGGGGATTTTTATAAATTTAGATAATTTCTCTGCTAATATATTTTTAGGCAAATAAAAATTTGCATTTATCTCGCATGTAGTCCGTAGCATTTTATTATTTTAATAATTATCGGTTTTGTCCAATTTTATTCCTAAATTTAGGAAAAGCTAAATAAAGCATATTGCTCTGCATGACCTATGTTTGGTGTTAATCCATCTATAAATATGAGGTATATGTAATATTTTTTTTAAGGAAGGGAAAGGGAATAATAAGAAGCATATAATAACGTTGAAGGATTAGGTTTTATTTTACGTATAAAATTACCGTCTTTTTATTACTGTATTTCTTAGTATTCACTTGCCTATCTCCTTGAAAATTTTTACTATTGTTTGATGAATGAGAAGGGAATAGATTAATTGCAATATGATTACTATAATAATGAATTAAAACCTCAAGAAAAGGTAACTAATAACTATTCTATATTTGCATAATAAGTTCCCTATACCTAAATGTAGGTTTCAAATTAGCGAATGTACCAAATTTATAAAAATTACTAGGTACCCAATAATGAGTGAAGATCTCATGAAATTGGGCTGTCTTTTATTACAATCAATGTGTGAATGGTAAAAAGGAATTGTGAACAATTTTCTCTTTATTTATTAAATAATATAGGGTATTTACAATATTGTCTTAATATCATTGAAAATTCATACTAGTAGCTTATTTTTTGAAGTGCGGTGTGATCAAAATCATACTATATGAAAACCAATGATTGAAAATAGTTGGAGGACTATAGGATACATTCTAGAAAAGTGGGAAAGAGAATGCCCTAGATCTATCTTTAAAAAAATACATTATGTTTAGAAACCACTAGATTGAAAAGTTATATATTTCATAAACATAATTTCTTGCAACATTTCATCTAATGCTGACCAAAACAATCATTGGGAAGATTATGTAGGTATTGTTGATGGAATTTTTAGTTTCCGAATCTTTGATAATTCTTGAATTAATGTCATTTGTAAAATCACAAATTATATTCCAATTTACTCTTAGCCTTGTATTATAAAATCCAGACCTAGACATGTTGGAGGATGGAAATGGTGGCATGATCACTAAGAAATACAATCCACATTTTAACATATTGGATTTAATAAAGGTCAATAATTAAGGAGAAAATTTTGTATGTAGTGTTCAATATAGTGGACCTAAGATATGGGAAAAATAAAGTGGGTTGGAAAAGTAATATTCCTTTATATGTAAGTAAAAGTGGATAGATATCCAAATACTTCCATTTGGTATTTTGGCTAAGGATTTACTATGCTAATAGTATGGCCTATAAGCTTGTAAACCTTAGAAATTTTAGGTGAGGCAAAAATACCTTGTTTAAGACCCCTGTTTGGACCCTAGTTCAAATATCCATATCCATGAATGAGAATTTCATGTTTAGTTTTAGCGAGTTGTACCCCTGCAAACCTTTCCATTTTAGGCTATATAAGCATACTTTGTATACACAAAACATTGGGATAATTAAGTTTAAGCATCAATATCCATGCTTAGGACAGATTGTGTAACTAAGATACTTTAGCTATATAGGGTAACAAAAATTCTCTAATGTCAATCAAGATCAGCTCCCTATATTTCTAATTCAAAATATGTTATACAAGTATTAGGTTGAGGTTTATCTTAATCCCCAACCCTTTTGGGTACATCTAGAAACATTAAGGGTTTAGGGGAAGAAATTCAACAACCAAGGAGACCTTGAGATATGATATTTTGTGATTTATTTACTAACTAAATATAGATCAATTCATCTTACCTAATGTAATATTTTTGTAAACAATATTTTTTTATTTTGAATCTTTGAACACTATGTAATAGATGAAAATTTTTAACACATAATTTTAACAAAGTATCGGTATATCGTATCTATTTGGAGCAGCAACAAAAAAGTGAGTGGAGTAATGATAATGTGTAACCAAAACATAAATACCATACCCATAGTCTTGTGCTTATGTTTTTATATAACTTTTCCACCTTAGAATATATGTAAGCCTAAAATAAGAATTAGTCTTATAGTGAAATAAATAATATAGGGATAGTAAAATTTACTAATTGAACAAGCCTAAAACTGGTATCATCATACTAATATTTAGAGGTATTTGTATGCACCCAAAAATTACATGGTGTAACATGGAAGAACATGATATGTCTCCAATAATAATGAAAAACCTCTTCCAGGGTAATATTGAAGTCTAGATCCTCCCCCTCTCCTTTCCATTATTTTCATGAATTAGTTCACCTTATTTTTCATGTTGAGGAGTTCATTCTTGTTCAAAGTTGTTTATTGTCCCTATTTTAGCTCCTTTTTACTTGAGGTTACTAACCATCACGGTGGTTGTGCAATTGTCATGATGGTTAAACAAGCGCCACTATCGACAGAGAAACAATTAAGCAACCAACCCTCTTTCGACGGTGACGGTCCTGTCACCTTCTAACCAATAATTAAAATATGTGTTTAACAATACATGTTTGGATTTTGGGCATGATTTTCTCCCTCATCTCTCAACCAAATTGTCTATATTTGGGCTTATTGGATTCGTATTGAATTCCTCTTCTTCATTTACTAAGTTTATAAGGTTGAATACTTATCCTTCGAGATGATTTATCACTTCTTGTTTGACACTTGTAGATTGAATTATTCTTTCCCAACATTCTATAAAAACCAAAATTTTACCTTTATGATAAGTTGGATATTTGATATTTTTGTGAAGAGTTATCTTTATTGAAATTTAGAGAGAGAACACATAGATAAACCAATGTATTTACTATATTCTTCCATGAAGTTTATATTCATTCATCTCTTGCACCAAGAAAGCCATATCCATGTTTTTTCTTTATTACCAGATATCATTCTCACATCCTAGGATCACTTGGACTTCATTTTTGAAAGATTATGCAAAGATAAGGAGACAACAAGTGCATTTTATATATGGGAAGCTACCACAAAATAATAGTAAGCTGTGTTAGGGATGTATTTAAATTATTTAAAGTTTTATATAATTTTATTTAGTGTCATTATAAGAATTTGTGTGTTTAGATCAATACAATAAGAATATTTCATCACTTACCATATATATTCCTTAGTATTTATTTCAAATATTTTCTTACATAAATATTCCCTTAATAACTTCTTCATGACTTATCCTGTGGATTTTCCTAGGAAATCAATTGGGGAAGAAGTGAGGAAGTCCATGCACTTATTTTATTCCCTTTAATTAGTTTATATATACTTATATTAGGAAATTTCATATAGAAAAGAGGAAATTTCTTTTGAGAAGCTTTTCCCTTTCCGAAAAACTTGAGGTAGAAGCTTTTCTAGAAGATATTTTATTTTATTTTATTTAGATTAATAACTTTCAAATACATTCTTTTAGAATAACATTATCAGACAACCCTACAATAGAGGAATAACCACATCCAGATACTCCTAATTTAGTTTTATTTTAATTAGAAGTGATTGTTTGGCGTACATACTTTCTCCTTGTTTGTGTCTCTAGAAGTTATTTTGTTTATTTATTTTATTTAACATTGGAAAATGCAAAAACACTAGGAATTTAAATTGTTTTATATTTATTCGAAAATCTACATTAAAAATAATAAAAAGAGTTAATATAGTGGCACATTTTTACTATTATAATAATATCAAACGTAGTTTAATTAATTAAAAGGGAATTTAATTGTATTTTACTAAATTCGGGATATTTGGAAATTATTTATTTAAAAATCTAGTATTTAAAGTTTTGTACAAACTTAGAGGACACCAACATTCCAGGTTTATTGTGTCTTAGACTACCTATCCTTAGTCCTCGGCCCCATTTAATCAAATTTTCAGTTCCCCTCATTTTTCTCACAAGTCGGTGTTTCTACATGACCATTCTGATCCGCACCAACCTCGTAGGAGGTTGTTTGAGCTAATTATCAACCCCTAGAAAAAGACCAATACCAGGGAGACATAAATCTTGGTTTGAGAGAACTAGTCTTTAGGTTTACCCCTCTTCTTGCTAAATCATAATGAACTAGATGCCCTTAACAACCATCTAACCATAGTTGAGCAATATTGGGTTGACCTAGCCAATTGAGCAAATCGGGATAAACGACCAAACCCATAGTTTACATTCTACATCATTCATCCGTACTCTTATATGTCCCTATCATGATCAAGATATTTAGAGATGAAAATATAATTCCCTTGAGTATGATAGAAAGGACATGTATTTTTGGTCACATGGACATAGATTGAGAATTACACATGACTATTATCCTTGACCGTAACATTACACCTAATGAGATTAAATAGGCACTCATTGCCCTTAATGAGAAATTTCTTCAATTGTAAGTTGATCCTTTATATTTGGGTCATCCATAGAATCTTGACCCACCATCATCTCCACCTATTCCACTTGACTGCATTTACCTATTCATTTCCATATCATTCCTCACATTTTGGTTGTTTTGACACAACCTTGAGAATTCAAGTACACATATAATTACATGTTATTTTTCTGGTGTACAAATTTTGGTGAACATAACATGAAGGATTAGTTGTTTCTCATTTAAATTTTATTCTCTCTTTTTTTTCACCTTCTCCCTCTCCCATTATTCTATGGGTGTTCATACACCCCTTAAATAAGTTGGGTCGAGGATTATATCGGGCCCATATTAGGCCTAAAATTCTACTACACTCATGTGGATGCTCAATAGTCACCCTTGCAATCTAGGTGGGTTGATAATTATTTGGAAAAATCCCCCTCATCAATTTTATTTTCTACTCAAATGTCAAATCCCCCTTCTAGTTTAAGGATTGAATAAATTGACCAACCATCACCTATCGGGGTCCACGAGAAAATATTTATGGCTCTAATAACTCAAATTTTAAAGGAGAACAAAGGCTATACACATGAGTTTTAATGAGGCCACAAATAAACATATAATGTGATTCCATCCCATATTATTTACAGAGTAATGATGAGCTTTTGGCACGGTTTTCCCAAAGCATGATCAACTTAATGTTATAGAATAATCCCTAGATAGGATGTTGGTATACACATATGTTATTTTATAAAAAAATGCCTCCTTAAACCTACCAAAATTATAAAACACACCACAAAAGGGGGAAAAAATGAGTGAAAAATTCATTAAAGTGTATCATACATCCCCTTAGCCAAATAACACACAACACATACCTAAATAAGGTTCGTAACCTTCATCCGACGATGTCATTTCCACATTGGTAGGAAGAATTAGAGAATTAGAAATTTCCCAAGCTTCACAACCTATATACATAGTTGGGAAAATACCGATTATCACTCCAGTAATAAAAATTAAATTTCTCCTACCAATGCTTAATCAATTCAATAATCACCACAACAAGTTTTTTTGATTAATTCTAACTTGGGTGATCTTCTCACGAGGATTGGGTATACTAATAATGATCCCTCATCCATCTCACACATATCCCGAGTAGGGGCTAGTTGGTAATGCATTTCCATTGCTAAGTATCCAAATAATGAAACCTTCAATAGTGTGTCAACTAAAAATCCATTCCCTAATGTTACTCCTCCTTATATGGATATGTATTCTAAGTCACCAAAATCTTATGTGTATTCTTTCCTTAACCATTTCACGTAGTATTAAGGGACTCTGTATGCCCCAACCAATTCTTATATAACATCTTAGTAAGCTCACCCTCTTATATTTCATCAATAAAATTTAATGGTTGAATCATACGCAATGGGCACATATGCCGAATATTTAAAGGTGCCCCTAGATTTTACCATATAGGGACTCATGCTTCCATGTCCATTGTCGACCTTTCTAAGTTTAAATGAGAGGAGATATGAATTCTCACATAAAATCCATTAGATGAATGACCCCTAAATAACTTCTTCCATTGGATGTAGTATTGGCCAAAATATATTTCCAAAAACCCTTGAAGGGATTTCACTATATTGGTACTATCACATCCCCAAGGCTTCCACACACTATTTCAAATATCTAGTTTCCAAGTTCATCTATTCCTTTGACAAGATCAAATTTTTGCAAATTGGAATCAAGGAATTATTACACATCAAGGAGGAGAAAAATGAATCAGCTACCCAATTCATTCAAAGGTGATGTCAAGTCCTTTATTCCTCCATAAGTGTACCTAACATGGATTAGACAAAACCATGCGACCTCTTTCTCCACTCACTTAATGAAGAAACCAAGGAGGAAGTACAAAATTTCCATTTCATTAGCTATGAGGAAGTACTAGAGGATGCGCTTTGCATTGAACAAAAAACCATTCAAAACAAATGAAAAACCTACGAGTCTAATGGGAAGATAATGACTCCCAATCAAAAAAATAGCTATCAAAGTAATACAAATAATAACCAATAGCTAATGGTAAGTCTAAAGGTTATTTTTCTTCAAGAAGGGGTTTGAGGCAAGGGGATCCTTTGTCCCCCTTTCTCTATATCATTATGGTGGAGAATTTGAGCAGACTTTGTGTTTCCCATAGAGAAAAAGGAGTCTCCATGGTCTTGTTATATCAAATAGGCTAGATCCTATAATGTTGCAACAATTTGTTGATGATACTTTTTTATTGGGAAAAGATACTATCTCTGAGAAATGGCCTTTAAGAGTATTCTCCAAGACTTTGAGGAAGTTATTAGTCAGTTAGTCAACTTTCGAGAAAATCTCTATAATTTTCTTGAATGTGGATGTTGAAGTTCGAATAGAATTTCTATTGTGATGGAATGTCCAATCACCTCTCTTCCTGGTTCTTACTTGGGTATGCCTCTGTTTAAGGGAAGGATGGGTCTAGAGAGTTGGAATGCTCTTGTTAGTAGATTTCAAAAGAAACTTGTTACTTGGAAGGGGACCTTACTTTCACAGGTAGGAAAAATTCAGCTTCTTCAGAGCTCCTTACAAAGTCTACCTGTCTATCTTATGTCTATATTTAAAATGCATGCTAAGATAAGAATGGTGATTACTTAGATCCAGAGGATATTTCTTTGGTCAGGTATTGAATCAAAGGATAAAATTCCCCTTGTGGCCTGGGATAGGGTCACTATGGAAAAAATGCAGGTGGTTTGGGTTTGAAGGATTTAAAATGTATGAATAGGGATTTAATGGCTAAAGTGGGTTGGAGGCTTCAACATGAGGATGGTTTGTGGGATAAGATTCTTAAAGCCAAATATTTGTATGATGAGCAAGCTGATTTTATGTCAGATGATATCCTTCCACAAGGTTCCTGTTTCTGGAATGGGTTGACTAAGTGTAGGGGATTGTTGATAAAAGGAAGTAAATGGGAAATAGGGGATGGTAATAGGATAAATTTTTGGTAGGATTGGTGGATTAATGAGGAACCTTTGATAAATCAAATGATATGGAGAAATGTTGCAAACTATTTTATATCTATAGTTGCAACCTTTTGAGGGACTATTGGATTAGGTTGGATGGAGGTTGGACTGGAGATCTCTTCAATGGGAGGGAGAGGAAGAAGATATTAAGGAGGCTCTCCAAAATATTAATATTAATCTAAGAGGTGTTTGTATTCCTTCAAGGCATAAAAGTGGGTTAGGTGAGGTATGGTAAACTAGTTAACATTAAAGAAAAAGATCCTCCTTTAGATAAATCATAATATACAAATTATAAGATAATAGGGATAAAATTATTTTACAAAATTTTGAGGTCAAATGGACAAGAAATAAGAAATGTCTATCGATTTTTATGAAGTTTGTCTAAAGCCTTCCTCAAACCTATTTAAATTGGTATGGAGAAATTTGTTTGGTTGAGCCTCCAAATGATATTGTTTTTCTGGTTCATGAAGTTAATGTTAGGAAATAAAGGATAAAATATGCGGAATAATCCCTCACGAAATCACAGCTGATGAGAAACTAATATGCGAAAATTATTACTGGATCTCAAATAAAATTACGAATAAAATAACACAACAAAAAGAGACGATATTTAACATGGTTCACCCAATTTGGGCTACGTCCACCAAGAATCACTTGCTTAGATTTTATTACAAGCCACTTTGCTCTCTCAATACAATACCCGGATCTGTTTGGAGCTATGCTCAACAAACTCTCTGAAATTCACGGCCGAATTCAAAACACATCTGCAATACATTTGCTTGTACATCTATCATATGCATAAGACCATATAAATAGACAACTGCTTAAGCAATTTGATACAAAACCGTGGGTATCAAAACAATGGGCAAAAGACCGAAAAACCATGGGCCCAAAAACAACCCATAACGAGCTTACCCATTACCCATGGGTTAATAAACCACCCATGAAAAATTTGCTCAGGGGCTTCACCCCGAACCCCCGACCGCTCGGCGGGCGGACCCAGTAGTAAAAATACCGTGTAACAATAGAAGGTGTACCACACTCTAACATGAAAATAGGCTCCACAAACATAACAATCTCCCACTTGGAGACTGATTTCCATTACAGAGCAAGCTTCTCGACCCTTCACTTTGTCATCTGCGAAGGCCAACCAAAAGCCGAACATAGCTTTAGTTTATCCCTTATGACCACCTTGGTCATCATGTCTGCAGGATTATGACTAGTATGAATCTTCTCCAACTTCAACTTATCTTCCTCCAAAGTGTCCTGATGAAGTGATATCTCAACTGTATATGCTTCGTCCTAGAGTGGAAAGCAGAGTTCTTAGCTAGGTGTATAACACTCTGACTATCACTATGCAGCTTACATTCCTCTTGCTTATGCCCCAACTCCTCAAGAAATTGTTGTAACCAAATCATCTCTTTGCTTGCCTCTGTGGCAGCAACATACTCAACCTCCATGGTTGACAAAGCCACCAGCTTCTGTAGTCGTGAAATCCAACTCACTGCTGTCCCACCTACAGTGTAAATATAACCTGTCGTGCTCCTCCTGCTGTCTACATCTCCAGCCATGTCTGAATCTACATAACCACGTAAAGTGGTGTCTGATCCATTATAGCACAAAACTGTCCCCATGGTCCCTCTCAAATACCGAAGGATCCACTTTCTTCTTTGCCAATGCTCTTTACTGGATCACTCATAAATCTACTCACGGCTCCCACTTTGCATGGGAAATATCGAGGCCTAGTGCACACCATAGCATACATCAAACTGCTTGCTTGCATTGCTTAATGAGTAAGGTACCTTGGACATCTGGTTTCTTTCTGCTTTCTGTCATGGGACACTGCTCCTTTGATAACTTGAAATGGCACTCGCTAAAGGAGTCCCAACCGGTTTAGCATCCTACATGTTAAACCTATCCAATACCTTCTTAATGTACTCTTCTGCGATAAAGTCAACTTCCGTTCCTTCCTATCCCGAGTTATCCTCATACCAAGGATTTGTCATTGATCCCCCAAATCCTTCATATCAAAGGATTCACTTAGTTGTTTCTTGAGTACTTTTATTTCTGCATGTTTTTACTGCGACCAACATGTCATCAACATACAAACACAAGATAATATAACTTCCATCCTCAAATTTCTTTGTATACACGTAATGGTCAGAATGACATCTAATATAACCTTGCTCCATCATGAAGCTATCAAACTTCTTATACCATTGACATGGAGCTTGTTTCAAGCCATACAAGCTCTTCTTCAGTTTACACACCATCTCCTCTTTACCTTTGACCTCATAGCCCTCTGGTTGCTGCATATATAGTTCCTCCTCCAAATCACCATGGATAAATGCAGTCTTTACATCTAACTGTTCTAAGTGCAAGTCTTTTGCTGCCACTATTCCAAGAACAGTTCTAATAGAAGTCATTTTTACTACAGGAGAAAATATCTCATCAAAATCTATACCTTGTTTCTATGCAAACCCCTTGACCACCAACCGGGCCTTATATCTTTTCTTTCCTCCTTCATCTTTAACTCTGTACACCCACTTGTTCTGCAATGCTCTTTTGCCTTGGTAGCTTCACCAAATCCCAAGTCTGGTTCTCCATGAGAGACTTATGCTCCTCATCCATGGCTTGCTCCCACTTCTTCTTGGCATCTACCTGCATTGCTTCATCAAAGCTCTCTGGCTCTCCACTATCAGTGAGTAATAAATAATAAAGAGAAGGAGAAAAACGTTCAAGTTCTTTTCTTACCCTAGAAGACCTCCTCACTGTAGGAGTTTGGGGTTCTGTTGAGTAGGTTCTGAAACTGATTCATGGGTCACTTTCCCATCCGGAAGATCCTCTACCACTGCATATTCTTTCTTGGATTCTTCCCTGTTTTCCTACAACTGTTGCTTATACATGAATTTCTCATTAAAGACCACATCCCTAGACCGAATGATTTTCTTGTCCTTAATACTCCAACATTTAAATCCAAAGCCATCACCACCATAACCAATGAAAGTACATTTTTCTGATTTAGCCTCTATCTTGGTCCTATCATCCTTGTCTATATGAACAAACACCTCACATCCAAAGACTCTAAGAAATGAATAATCAACTTTCTTACCATACCATGTGTCCTCAGGTATGCCTCCATCTAAGGCACTTGAGGGTCCCTGTTTATCAAGTACACGGTTGTGCTCACCATACGCCCAAAAAGAAAGAGGCAGTCCTGCATGTAATCTCATGCTCCTAGCACGTTCCATTATTGTTCTGTTCATCCTTTCTGATACCCCATTCTGCTGCGGAGTTCCTGGAACCGTCTTTTGCTGCTGGATTCCATTCTTAGAATAGTAATCATTAAATTCATTACTGCAATACTCCCCTCCATTATCTGACCTGAGACATTTTAGCTTAAGACCTGTTTCATTCTCTACCAAGGCTTTCCATTTAACAAAAGTGTCAAATACATTAGATTTGTGTCTAATACAATAAACCCAAACTTTCCTTGTTGCATCATCAATAAAAGTAACATAATAACTTGAATCGCCAAGAGATGATACCTGAGCCGACCCCCACACATCAGAATGTACCAGCTCTAACTTACTCTCTTTCTTCGTAGGTCCAACCTTGAGAAACCTTACTCGCTTCTATTTCCCATATATGCAGTTTTCACAGAAATCCAAACTGTTTACGTATATCCGGGAAAATTATTCTTTATGATGTTCATGCCCTTATGGCTCATATGACCGAGCCTATAGTGCCATAATGTTGTATCTGCATTTGAAGCCACAAGATTACAATCATTATTATTATCAGTGGTTAAATAGAAGGTTCCAACCTTCTTACCTCTTGCCACCAAAAGAGCAACCTTGGTAACTTTCCAAGAGTCTGCTATAAATATCACAATCTGACCATCACTTCCCAACTACCTGCTTGATATCAAATTTCTCCTTAATGTAGGCACATGTCGACATCCTTCAATAGCCATGTATTCCCATTCTCGCATCTTAACTTGAAGAACCTTTTCCAACTATGCTGCAAGGCTCATCATCACCAAGAAAAACATGCCCAAAATCCCCTTGAACATAATCAACAAAATAATGCCTATGTGGAGTAGCATGAAAAGAAGCCCTTGAATCTAAAACCCAAGATTCGGTAATATTATGCAAAGAAAGAATCAAAGCATCCTGACATACATTACCCGATGCCACATTTGCCTCCTTGTTTTATTCCTGTTGTTTCTTCTTATCCCGAAGCTCCCAACAGTCCTTCTTTGCATGCCCAGGGTTTCCACAATTCCAGCATACAATCTTGTTCTTGGATTTTGACCTTGCCCGATCTTTTGATTTTCCACGATTTCCTCTATTCTTCTATCTCCCTCTAGTTTCCACTGTCAAAGCATTCCCTGAAGTAGAAGGTTCCCCAGAGCTTTTTCTTTGCATTTCCTCGCTTAGAATCACCCCTACAACATCCTCAAACTTTAACTTGAGTTAGTGGAACCGAGTTACTTACCGCCATTACCAGGCTATTCCAACTCTCAGGTAAAGAGCACAGAATTAATAAAGCCCTAATTTCTTCATCAAATTCTATTGTAACCGAAGCTAGCATATTCACAACTGTATTAAAATCATTTAAATGATCTGCTACTGAACTATTCTCAGACATCTTCATATTAAACAACTTTTTCAATTAAAATATCTTGTTGGAGGTAGAGGGTTTTCATACTGACTTCCTAATGCATCCATTAGATCTTTTGTAGTCTTTTCCTTTGAAACATTAAATAATACCGAAGATGCAAGACACAACCAGATTGTTCTAAGTGCCTTCCGATCCAACAAATCCCATTCCGCATCTGTCATACTCGAGGGTTTGTTCACCTTCTCAGACAACGGAGTATAAAGATCCTTTTGATAAAGGTAATCTTCCATCTGCATCTTCCAAAGACTAAAATTCTGCCCATTGAATTTATCAACCCTAGATCTTCCATCATCTGCCATAGCTCCCACTCAAGATAAAACTTTCCCTACGATTCAACACTTTAGCAAACCAAACCAGGATTTGATACCAATTGTTAGGAAATAAGAGATAAAATATGCGGAATAATCCCTCACAGAATCACAACAGTAGAAACTAATATGCAAAAATTATTACAGATCTCAAATAAAATTACAGAATAAAATAACACAACACAAAGAGACAGTATTTAACGTGGTTCACCCAATTTGGGCTACGTCCACTAAGAATCACTTGCTCATATTTTATTACAAGCCACCGCTCTCTCAATACAATACCCAGATCCATTTGGAGCTATGCTCAACAAACTCTACAAATTCACAGCCGAATTCAAAACACATTTGCAATACATTTGCTTGTACATCTATCATATGCATAAGACCATATAAATAGACAACTGCTTAAGCAGTTTGATACAAAACCATGGGTATCAAAAAAATGGGCAAAAGACCGAAAAACCATGGGCCCAAAAACAGCCCATAACGATTACGCATTACCCATGGGTTAATAAACCACCCATGAAAATTTGCTCAGGGGCTTCACCCCGAACCCCTGACCCGCTCGGCGGCGGCGGACCGCCGTAAAATACCCGAGTGTAACACATAGAAGGTGTACCACACTCTAACATGAAAATAGGCTCCTGAAACATAACAGATTAAGCATGTAGAGAATTCATCAAATCATATTTCCTTAGTGTTTTGAGCTCTTGATTTATGGTGGATACCACAAGAAAACAACAATTTTGTGGTAATTTCACTACACAAAAAAAAGTGCAAAGTAACCCATACTAAATTTTTTTGTGAAGGATGTAATGAATGTGTAATTAGTGTTCATGAAGTCATTTGGGCCACTTCTTTAGAGATATTTGATGGTACATGTATGTTTGTGCTCCTACCATTCGAGACATCTAAAATAGAAGACTAGCCTTGAAGGTATGAAGAGTATAATTGATGAATTACCTCATGAAGTGATTTTTATTGGTCTTGAAAAACATTAAAATATTATCTATAAGATTTGAGAGTGCATTTTTTGTGTTTAATAGGTGATTGCATGTACAAGGTTGAGTGATCCAAAACTTCCTACTAGAGCTAGTGAAGAATCGCTTAGCTATAGGTATGAAGAAGATATTATTGCCAAAGAAGGTGCATGTATGAGTTCTTGACCATGTTTTTTAGGATACACATGAAGTATTTGATGTAATGAAATGCCTTGGTGAGTTCTCTATAGTTAGTTTTTCCATATTAGTTGAATACTAACTAGTAAGATCCTAGAACCAAGTCGACCTATTTGAGATTGAAGGTGGTTGAGTTACTTTTTCCTTGTTTTGGAAAAATAAATGAGTAGTTCCAAAAGTAGATATCAAGATATTTATAATGATATATGGAGTGATTCATGATGAGGTAGTTTGAGGTATAAACAAGTACATTCTTTAAGACCTATTTACGGTAGCACAGACCTGTGAAAATATTATTAAAAATAAAAGGATGTTGGAACCATATGGATTGAAATAGAGCATGTTGGTGACATGATCATATGATTTATGATAAAATATTCCTATAAGAGTTGGGAGGCATGGACATGTTGATAGGTTCTTGAAGTATTTTTCTTTTTGAAGACTAGTTTTTGACCGTCCATGACTCGAATGTCCAACTAAGAAGTAAAGTGAAATTAAGGTATTTTTCACGATTTGATGAATAAAATATTTCGGTGATGATTTATAAATTTTGTAGTTTCTTCCATGAAATTTTCAAGGCTTGATAAGACCTAAAAGTGTAGTAGTTACTCAAAAAATGAAGAACAGTTTCTGAAGTACTAAAATCAGCTATGTATTGAAGCTCTAATGGAGGTATGAGGAAGAATTGGTGAGTTTACAAGAATAAAAATATTTTATATCTCTTATTGGGACCATGTTCAACATGAAAAAAAATTGTGTACTCTTTTGAATGCATTTAGTAGGATAAAATACAATTTTAGGACTTGGTTAGCTAGATGACAAAAAAATGATAGAACAATTATAAACTAGAAATGCGAAGTCAAATTGGAATATTTGGATGAATAACTTAATTTCAGGGGTTCTTGGAATGTACCATTACATATTAGATGTGTTATAAATCATATTGACATACTAAGAAATGAATGGAATTGAAACTGATGCATCAGCAAGTGTAATGATTACACTTTGGCAGTTTTTGATTAATTTATTTTATTTTCTCTTGTACATACTTGTAATTGAATTTGAAGTGATAAGAAGGTATAGGTAGATTATGAGACACACAATAGATTTATTCTCTTATATATGAAGGCTTGAGAGATTTGAAAATAGGTTGGTGAAACCATGTATGTTAGCGGAAGAAATGGGTGCAATAGGTTGAATATGTGAGAAAATAGGTGTAAGAAGTGTGAGAGATCCTTCCCCATGAAGATGAGAACCTGATCATAAATGTAGAATCATCCTTAAAGACAAGAGATCATATTAATGTATTAAGAAGTAGACATGTGATGAAAGAGATATTAAGAAATAGAGAGATAGAGAGAGAGAGAGAGAGGTGAGCTGATTTTCGATCACAACTGACTGTTGTAGTAAGAGAACCTGTAGTGCCCACTTCCCTTTGACACCTTTTGATACTGATCTTGATATTGTTATGATGCATGATGATTATTAGATACCACTTCATATGTGGATGATGATATATTATTTGACATGGATATATTATGAATGTTTTTCGGACATGTGATTTTTGGATATTGTGAGTAGACCTAGAAAATGGACATTATATGATGATGATATAGTTGTTAATATAAATTGTAAGTGATAATGTTGATTGCCTTGTTGTTGTTGTTATTTTCATGTATAGATGATTTTGTGATTATATTTATATCATGTTGGATGTTCGATATGGCCACGAGGCCAAAGGAGGTATTTTTGTTTTGCAGGTTAAACTATCACAACAAACATTGGGGGATTGGAGACCAACCACATTGGAATTCTAGATGAATTCAACAAGCTCACCATGGCAACTAGTTTTGTTTATTTGTGTGTGTTTGTTAGTGTTAGGGATTCCCATGGGGGATCACCTTTGAATGTGACCAAGGAGTTTTGTGTATTTTATTAATGTGGTTCCTTTTTATTAATGTTTGTATGTGTTTATTTTGTGAAGCATTTCCCCTTTCATTATTGTTTTAATTGTGGATAATTAATGTGAGTAATCATTTTGTTAAAATAAATAAATAAATCAAATTTGGGGTATAAGAAAGTAATTATAGAAGTTGTTGGCTCTTGCATTAAATATGTAGGTAATGTGTAAGTATGTGTAAGAGTTGTGTAAGTCAGATTTTGGAGTATGAAACACTCCACCTTCTTGGAAACTCGAATTTGTCCTTGGAGGCTTGTGGGACAAGTAAAACTTGTCCCATACCTCTTAAATTTATTTAGTACCCATACCTATGGTTGGAGGGTTGATTTTATACATTTTAAATGTATTTTTATTAATCATGTTGCATGTTTTAATTGCATTCTTCTTACATTTTATTTAATTCAGTCCTTTGGGGTGTGGGCTTTTTGGAGTGTGCAAGTAAATTGTCATATTATTCACCCATCTCTTTATTGTGCTTTGGAGAATGAAATTTGACTTTTGTGTTGGAGTTGAGGATGTGTGCATCCCACATGGATCCACATCATCCTCTCCTCTTTCCTCTCCTATAAAATTTGAACTCTTTGCTTTGTTTTGGGTTGTTGAAACTTTGGAATGCTTCCTTGGGGGAAATTTTCTTGTTGATTGGAGCTCTTGCTTTGGAGGAAATTTTGGGAAGACTGTTACATGTTGGTGCTTGGCTGTTTGGATTGATTGCATTGGGATAGAGATTGCTGATTTTGGGACTATATTTGACATTGAAAGCTTGCTTTGTGTTGGAACAAAATCTACCATGGAGAGGTAGGATCTTAGATCTTCTTTTATGCTGTTATTTATTTTTGTGTTTGTGTGAATGGTGAATGTTTTGTGTATTTATAGGCTATGGGTAGACTACCATAGGAATGGTGGAGGAGAAGGCTACGGGGAATCCATGTGGGGGGCATAATGAAAATTGTGGGGGCATAAGGAAATGTGTGATGAATTTTACTTTGGTGGTTTGTTACAGGTGGATACCCAATTCCCTTTGGGAGGCATAATCAGCCTCCCCCATATTTCTTGCTCCTTTGGCTTGCATGATGAATCTTGAGTTCTATCTTAATGTTTCAATGCAGTTGTAAACTGCTGTTTTTGTTTTGGACTGTGTTTTATTTTGAAATGTGCATGTTGAAATATTGCTGTGTATGTTTTGTGGAACCCTGTTGTTGCCATGATTTGAAATACATTTCTTATTGCATTGTGGTTAGGGCTCGGGGCCAATGAATAAGGATGTATTCTCCTCTTTTTGGATGTCTTGGTTTGGTGGAGAGCGTTGTGTTTCCCCACTATTATTGTGATTAGATTGGAAGAATGAGAAGAATGCTTGTTGTTATCCTGGAGCTGAGAAAAGAAAGACATTTTTACAGTCCTTTGTGAAATATGTTTTATTGTAACCTTTCCCACTTTGAAATGGATGAAATTGTAATGTATTTTGTGAAGAAAATATGTTTGTAATTGGTTATGAAAGTTTTATATTTGAAATGTGAAATATATTTATACTCTGTTATGTTCATTGAAAAGAAATAAATAGAAATCTATTATTTGCATTCAAACATTGAAAGATGTAAAGTTGTATAATTGAAGTCAATAAAGGATTGCAATACCTTTCTTCATATGCATTTTTGTTTTGAATTGGAACATCAAATTGTGATTGGAATCCTGGTTGGAAAGTGGAAAAGGAAGAAACACGTGAGAAGAAATTGTATTATTCTACCTTGTTTAAAATATATGATTTTGGAAAGGATAGAAAATGCATTCTTATTTTAATGTTTGATTGAAGAAGGAAAAACATTTAAGGCTAGCATGGAATGAATTCAATGTTTCATTGCATGGAAAAAGAGATAGTTTAATCTCTATTTCTGGAAATGTATAAGTTCTTTTACTTCACTGTATACTTGTAAAATTTTATCAAATATTAATCAGAACGACCCTGCAAGCTATAAAAGACAAATGCAATATTAAATTGAACTTAGTATGACCAAAATGACCCCAAAAAAACTAAAAAATCTTAAGAAATCTTTAAGAAACCTTTCAAATTGAACAAAGGAAAATTTTGCAGTCTTTTTCTATCAAATGTTGGAAAATTTGAATTGGAAATCAATTAAGAAAAATTACCTCCCAATACATCTTAAAAATCTTCTTATAACAATCATCCATGTCTATTTGACATGTTAGAAGAAGAAAAGAATGGCAAATTTGAACCAAATTTATTAAGTTAAAATTTACCAGATTGCTTTTAAAAATCCTGCAAAACATTTTAAAGTAATTTAACCCTAAAAATGTATCAAAATATAAAATTAATGATTCTTGTACAAAGAGGGCGTCGAGAGCTTTCCAGAAAGTCCTCATTTTCCCAAAACTAAGCTTTCTATCAAAAGTTATGGCCCTCTGAAGTTTTCCTTCCTTGGTAGAAAATTTGGGAAAATTTTCCTTGGTGGGCCCACGGCCCAAAATTTTCCTTAAGAAAACTTATTAAAAAAAATAAAATTGGAATTTTTGTAAAATTCCCCCACCGCCCACTTTGTCCCACAACTAACTAGAGGCTACCATGTGGCACCATGGGGGTGACAATGGGGGAACCCACGTAACCTTATCCTTTTTGAAATTTTGTTTTTGGAAAAAAATTGAGTTTACTTCCGCATGCCCCACACTCCTGCCCCTCCCTTGGAAAAATCCATTCTGCGGATGCACAAGCCTGTGCATGCCACTTATCCCTTTCACCCTTCTTTGGAAATTTTTCTCAAACTCCTCTGCCGCCCCACCCTTCCTCATTTTTTCTCCTGCTTGGCTTCGAGGGTGTCATGTGTCCTTGGCGGACCCGCGGGGGGCAGGTGAAAAATTTGATTTTACCCCGTGTAGGAAAAAAATTTCAAAACCCTCCCCACACCCTGCTAACCCACCTTTTTGGGAAAATTTTCATCCCTGGGCTCGTAGGCCCACACTTGGGGGAAAATTTTCACCCCAAGGCCCGCTGGCCCATAACTTGAGTTTTATAAGGAGTTAGGAGGAATTATTTATATCATTGGAAAGGTGAGGAAATTTCCTATCCAACGGGAATGATTTAGGGAAATTTTGAATGTGTCAAGTGTGAGAAAAATTAATTTGAAAATCTAATCTTTGTTAGAGAGTGGGTATGGTGATAATTTACCCTCTGAACTGACATTGAAACTTTTAACCCTAAATTTTGGACCTTGTGACCTCTCGATAATTATTAATAAAAAGAAAAGTATGTTCTAGTAGATTAAACTTGTTCCGAGACTTGTTAGTGACAATTGTTGTAGACAATTCTAATAAAAAAATTATTCCATAATTTTCCTAACTAATCTAGGTTGTTTCTTGGGTCTCAAGTGGGTTGTTTTAGTGGGAATTACACTTGGTATCAAAGTAGTGGTTCAAAAGCTTGGACCTTTGGACACACTAGAAGACTTGAGACATGAAACTTAAACCTAGCACATTTTTAAAAAATCTAGAAAACAACTTAGTTTAGAAATTACATATTTTAGTAAACATGGAAATTGAATAAAACTTAGAAAAATGAACTAACTCTCACCTTGGTCTATGCAGGAGGTGCAGACGGGATGAGGGGAATTTTTGCATAGACCTAGACTTACCACCACCAGATCAGGGTGTAGCAGCCATCCTACCCTAGATTTTATAGACTCTTTAGGATGTCAATGCCGCTCTACGTGGAGGATCAGTAGGAGGGCATGTAGCCAGACATAATAGGGAGCCATCTATTGATGTTTAGGCATATCCTCCACACAGTGAGGAGCATGGAGGAGAGAACTCCCATGCAGATTCAGCTAGGGTAGAGTCACCACAGAGGAGACAAGGAGACCAAGTTTCAAAGCATAGAGAGAGGTCTCGAGCCCTAGGATTAGGGATGAGCATAGAAGAGACCTAGAGGCCATCGGACCATAGCTACGAGATCACATCGGGAGATCCACGAAGCTTTGGCCCTCACATTATTCTAGTGACATAGGTGGATTTTAAGCGAGAGGCTGGCTAGTGAGCTTAAGCGGTTGATTTAAGGTTTTCCTCTTTCTAGCAACATGAAAGCTTGTGTTGCAATCCATCTACTAAGGGATGGAGTAGGAGTATGGTGGAGGACAGAGGAGCAGAAGCTCCATGTTGATTATGAGACAGTGACCTAGGAGATATTTGAGGAGAGATTCAGGAGTAGATATTTGTCACGAAGGTTAATACAACAGAAGATAGATGAGTTTCATGACCTCCGTCAGGCATCCCTTTCAATAGCAGAGTATGAGAGTAGATTTCTGGATCTACTCTGGTATGTGGAGTACATGTAGGATGAGTAGGTGTAGATCCATAGGTTCATTTGGGGCTTGAATTTAGACATTGGAGGTGCAATGTGGATTCATTATCCATAGACATTAGTTGAGGCCATCGAGAAGGCCTCTATAGCAGAGGAGACTCGGGAAAGACCCAAAGACGCTAGAGACTGAGTTTGGAGCTGCATATAATAGATGCAAGATAGTAGATCGAGCGGGTCAATACCTCTTCCTCATTTGGAAAGGGTTCAACATAGTAATCCTTTAGACCACAACAACAGTCCCACCCACCTTCTAGATCTCCATAGAGAGTTGATGCACAAAGAGTTTGGATTATGGGGCCTCCTCCTAGGGGTCCCATCAGGACATAGGGTGGACCTAGAGCTCGGTCGGCGGGAGCTCGCGGAGAGACCTCGGTAGACCATAGCTGGATCATCAGGATCCACACTAAAGACTTCCAGGGCATCTACTGGAGGTGCTACTCACTAGGGATGATCATGAGGATGTTTTGGTTGTGGGTGTTCTTTGGACATTTTTGAGAGATTTCCCACGAACCCTACTAACAAGGGTAAGACACGAGATCTCGATGATGGTATTAGTGATATGGGACACAGCCATAGGATTTATGCAGCGGTTGAGAACTACCATGCCGAGCATCAGAGTATAGTCATTGAGACTACAGGTAGCATTGGGGGTATTCCTACCTCTATATTGTTTGATTCTAGTTCTTCTGATTCTTTCATTGCACCATCTTTAGTAGAGTGATGCAGGCTGGTGGCAATTAGGCAGGGTCATAGTTGGGATGTTGAGATGGCTTTTGGAGCCAAGATCTCTGTAGAATCCTTAGTTAAGGAGTGTGTAGTGGATTTGGGACCTTTCACCACTACCTCAGATCTTTGTATCCTTCCTTTGGGCTTGTATGGAGTCATTTTGGGTATGGATTGGTTATCTGCACATAGGGCTAGGATGGATTGTTACCACAAGACTATATCTTGTGCAGATGATCTGGGAGTGGAGTCGGTGATTTTAGGGGTCAGGAGACCCATTTCTATTCACACCATCTTCGTTATGCAGCTTAAGCGGTGTGTGCGATGGGGTTGTCAGATGTATGCTATTACATCAGTGACCGATCAGAGGATGGGTCTAGTGGACCATTGCTAGATGATCACCCCACTTTGAGAGAGTTTGCGAGATGTCTTTTTGGGGAGCTACGTGGTTAACAACCCCATGTGAGATTTATTTTCATATAGATCTAGTTCCTGGAGTAGAGCTATCTCACGAGCACCTTATCGGATGACCACCCTAGATCTCTGTGAGCTCAAGTTATAGCTTGAGGGCCTTTTGGAGAAAGGTCTTATCCATCCTAGTGTATCCCCTTAGGGTGCACCGGTGATCTTTGTGAAGAAGAAGGATGGGTCCTTAAGGTTGTGTATTGATTACCGCTAGTTGAATAAGGTAACGATCAAGAATCGTTATCCTCTTCCACGTATTGATGACTTGTTTAATCAGATGAAGGGAGCCACGGTTTTCTCTAAGATTCATCTTAAGTCAGGTTACCATTAGCCGAGGATTTCAGAGGTGGATATTTATAATACCACTTTTCATACGAGATATGAGAACTATGAGTTCACAGTGGTGCCTTTTGGTTTAACTAATGCCCTATGCGTGTTTATGAGTTTTATATTTGGGGTATTTAGGACCTTCTTAGATCGCTTCATGCTCATATTCCTTGATGAAATTTTGATTTACTCATGTACACATGAGGAGCATGAGGGGCACCTTCACCAGGTTCTTCAGTGTCTTTGGGAGTAGTAGATTTATGAGAACTTGAAGAAGTGTGCTTTCTTTCGAGATGGAGGTGTAGTATTTGGGTCATATAAGTTACGGGAAGGTATCACCATCGATCATTCCAAGATTAGAGCCATTATGGATTGGCTAGCACCCACTTCTATGAATGAGGTGCGCATCTTCATGTGTTTAACGAGGATACTACCGGAGATTTGTTCGGACTTCTCTTGGATTACACACCCATCACTTCCCTTAAGAAGAAAGGGAAGAAGTTTTTATGGTCAGACATATGTGAGAAATCCTTCAAGACATTGAAGGAATGTCTCACTACAACACCTATTCTTACGTCTTTGGATCCACGGGGAGAATTTTTCATTTGCACGGATGCTTCCTTTGTAGGGCTTGGAGGTGTGTTGTTGGAGGAGGGTAGAGTTATAGCTTTTGAGTCTCACAAACTCAAGGATTACGATCTTAATTATCTGACTCATGATCCTGAGATTACGGTAGTTATGCATGCTTTGGTTCAATGGAGAAATTTTATGCTTGGTCGGAGATTCACACTCAGGATAGATCATTTGAGTCTTCATCACCTCTTCATGCAACCAAATCTCAATGCTCGTCAACGGTGTTGGATGGATTTATTTTGTGAGTATGATATGAAGATAGAGAATGTGATGGGGAAGGAGAATGTGGTAGAAGACACTCTCGTGCGAGATGGAGACACAATGGCTATGGCCACCTCGGTGAGCACAGATTTACGGAGCATGATTCTTGAGCTTCCTCTTGGCAGCTTCTACATTGTGGTTCAATCGAGATCGAGTCTTAGAGACCCCTTGAGGGGAAGTTTGATGGTTTCTCATTAGAGAGAAATGATCTTCTCGAGCACAAAGGCCAGATTTATGTTCCCGAGATGGAGGCTTGAGGTAGGACATCTTGGCAGAGGCACATTGTGCACCCTATTTAGCCCATCCTGGGGTGAAGAAGATGCATGCCACCTTGATACAGTTGTATCATTGGAGAGGACTTCGTAGAGATGTGGCCTAGTTCGTGTCATGATGTTTAGAGTGCTAGAGAGTTAAGTCCGAGCATCAACATCCAGCTGGCCTTATTTTTTCTCATGCTATACAGTGGAAGTGGGACACCATTTTCATGGACTTCATTATTGGGGTACCAATGTCAAGATATCACCATGACGCCATTATGGTCATGGTTGATAAATTGACAAAAGTGGCTCACTTTTCTTTGGTGAAAACCACTTATATAGCTAGAGCAGTGGCACAGGTATATTTAGATGAAATTGTCAGGTTACACAGGATTATGTAGAAGATCATTTGTGACCACGATCCTTTGTACACTTCCCATTTCACGGACTACCATGCAAGTATGCCCTCGGGATGAGAATCAACTTCAGATCAACATATCACAATGAGACAGATGGATGGACTAAGAGGGTGAATCATATTTTAGAGGACATGCTTGAGATGTATGTGATGTATCGGTAGTCTAAATGGGAGGAGTACATGTACTTCGTGGGATTTGTCCTACAATAATAGTTTCCAGAGTTCTATAGGTATATGGCTCCTTTTCGGGATTTGTATGGTAGAGAGTGCAGGACACCTCTTACCAGGGACAAGTTAGATGATAGAGTATCTCTTGGACCATCTCTTCTACGAGGACATGGAGTAAAAGGTGGTGTTGATTAGGTAGAGATTGCAAGAGGCACATGATAGACGGAGAAGAAGTATTCGAGATCAGCATAAGACCGAGCGTAGTTTTGATGTGGGCATGAAGGTGTTTCTTCGTGTCATGCCACATAAGAGCCCTATCCATTATGGAAAAGGATCTAAGTTAGATCTTAGATTCGTGGGTCCTTTTGAGATCTTGGAGCGTATTGGCCCTCTGGCCTAAAGTCTAGCATTTCCACCTAGCATGTCTCACATACATGATGTGTTTCATGTTTCCGTTCTTAGGAGATATATTGTAGATCCTTCTCATGTGCTGGATTGGAAATCATTGCAGGTGCATGATTAGGGGTAGGTGATGGTGGAGCCTGTTTGCATCCTAGATTGCAGGACCCTAGGCCTTCGAGGTAGAGAGGTTGATTAGCTTCGGGTGCAGTGGAATAGAAATTATGAGACTATAACTACATGGGAGGATGCTACCTTATTACGAGTTTAGTTTCCACATTTGTTCCAGTGACTTCCAGGAGGAAGTCGAGTCTAAGGGGAGGGGGATGTAGTTCCCACTTCCCTTTGACACCTTTTGATACTTGATATTGATATTATTGATTACATTATGGACATTATTATGGTTTTGATTTAGTATGATGTTAGATGTTAGACCATGGATTATTGTTGATCTTGATTTGGTTATGATGCATGATGATTATTAGAGACCACTTCATATGTGGATGATGATATACTATTTGACATGGATATATTATGAATGTTGTTCGGACATGTGATTTTGGATCTTATGAGTAGACCTAGAAAATGGACATTATATGATGATGATATAGTTGTTGATATAAATTGTAAGTGATAATGTTGATTGCCTTGATGTTGTTGTGATTTATATGTATAGATGATTTTGTGATTATATTTATATCATGTTGGATGTTCTGATATGGCCACGAGGCTGAAGGAGGTATTTGTGTTTTGTAGGTTAAACTATCACAACAAACATTGGGGGATTGGAGACCAACCACATTGGAATTCTAGATGAATTCAACAAGCTCACCATGGCAACTAGTTTTTGTGTTTGTGTGTGTTTGTTAGTGTTAGGGATTCCCATGGGGGATCACTTTTGAATGTGAAAAAGGGGTTTTATGTATTTTATTAATGTGGTTCCTTTTTATTAATGTTTATATGTGTTTATTTTGTGAAGAATTTCTCCTTTCATTATTCTTTTAACTATGGAGAATCAATGTGAGTAATCAGTTTGTTAAAATAAATAAATAAATCAAATTTGGGGTATAAGAAAGTAATTATAGAAGTTGTTGGATCTTGTATTAAATATGTAAGTAATGTGTAAGTATGTGGAAGAGTTGTGTAAGTCATATTTTGGAGTATGAAGCACTCCACCTTCTTGGAAACTCGAATTTGTCCTTGGAGGCTATTTTTGAGGCTTGTGGGACAAGTTAAACTTGTCCCATACCTCTTAATTTTATTTACCAACCATACCTATGGTTGGAGGGTTGATTTTAGACCTTTTTAATGCATTTTTATTAATCATGTTGCATGTTTTAATTGCACTCTTCTTACATTTTATTTAATTCAGTCCTTTGGGGTGTGGGCTTTTGGAGTGTGCAAGTAAATTGTCATATTATTCACCCACCTCTTTATTGTGCTTTGGAAAATGAAATTTGACTTTTGTGTTGGAGTTGAGGATGTATGATGTGGCATCCTACATGGATCCACATCATCCTCTCCTCTTCCCTCTTCTATAAAATTTGAACTCTTTGCTTTGTTTTGGGTTGTTGAAACTTTGGAATGCTTCCTTGGGGTGAATTTTCTTGTTGATTGGAGCTCTTGCTTTGGAGGAACTTTTGGGAATCTTTGTTACATGTTGGTGCTTGGCTGTTTGGATTGATTGCATTGGGATAGAGATTGCTGATTTTGGGACTGTATTTGACATTGAAAGCTTGCTATGTTGGAACAAAATCTACCATGGAGAGGTAGGAGCTTAGCTCTTCTTTTATGCTTTGTTATTTATTTTTTGTGTTTGTGTGAATGGTGAATGTTTTGTGTGTTTATTGGCTATGGGTAGACTACCATAGGAATGGTGTAGGAGAAGGCTATGGGGAATCCATGTAGGGGGCATAAGGGAATGCTAGTGGCATCAAATTTATTGTGGAGGAGTTTGGGTTTGGGATCCGCCATGGAAAATAAATATCTTGCATTTCTTACTTTGTGGGGGCATAAGGAAAATTGTGGGGGAAAAAGGAGGTATTGTGGGGGCATAAGGAAATGTGTGGTGAATTTTATTGGTGGTTTGTTATAGGTGGATACCCAATTCCCATTGGGAGGCATAAGCAACTTCCCCCATAGTTCTTGCTCCTTTGGCTTGCATGATGAAGCCTGAGTTCTGTCTTAATGTTTCAATGCAGTTGTAAACTGCTGTTTTTTTTTTGGACTATGTTTTATTTTGAAATGTGCATGTTGAAAGATTGTTATGTGTATGTTTTATGGAAGCCTGTTGTTTCTATGAGTTGAAATACATTTCTTATTGTATTGTGGTTGGGGCTCGGGGGCCAATGAAGAAGGATGGCTTCTCCTCTTCATTGGATGTCTTGGTTTGGTAGAGAGCATTGCCTTTCCCTCCAGTATTATTGTGATCAAATTGGAAGAATGAGAAGAATGCTTGTTGTTGTCCTAGAACTGAGAAAAGAAATACATTTTAATAGTCCTTTGTGAAATATATTTTATTGTAACCTTTCCCACTTTGAAGTGGAAGAAATTGTAATGTATTTTGTGAAGAAAATATGTTTATAATTGGTTATGAAAGTTGTATATTCAAAATGTGAAAGATATTTATACTTTGTTCTGATTCATTGGAAAGAAAGAAATAGAAATCTATTATTTGCATTCAAACATTGAAAGATGTAAAGTTGTATAATTGAAGTCAATAAAGGATTGCAATACCTTTCTTCATATGCATTGTTGTTTTGAATTGGAACATCAAATTGTGATTGGAATCCTGGTTGGAAAGTGGAAAAGGAGGAAACATGTGGGTAGAAATTGTATTATTCTGCCTTGTTTAAAATATATGATTTTGGAAAGGATAAAAACTACATTCTTATTTTAATGTTTGATTGAAGAAGGAAAGAATTTTAAGGCTATCATGGAATGAATTCAATGTTTCGTTGTATGGAAAAAGAGATAGTTTAATCTCTGTTTTTGGAGATGTATAAGTTCTTTTACTTCATTGTATACTTGTAAAATTTTATCAAATATTAATTAGAATGACCTTGCAAGCTATAAAAGACAAATGAAATATTAAATTGAACTTAGTATGATCAAAATGACCCCAAACAAACTAGAAACTCTTAAGAAATATTTAAGAAACTCTTTCAAATTGAACAAAGGCAAATTTTGTAGTCTTTTTCTATCAAATGTTGGAAAATTTGAATTGGAAATCAATTAAGAAAAATTACCTCCCAATACATCTTAAAAATCTTCTTAGAACATTCCTCCATGTCTATTTGACATGTTAGAAGAGAAAGAATGACAAATTTGAACCAAATTTATTAAGTTAAAATTTACCGTTTGCTTTTAAAAAGCCTACAGAACATTTTCATAAAATTGACCCCTTAAACTTTATCAAAATCTAAAATTAATGATTCTTGTGCAAAGAGGGCATCGAGATATTTCCATAAAGTCCTTGTTTTCCCAAAACTAAGATTTCTATCAAAAGTTATGGCCCTCTGAAGTTTTCCTTCCTTGGTAGAAAATTTTGGGAAAATTTTCCACTGGCAGCGTGACCAATGACCAAATTTCTCCTTAAGAAAAATTATTAAAAAAAAGTTTTGGAATTTTTTGAAATTTCCCCTTTCAGCCCACTGGCCCACAGCCAACTAGAGGATGCCACCTAGAACCATGGGGTGATAGCGGGGAACCCACACCTTACCCCGCCCTTCATCATTTTTTTTTCGCCCGCTTGGCTTGGAGGGCGCCATGTGTCCCTGATGCACCCATGGCTGCAGGCTTAAAATTGGATTTTACCCTGCATAGGAAATTTTCAAAACCCTCCCCATGGCCTACCAACCCACCTTTTTGGGAAAATTTTCATCCCTAGGCTTGTAGGCCCGCTCTTGGGGGAAAATTTTCACCCCAAGGCCCACCGGCCCATAACTTGAGTTTTATAAGGAGTTAGGAGGAATTCTTTATATCATTGGAAAGGTGAGGAAATTTACTATCCAATGGGAATGATTTAGGGAAATTTTGAATGCATTAAGTGTGAGAAAAATAAAGTTGAAACTATAATCCTGTTAGAGAGTGGGTATGGTGATAATTTACCCTCTGAACCTAAGAAAACTTCTAACCCTAAATTTTGAACCTTGTGACCTCGATAATTATTAATAAAAAGAAAATTATATTCTAGTAGATTAAAGTTGTTTCAAGACCTGTTAGTGACAATGTTGTTGTCTTGAACTGGTTGTAGTTACTTCTAATCAAAAAAATTATTCCATAATTTTCCTGACTAATCCTAGGTTGTTTCTTGGGTCTCAAGTGGGTTGTTTTAGTGAGAATTACAAGAACTGATAAATAAGTTATCAACACAAAATTGATGACTAATTAGTGTCTTAGAAAGAGGAGTTGAATTTACTTGTAATTGGTAGCTTACATAAGATAAATTTGAAGATTTGTTGAATTTTTATGAGTTGTAGCTTCCAAGCAAGTATTTGGTTACAAAAGGTTAAGTAGTAGCTTAACCAAATTTTGGGGTTTTAGCCTTAAGGTGAGTTGACAATCAATGTGAAATTATTTTAAAATTAGCAAGACAATTTATCCAAGATAGGTATTTGGTCTCAATGGGGTTTTCTACCTTGAAGGGTTTCAACATTAAATCTCATCTCTTTATGTGTTCTCTCCTTTGTGTGTTTTTGTGGATGTTATGGTTTCATCCTAAAAGGTTGAGTAAAGTTAATTGTATTTCAAATTTTCAATAAGCACTGATTCACCCCCTCTCAATCCATAGAATTTATAACACCATATTCACCATCTCCTATCCTATTCATCACTTTGAAATATGTTGGGCCTAATCTCGCATACAATAAAAAACATCTATAACAAATCCATATCTAATGGTATCCTGGCATCTGCATGATTCACCCAAATCCCCAACCTTGCAATTGAGTAACCTCCACCTAAGATAATCTCAAATTCATCATACTAAGCCATGAAACATCTACACTCCAACAAAGGTGTACTTTTTCTCTACCTAAATCTAAAAATTGACAACAAGAAAACATCATACATCTATAAAATTAATTTTTGAGTGAAAAATCAAAACATGTAGCCTATACTATCATATTTTCTCGCCATTTTCCCTTTGATAGACACCATCCACCCATGGAAAATTTTTCCATTTGTCATCAACCCTTTGGATCCCTTTTACCCCATCCAAACGCCATCTTCCTGTTATTCAAAAAGGGGCTAGTGGTGTCTGGAAAATCATGGCCGTGACCTCCTAAAACTTTACTCCTCATAATCCACAAAATGAAAAAATAAAAAAATGAATCCCTCCCAAACCCACTTTCATTTTTTCCTAACCTATCCAAAAATGTAAGTTTGACTAAGTTTGATGCAATAATGACTCCTAAAAATAAAAACTAAATAAAACCTAATATACTCAACAAAATTAAATGTGACAACTTACCCATGGTCACACCTAACTACGTGCTTTACCTCATTTTCCTCC
The DNA here is from genome assembly GCA_018340775.1 of Taxus wallichiana var. yunnanensis. Lineage (NCBI taxonomy): Eukaryota > Viridiplantae > Streptophyta > Pinopsida > Cupressales > Taxaceae > Taxus > Taxus wallichiana. Next base: position 505,472,400 of record CM031240.1, on the reverse strand, counting down.
ATTATCACCTCGTACTCATGTCATCATGTTGACATACACCAAAAATTTGGAATTCTAGAGTTCAGCTCTCTCAATTCCAAAAATAGTAATAACCAAATAAAAATAAAAAAAATCAAATTTCTATTAATTCGGTCATGATCAACCTAAATATTCAAATGAATGTCATTTCCACTCCCTAAATTCACAACACATTTCATTTTTGCATTATAAATGTCATCTCATGCCGTTTATTTATGCATATTACATGACTACTTTCGATGATCTTTGATTTTTACCTATTTTTGACACCATATCATCTCAACATAATGAAATCCATCCCATGTGCCCCTAACTATATTTTTAATGTATTATTTTAATTACGATCCTTATTTTTTTCCTTTCAGTTTTTCTTCTCTAGGACTCTTACAAAATTTCACCCACATGTGGCAGGACGAGTGACACTATTAGGTACACATTGCTGGGTATATTTCATTTTAGCTAGTCCTTTCAACACTTTTTTCAGTCGTTAGTTTTAGTATTGATTATATGCACAGTCGTTTTCCATTGACCACCCCATGTTTCACTATTGTGTCATGCAATAACCAACCACTCTGACATATAAATACATCTAAATTTTAACTTTTTATCTTTCATGCCTATTACTAACAATTTCCTTTATGCAGATAAGGGTCATTAATGCATCTAATTCTAGAGAGGGTGTATTAAAGGTCCTACTGGGAATAGGGAATGGTTATTCACATAACTGTTAGAGGTTAGAGACAGTACATAGAGAGAGTGTCACTATTTATTCTTGACCTTAGTTTTCCTTAAGGAAAACTAGTTATCCTTGTCCTCCTAGGTATCATACACATCACATTCATAGTTTCTTACTTTCATCTCACCACTTTACATCTTATTTATCCATATCTATGATCTACGATACACAACTCTTACTTTTCACAACACATTACCTATTTTTAGCACCTTTGACCGATGTCATCACACATGGGTGATGGTGTTAGTATTATATTTCCTAATGGATGACATCATCACCCACAAATGATGGAATCCTATATATACCCTCACCTCATTTAACACTCATAGGTTAAGGAATATAAAATCATTCAAACTGCCATTAGCTTTATTATTTTGTGCCATCTTTAGATTTTCTCTCCTATTTCTTTATTCATCTTGCATCTTATCTAGATTGGATTGGATACTCTTCTTCTTGGATAGTTTCTTGCACTATTAGGTCACCTATAGTGAGTCTATGATAGGCCCTTCTCCACCTAATAGTGACTCTCTCTCTACATGTTTCTACTCTAGAGAGATAGATGTATCAATGACAACCATATAGGTACAAGGTGAGTTCTCTAACCATTTCTTGTCATTTTTCATAGATAAGTTTGTTTCCTTCTTCATTGTGCTATGTTAGCTTAGTATTATACATGTTTTGATGCTAGTTAACATAATACTCTTATCCATTATCATCTCCTTAGCTACCATCACTTTCATTTCAGTTATATCATGCATGCTTGTTTCATTTATTATTGATGCATACCTCTCCACACCCAACTACCAATATATCAAGTAGGGTTTCTTTCCTCAATATTCACCGTGGGTCTTAAAAAACCTAGGTTTACCTAGTGTAGGGATTTCTACCCCATATATATATATACACACACACCGTAGCGCTCACTATAGCCCCTTTATGTCTACCCCTTGTATGATGGTACATGTCTGTTTTATACTCATTTCCTTGATACTCTTGTGGAGTGGATGATTTATGATTGTAATATATTGAGACACATTCTTGGCCCACATACAAATGTGATTATTTAATAAGTATCCATTGATCAATAGGGAATCATAAAAAGGATAAATTTTTCTTGTGGATGAAGTGGAAAAAGCTAAGATAATATAAATTTTGTTTTACATAGGAGTAAGAAGTATCCATTTAGAATTAAGTGACACATTTGATCTAAGGCTATTATCTTTGATAAATTTAGCCAACTTATCAAATATTTTAGGATGGGTTTGTAAATATTCTAAATTAAAATATGAACCTTAGACTTTTTACATGATCCATGATATCAAAGGTAGAATAAATTTTTTTGGGAGCATTGGAGATGATAATTATAGGTTGCCTATTTCTAAAATTGGAAGCAAAAGGAGATTGAATTAATTTAGGAACCATAGAGGTAGATTTTTAATTACTATTTTCAAATGCAAGAGTAGAATTTTTTTTTTTAGAATTATAAGCATACTTGACTTACCCATAATAAGAGATGTCTTGAGAATGGATGTTGATTTAGTAGTCTTTTTAGTTGACTCTATGGATGTCGAAAGTGGATAAACTCTCTTAATTTTTTTTTGATATAGCGTCACATTTTTTAGGTCTTATTTCTCATTATATAGATGCCTAGATGATTTCTATTATTCATGTCAGCTACTGATCTCTTCCTAATCATCTTCGAGATGAAGATGCATATTCAAAAAAATCTAACTTCTATGGAGCCTATCTCTATAATGAGCATTCCACCTTCTTCCTCTTATCTCTTTGAAATAGCATCTTCATCATTTTCCTCAATTGAATGTGTATTTCAAGTGGCAATCACATGTAGATATTTAATTGCAAGTATCCATGGTGCAGCGATAATTATTTCCTTATTATAGAAGTTATTCCTCGGTGTATACTTGTATGGGGTTGTTTGAGTGAGATAACTTTTTAGAGAAAGTAAGTCATTGGAAAGTTTTTACAATAAAGGATTGGTAGTTCCAAAACTAGAACTATGAGCCATATAATTGTTTAAACCCTTTTTGATTTTTCTATGCATGATGAGATCATATTCTACACATACTATAAGTTATTAGGCCTCTTATATAATATTGGGTTGATATCTTCTCGAATGAATCCAACTTCAAAAATTGAGCATTTGTGAAGAATCTCAATAGCTTATCTTCAGTAGCTCTTGTAAATTTAGGAATTTCTAAACAATTTTATTTAACTTTTTAATGAAATATCTTATATCCTTATTTGGTTCTTTCTTTAATTGGGATAGTTATATGAGTAATGCATGAGCATCTTTAGCTATTTTGAATCTAGCCACGAACTTAGTCTTCATCTACACTTAGTTAGTAATTGAACTCTTAAGTATATGGTAGAACCAATATAAAATATTATATTTCAATGATTCCATGAAAATGTATACTGAAACATACTCGTGTTCTACTCCCAACACACCACATGATCTGATAAATGTAGTTATGTTTTCATTTGGGTGCTCTTTTACATCCCCTCTCAATTAAAAAAGTTATTCTTGTTGTTCGTTATGTCTTAGGTTTTCATTGATGTCAAATTTCATTTATGAAAAAGATATTTTAGGATATTTAGGTGTCTTTATGAGGTGTACTAAGGTCAAGTGTGAAGGTTGATTGGTAGTGTCTAGTTTTTGTGAAGTTGTTGTGATATCTAAACATGGTTTTTGACGTGGTGCAAGTATGTATGGTGATTATAAGACTTCCAAATTTTGGTTTGATGTCTATTATGGTTAGAGATATGTGTGAGAGGTTTCTTTATGTCTGTAAGGTGTCATCATTTTTAGTTCATGAAGAGTCATGGTTGAGTTAGATCATTCTAGGCATATTCCTAGACCAAGTGCATGGTCTGTGGCATGGTGGCATGATAAATGGTTCAACTAAGTATTTTATAATAACAATAATGGTTTTGTGATATAGTATAACATATTTATAAGGATTTTCAAGTTAGTATTTAGAGGTATGATGTTGTTTTAAGGTCCATTGAAGAAATTTTCTTGAGAACAAGGCAAGATGACATATGTAAGTCTTATTGGTTGAAAAGTTTTAGAGGTGTGAAAAATAAAATAAAACTTAAGAAAGTTAGAGGGTATTTATATGATGCTTTGGGTAAAGTTTCAGGTCCATATGATGAGTATTTATGAAGATATTGAGTTTTTACCAAAACCAAGTTTCCAAAGGTGAGAATTTGAGGCAAAGGTTGAATTTGAAATGATCATTGTGTACTCTATGATTTACATATGGAAATGAGATATTTGGAATAAATAATTAGGTTAAATATGAATATTTTATAAGTAGAACAAATATTTTTATATCCATAGTTTTATGAACAATTTTTATGAATCTAAACATATTTGAAACCCTCCTAAAACCCTAGTTAAGTAACGACTTAGGAGATATTGAGCATATTCACCCATAATTGTTTTTTTGCAAAAGTTATGATTGTATGTTGTAGAGGACTATTCCATATATCTCTAGGTTTTATTTTTAGTTTATTACGAGTATATGGGTCCTACCCAAAAAGGATAGTTTATAGAAAGTTTCATTTTGTGATAAAGTTTCCCTTTGGATTTATTGACTAAATTACCATTTATTAAAGGATTAGAGTTGCACTAAATTTCCATGATAGTTTTGTATCATGCTTGATCATATAAAGTTAAAATTATGCCCTATTTATGAAGACTGGTTTTTATGTAGTTTTGGGGTAGTTTGGATTAGTTTAGGAATAAAGTGGTTTTGGAGGTGCTATATGTAGTTTTATGAGTTTTCATGAATTTTTGGAAGATGCTGACTCTAAGATATTTCCAATGATATATTACAATTATTTTTTCTAAGGTATGAGCAAGTTATGACCTGTTCTTTGAAGGTGAATTTTGACCGTGCTTGGTTGAGAATGGTCTCAAGTGGCTTCATAATGCTTGTTGATTTTATGAGTCTTGTCATGATTTATGGAGGTTTTTGAGTGGTTATAAAATTTTTATAAGTGTATTTCATGCTTTGGTGAAGTTGGTTTTTGTCTTTTTCACTCCTCGGTTGGTGAGTTTCTTATTTTGTAATTTGAAGGCTTATTGAGTACTAATGGTGGCCTTGAAGGATTTAGATGATTTTGGTGACATACATGGATCTTTGTATGATATTTATATGATGATACTATGATGTGGAAAGTATTTATTATTTATGAAGGACAACCCAAGTGTTTTTAAATAAGATATATGTATAAAAGATAGTGAAAATATTCATTTTTGTTAGTTGAGAAGGATAGGTTTAAGTGAAATAAAGGGAAGTGTTTGGTGCTTGGAGGAGGTCTTAATGAAAATAAAGAGGATAATATTGTGATGATGTAACATGCAAAAGTGATATCACGTGATGACAAGCTAGGGAAAAGGAGAAATCATTTTGAAGAAGAAGGATTGAGCGAGTTAGGAGAGAGAGTGGTTTGAAAAGGGTTTGGTGTGTTTGGAGCTGAATTTGGATCACTATTGGTTATGGGAGAAATATATATTCAATGATAATCAATTTTATATGTCTTTTTGGTTCTTTTTCATCCTAGGGGTTAGTGCCTCCTTCTAGGATTCTTGTCATACTAAACTATGGGTTGGTTCTCCTTGTGGAGTTGATGCATCACTAAAGAAATCTTACATGATGTGTAATATTCTTGAAAGTCATATTTTATGAGTATATTAGTATAGGTTTCAGTGGGTTTTATTCCCCTTGATACACACTAAATAATGTTTTGTACACTTAATGGATTTTCTTGTTTCGTACACTTGTAATTATTTGATACATACTTAATAATGTTGCATGGTTTATGGATATTTAAAGAATGGTTTAAATTATTAAAGGAAAATGAATTAAAATTTTTGAAGGATTGATTTAAACCCCCTCCCATTTAATTTTTATTACAAAAATTAGTATCATAGTTGGTCCTTGAGAACAAAGTTTGACTACTTAAAGGAGATCCTCTTGAAGCACAAGTTGTTTGATAAAAATGGGCAAATATATTTTTCCATATCAAAGTATCATGTTTAATGGAATAAATTATTCCCTATTAAGATTCAATAGGAATACCTATATATGTTCTCTCGGATAATTTGACTCATTAGACCCTATGTAAGAAATTTCTAAGCACATCATGTTTGGTTCTTTGGTGGAATGTATAAATTACATGTTTTTAGAGTGTGTTTTAGCCAAGGAGTTAGGGGAAAATTTGTATTACCTATATGAAGATTGTAGTCCTTCTAGTGGGAGTGAAAATATTACAAGAAAATCAAAAGGAAAATACCCAGGATGATGTGACTAATTTAGACAAGGAAGAGAAGAAAGTTATCCTCAAAGATGAATTTGACAAGGTCCTATAGGAGTTAAAGATTCAAAGGAAGAATAATATGGATCTGATGTCATCAAACATGGACTATAAATAGTATGTATATCTTCTTAAAGAAAAATTAAGCCATGATACTAACGAATTTGAAGAAATCATAAAATATCTTGAAGATCATGTTAAGATGATCATTGTCGATATAGAAACCAAAGAGGAAGAATGTGCCAAACTAAAAATAGAGTTAGAGAATTCAAAATCAATTCAAGGACATAATGGATCCAAGGTTCATAAGAGGAATTAAAATATCATCATAAGACAACCCAATGCAATGAAGTTCACAAGTAAGTTCAATGGTGTTTGTTATTCTTGCAATATATTTGGTCATAGAGCTAGGGACTATAGAATATCGGTGAAGACTGTATATACATGGAGAAATTATAGGAATGATTACTATATCAGTCCACAGATATCACTTATTTCAATTTCCATGAGAGGGGTCATATTTCCAAGTTTTATCATCAAGAGTTTCCTATAACAAGTTGGAGGAATGTAGTTAAGGATAATGTTTTTTACTACAACTACAATCTTGTTCACCATATTGCTATATATTTCCATTAAGGACCACCTATGAAGAGAGAAGGAGCTCCTAAATGTAAGAATCTTATTACTTGTTTCATAAATAATGTTTTTGGGAATCTTACAAGGTATTCTATAAGGAATGTGAATATCTACAAGATTAAAGTAGATATTCATTTTGATCCTATAGAGACAATTAAAGATAAATCGGGCTCGGTAATGAAAAAGAACAAGATTACTCATTCAAAAAAGTTCAAAGAGAATTAATTAAAAAGGATGGGAATTGATAATCCAAATCATGACATAAAGGTAGATGATGTAAAGGATAAAGATTAATAGAAATTCAAAGGATATTTAAGCTCGGTAAAGAAGATAAAAATTACAAACAAGTTGGAGAAGAAGGATGAGAAACTCAAATTAGGAAAACCATAAAAACAATAAGGTATGTTTGCTTTGATTTAAGATAATCTAGAAGAGAATAAAATGTTCTTATAATGTTTTTAGTTAAAATATTATGTCAAGAAGGATTCAAGGATGAATGGAACAAATAAATAAAATGAGGAGAAGTTAGTCAAAGTGGGTCTCAAGAAAACTGATTCTATAGAATGCAAAAGGGTTTTAAATATTGATAACAATGTGGATAGGAGGAATTTTGATATATGGGAATATCCTAAGTTTTAGGTTTTATAGTGCCGTAAGATTTATATGGGGCTCCATTAGGCTTCATGGATTCATTCCTCATTATATGGGAAGAAAAGAAGTTATGCAATCACATTGTGTGAGATCGAAAATGTTTCCTATAGTGATATAAGGTTTGTTTTGAATTTATTTTGATCTGTCAAGGTATGTGTAGTGTTTTCCCTTGTTCATTCATCAAGTATTTTTTTGAAAAGTGTATGGTATCAGTCATGAGGTGTCTGAATATTTTGTTAGGAATTATTTCTTGACAAGGTATGTTTAATTCATACTTATCCAAGGTGTGAAAAAACTATGTTCGTTCATCAAGAGTTTTGTCAAGATGTAAAAATTTTGAATCAAGAAGACAAAGGATTCATTATCATAGATTATTGGTTAAGAAGTTAGGGTATGATCTTACAAAAAGGTGTTCATAATGTATCATAGTATGCTATACTTTGTTGAATGTGATAGCTTTGTGAAGGATACATACAACATGAACATGATATTCTAGGTTTTCCAAGTGGTATTTTCAACAAAAAAAAAAGGGCATGTATAGTCATGGTATTTGGAGGATTTTTTATCTGATTCTCAAGAGAGTATGAGTTAATATATCTTGTTCCACTTATGTTATAGATGAAGTGAATTTATGAAGGAGATTAAGTCTTACGTTTTTTTTTTTTAGTCAAGAGAAAATTCAGTCCTTGACATTGTTTCATGAAGAATGCCTCAAGCATGCTTGAGTTGTGTGATAGGTCAATTGAGTTTGTATGTAGAGAGATGAACTTTTATGTTATCAAGAGGTCTATGTCAATAGAGTAATATGTCAAATCAACTATCTTTGTCTCACTTATGTAGTTTATGTTGATTCATGATGAAATTTTTGAGATGTGTGAAGATCCAATAATTATTGTGATGATCAAAGGTATGAGACTTGTATGGTGGAGTATGCTAAATGTTTTGAAAATATAGTTAGGTCCATGTCATCTAAAATAGAGTAATAAGATATGCATACCTAGATTTATTTCTATCATCAAAGATACCTAATTTTTCAGTAATGTATAAGTTTGAAAGGTGATGAAAATCATTGAAGTGTCTTGGTATTAGAATGAAGAGTGTTTATTTCAAACAAGGTACTTAGTAAAGTCATAATATATATGTTATTAAAGGGAGTTTGATCCCTTGATAATTAGGAGTGATGTCTTCTGTATGATTCTTGAAGGAAATCTAATAAATAAGTACAAGAAGATCATGAACACTTAATTTTGTTGTTGACTATATAAGGTGTGTGAAATTTCAAAAGTATGTGTCATGGTATCTCTCGGGTATGATATAAATATCTAAATCTTGTTGATTCATCAAGGGTCATATATTACACCAAAAGTTAGGATGGAAAGTATGGTTTGAAGGAACTTGAATATGAAGTTGATACCAATACTTGAATGCTAAAAATTTAAGGATAAAGGTATGATTTTTGCACCATTCAAAGGACTTGTCATAAAAATATTTAAATGCCAAGAGTGTTGACCATACAAATCAGATTCCAAGGTATGTTTATTTTTTACGCATCAAGGAAATGTGAGGCAATTCAAGGTATGTATATTGTTTTAATGTTTCTCTCCATATTATTGAAGCATCAAAATGTTATCTTTAGAATGCAAACTTGAGTTTTGAGGTCTATAAGTCTTAACTAAAATCATGATTAAAAATACATGCTTGAAGATTGAATTCGAGAATAATAGGGAATGTGGATTAAGCCATGAAAGTCTAAAACAGTTCATTAGAGAGTGAATCATCCTAGTGAGAGAAAAATACAAGTGTTTATGTGTTTGAAGAGTGTTAAGAACATCTTGATAAAAATGAATGATTGATATTATGAACTTGAGGTATATTACTACCATGAAGGCCTAAGGTTTAATCTACTTATTTGATGAAGAACCGAGAATTATGGCTGACCACTTTGAGAAGGTGACAAAGTAATAATAAAATTGTGTATATAGTGCTTATTTCACTAAACCCGGACTTATTCCAATCAAACAAGCTAAAAATATAGGCAATATTTGAATCTAATAATACTAGTTTTGGATTCTAAAATGTTAAATATTAGAATTATCTGTACTCCAAAACCACACATATTGGAATCCAAAATCGCATATACTAGAATCCAAAATCACATATGTCGAAATCCAAAACAAAATATATTGGAATCCAAAATCACATATATTAGAATTGACTTGCACTCCAAAATCACATATATAAGAATCCAAAAATCAAAATATTGGAATCCAAAAGTTAAATAATTGGAACCCATTATACCTCCTTATAGAGTAAAATTTATCATATTAAACATTAAATTAATGAATATGGGAAAGATCATTGTATGATTTCAAGGAAGCCAACATTTATCTACAAAACAATAAACATAACATGTTTCTATTTTATACGGGCTAACGACCGCTAGGATTAATTTTTTTCACTGGAATAAGGTTCTTATTAGTTTTAAAATTTCATTAAGATTAACCTATGCAGATCTAGGAAAAAATGTTTTATGATTTTAGGGAAGCCAACATTGATCTGTAAAAAATAAACGAGATGATATTTTTGTTTTATATGGGCTAGCGGTCACAAGGGTTAATTATTTCTTTCACATAAGGTTCTTATCATTTTCAAAATGTCTTTAAGACACAACTATGTAGATCTAGGAATTTTTTTATGATTTCGGGGAAGCCAACATCGATCTATAAAAATATATAGTACATGTTTCTATTTTATCTTGTGCAAGTGGTTGTTAGGCTTAATTTTTGCTTTGGAATAAGGCTCTTATTAGATTTAAAATGTCTTTAAGATTAAACTATGTAGATATAGAAGATTTTTTTTATGATTTCAGCGAAGCCAAAATCGATCTGCAAAACAATAAACATAACATGTTTTACATTTTGTGCAAGATGAAGAATATTAAGCTTATTTTTTTCCATGGAATAAGGTTAATATAATTTTCAAAATGTCTTTAAGATTAAACTATGATAGTTTGGGAAAAATCATGTTATTATTTTAGGGAAGCCAACATCGATCTACAAAATAATAAACAAAACATGTTTCTGCTTTATATGGGCTCACTGGCCATTAGGCTTATTTTTTTCTTTGGAATAATGTTTTTATCGAATCTAAAATGTCTTTAAGATTAAACTATGAAGATATAGGAAAAATAATTTTATGATTTTAGGGAAGCTAACATCAATCTGTAAAATAATAAACATAACATGTTTCTATTTTATATGGGATAACAACTATTAGGCATTTTTTTGCCTTAGAATAAGATTCTTATCATTCTCGGAATGTCTATAAGATTAAACTATGTTGATCTTGGAAAAATAATTATATGATTTTAGGGAAGCCAACATTGATCTCAGTAAAATAGTAAACAAAACATGTTTTTGTTTTGTAAGGGCTAACGACCGCTAGGCTTAATATTTGATTTAGAATAAGGTTATTATCATTTTCAAAATTTCTTTAAGATTAAACAATATAGATATGGGAAGAATAGTTTTATGATTTTAGGGAAGCCAACAATGATCTGCAAAACAATAAACATAGCATGTTTCTATTTTGTATGGGATATTGGCCGCTAGGATTAATTTTTACTTTGGAACAAGGTTTTTATCAGTTTTAAAATGTCATTAATATTAATGTATGTAGATTTGAATAATTAAAAATACTTTTTCAAAACAGCCACTAGGCTAATGACATTCAAGAGATGTGAGACACTTCCAGGTTCATTTAGTATGTGATTGAATCTTGGGGTAACCAGAGAATTACTAAAGATATTATGCAGAAATTAGCTAAGGACGATGAACCAGTCTAATAGAATGCAATTAACTGTAAAACCATTCCAGATATATTTTCATATTTAAATATAGATATCAAATTAACTGTAAAACCATTCCATATACATTTTCATTTTTAAATATGGACATGAAATTAATTAAAATTAACTGTAAAACCATCCCAGATATATTTTTGTATTTAAATATAGATATGAAATAAATTAAAATTCATTTACTAAAGGTAGAATTGTACTAATTTTTTTTTTTTTTTTTGAATTTTATTGTAACTTTATTCCATTATCTAGGCTCTCAAATTAACAAAATATTTTTTTACATGATACCTATGAATGCATTGATTATTGAGATTGTTGGGAATGTGTCAATTCCTTAAATTCTTGACCACCGGTGAGGCTATTTTATATAAGCTCAAATAGCTTAGCGGGTAATGAGATCTAATGTTTCCTAGATTCTTAATAGAGTGATGGGGACTCCAAGTTTTGTTTATATGAACCAATGTGAATAATTTGTGCAAAGGGACATATGAATTCAAGATGATTATATGGATTTAACAAAATAGAGTAATATATTTAGAACTTAGTGGTAGGTAGGCAATGTTAATATACATTATCTAGGTAAATTAACATTATTCAAATTAGAATTCACCACAAATAAAAATATTATTTAACCTTTTTATATACTAACATATCTATTGATAGAAATATGTTTAAATCCTTTATTGTATTATAACACTATTAAAGATAGTCACACACATTATACGAAATAACATTACTAAATATAGTCAAAGACATCATAGAGAAAGGTGTTCTCAAATAAATCTAGGAAAAATTACATAATTATAATTGGGTTTTGATTAATGACATGATGGACGTCTTCCACATCCTTCAATAGTTTCAACATAGGCCACAACTCATCTATCTAGTAGTTGTCTGATGATTTAGATTGTATTTTAAATGTGTCAGCAATTACATAGTTCCCCACATCATTGAACTTGTTTTTCTCTAAAGTGTCATCTATAAGTTCATGGTATTTTTCCATTATAATATGTATTAAATTTCCTCTAAATGGTGCTAATATTTTTGATGTGACTAATTTTATTGGCTACTTTTTTCAAATTTTAAGTGAAAAATTGATAGCTACTAGTCCTTGATTTTTGATTTAATGAAATCTCAAATCTGCTCTACTAAATCTAAATTCATAAAGCAAAAAATGATATAAAACAAGGTATAAATGATTATATGCTTTTATAAAATGGAACTATGTAAGAAAATGTAAAAATGTAAGATACTTATCTTATTTTTTCTTATCTCGAAGTGTATCTTAGTTAGAGGAATTGATGAACATGATGGGTAGTGTATTGGAACTGCTCGATATAAATTATGGAATATGTGAAATGTCCTAGACACGAGTGTCTAGGAAGAAGCGAGATACTTGAGGTTCCCGAGACCTCTGTGGGGAGATGGAGTTTGCCAAAAATGTTGGAATATTATTTCTTCATTGTTGCTATGGTTTCACACTTGTTCACCAATGATTACATGAATGTCATATTTGGATCGGTGAGGTGATAGAAAATCTATAACACAAACAATATCTTGTATCTTAGTTGGAGGAACTGATGAACATGATGGGTAGTGTATTGGGCCGCTCGATATAAATTATGGAATATGTGAAATGTCCTGACACGAGTGTCTAGGAATAATCGAGATACTTGAGGTTCTGAGACCTCTGTGGGGAGATGGAGTTTTCCAAAAAGGTTAGAATATTATTTCTTCATTGTTGCTATGGTTTCACACTTGTTGCTATGGTTTCATTCTTAGGTTTCCCTTGCTTGATGAGGCCAAGATAGTGGGTTGTAGCTACATAAAATAAAAATGTCTTGATGTAAAAATGAAAATCCCCTTCTTTTAGAGTGTGTATGTAGAATAATAAGCCCAAGATGCGGTCTCATTGATATGTAGATAGATACCCCTTGATACAAATTCCCTCGCCCTTATAATGGTATGTATGTTATGTTTATATAGGACTTTCTTTATTTAATTTCAACACTAATGACATGAAATGATGACTAGGACCTCAGGATAGGAGTATGAAAACCAAAAATGCCGACTCCAAATGTCAAAAATGTTATCAAGAGTATAAAGGAAAAGAATTCACATGTTAGGTAGGAGTTCATGGGCGCTAGTGTCCAGTCCTTCCTACTAGTGTCCCGAGACAAATGAAAACAAATTTGAGAATAATGACATATATGGATCTATATGACTTGACCAGTGGGTACAGGTGGTGAGAGGGTGAGAGATAAACATAATAAATATACTTAAATCAAGAAGATGTAATAGAAAGTGTGTCATTAGTGACTACTTTTCTTACGTAATATCCATATATAGAAAAACATACTTGGTGGTATAGTAAATATTAGTGAGTGCATGATTTTACATCTAAATATTCCCCACTTTATGCTATTTGAATGAAATTAAAGTAGTGTAAAGGAAGTAAGGAACATATATGTGAGAAGTTCAAAGAAACCCTATTGCAAAAAGTATGCATATAATAAGAACATATAGTGTGTTGAACCATGGATCAACATGTTAATCCATGTGGTGTAAATAGAGATGGTAGACCATTATAAGGAGAACTTAGAGAAATTGATGATTCAATTTAAAGTTATTTTGATATTTTGAATTGTTAATGATGGAGATTTGACGAGGTAGGGAGTGATCAATTCTTGAACTGATTTTGTTTGTTTAAAATAGTGAAGTATTTGGGTGTACTACCACTAGAGGAATAGTGTTAGGGAGATAGGTCTAGTTTAACCCTACAATGATAACTACATCCTCAAAACGTCCAAATTATTGCGAGATAGATAAAGACCAATTTTTTTCATTTTTATTCATGTCAATCCAACAAGAATAACTTGTATAGGAGTAGTAAACAAAATGGAATGACATCTCATTTACCCCATTCCAAGGGTATCACTACGATGTGTATGTATTCCATGTTAGGTCATCTGGAAGAGATATAAAATGTAAACTAACTTCCGATGTTAAGTCACCTAGGAAATAAGTGACGTCACTCCCAATTTAGGTCATCTAGGATGAATAGTAAAATAAGTCATGTTGTGTCGATTGGTTGATTTGATTCGAGTAGTAGAAAATTGTATTAAGATCAAGTGTATACGATAAATTACTCATGGAGAAATTTTTTTCTTAATGCCCCTAGATTAGGCCATTAGGGGGAATCTCTAGAAATTTTCATGGAATGTTGCATAATGTATGAGAATTTTTTTGATAATAATGAATTAGAGATGTGAAATGATCGTGTAAGGTGTGAGGGGATCATAGAGTGATCCCAATTGTATGACCCCCTTTTAGTGAAAGGGATAGTGATAGTAAGAATGAACGTTGAGCTAAAAGTAGATGTGAAATGATGTAAGAGTAAACAAAATGAAGTACAATGGATGTCCTAAAGCGTGTATATCAAGTTAAGGACGTGTTAAATCGAATATAACGCTATAGAATGTATACATTACAATAGTAGGATAACTTATAAACTAAATGGAATAGACGGGGATGAAAACATATTAGTACAACTCAAAATATGAGTGAAAATATGTGGCATATATTATTTAGAGGAATATGCACAAATAGTAATTATAAATAAGTGAGAAATTGAAACTTGCTATAAATAGTATTAGTAAAAGGTGAATAGTAACTTCATTTCCACCTTGAGTGAGTGTGATTTTTAGTTCCGAGATTGTGATGATGTCAGTAAGTTAGAAAAATGAAATTGAGGTGATAGAGGTCTAGGATAAAGGATGTACTTTGAGGCATATAGTGTATGGTGGGAAACCCATCGATGTGTACTATTATTTCTAGTTGTTGTGGATACATCGGAGAATAACCAGATTAGAGGGGTAGAGGGGCATACACCAACCCCGATGGTGATGGTATACGATAGTGATAACAGAGCGTAAGTACTTCTTTTTGATATTTTTGGTTCATTACTTATTTGTGTAATTATGAATTTCATGTGTAGTTATTAATGTTTCGACATATGGTTGCGGTGATTCTTATTAGTCATTGATTATTGATACATTGATCTATATATTGATATACAATGTGTCCACTAATGTGCTCATGGAAGGTGGTATGTTGGAGTGAGTAGATGCCATTACGGGAGAGCATACACATTTGTTTGAGCTAGTTGAGATAACAACAATGACATATACTATGTTGTTGAGTGAATTTGGCAAGGCGCAGTGGAGAATCCAATGATCTAGGGAGGTGTAAGTGGAGGAGCCCTAGTGCATGATGTGTTTAAAAAGTATGTAGAGTTATAGCTTTAGTTTTTGGACTAATCAGTCAAGTTGGAATTATTACGTAGAAAATAGAGAGATATATGATCCGTGAGTAGTTACATAGATTGAGTGGAAAATCATCTAGTTCTAGAGCTCCTACAATTATATATATTGAAAGTGACAATGATGTATGACAAGTATTTATGTAACGATGTATGGAGGCTTACCCCAAGTGATTGTATTTTGTAACTATGAGTTTTTAGTGATAGATATACATATATATGGGTAAATGTCATTATTATGTTATGTTTATGTTTATTGATGTGTGATGTGATGATTTTTGTTTGTGATGTTTGATTGGTATTGATTATAGTGATTTGTATTATATGGTGATACGAAAGGGCTCATGATATATGTGATGGATAGTAATAGATGTATGTGATATAGTATTATATATAAAATATTATGGTAAGAAATAGTATAGTGATATGTCACTAAGCATAGAATGAAAAATATGTATGAAATCATGTGTAATTTATGATCAATATGGGTGGAAGAAGAGTGATTACCCTAGTGTATGTGTGAGAATATGAGGTTCATTTATATAAGACCCCTCAACAATCAACAATAAACCCTTGAAAAGAGTGCGGCATCGGGAAGTGGTTGATAATACATGGTAGATAGACATGTTAATGAATTGTGAAATGTAAATATGAAGTGAAGTTATTATTATAATAGATCCCTCAATATTCATGTAAGAACCAAAAGAACATGAGTGTGTCATCAAGTGGTGAGGTGAGAAAATAACCTACCGATATTAAGCAATCATGGAGTGGTGGAAGTATGTGAAGAGGAAACAACATGAGTATATGAGCCAAGCTAAATTTCTGGTGAGATGGTTCCAATGATGGGAGATGCAATTTTGGGCAACACAGATTTTGACCACTTAGGAATCCAATATGAATTAGGAGCACTATTTGGAGGATCAAATGGTACAACAAAGGATGAATGAGTTGGAGAGTGTGCATGAATGATAACATTAGGTGGTGGACCGAATAATGAACTTAAAAGTAGGAAAAGGTTATAAGTGAACTGATGATGTAACACATGCTTACATGGAAATGGAGAAATAGACCTCTCACGAGAGCAAGAGAAAATGAAATGACGCCCATATCTTCTTATTATTGTAAATTTTCATGAAGGGAACAATAATCATTATCACAATGGTAATTTATGTGGTGATAATTACAATAAAGATGATTGCACTAGTAATGCAAGTGATGCAAAGGATGATGTTGATTATATGTCAAGTATATTAAGTGATTATCAAGAAAATAACATAGAACATCATAATGCCTAGAAGAATACGAGAAATGTAATGGCTCCCGAGTAGGAGATGGTGAAGACTTAGGTGGAGAGCAATGTGGTGGTGGAGATGAATGAAACTTATGGGATGAAGGAGACTAAACTTTCTATTAGGGTGGAGGAGATGGAGACCTTAGAGGACAATTAACAAATGGAAGATGAGAAGAACTAGAAGATGACATGACAATAGTAGGAAAAGAAGGAGGATCTATAACATGTGTAGTAATTAGATCTTGTTCTAGATCAATGAACTTATAGCATAAGAGTTTAAATGATTCACATGTATGATATTGCAATTGTATTTGTAGAGAAGGGATAAAGCCATGAAAAAATATGAACTACTTTTCTAAATCAATCATGTTGAAGGACTAGTTGATGCATAAAAGCATTGAAACGTAGAATATAATCAATGATAGGTTTTATCTTTCCTTTATGTAAGCTAGGTAAGTGATCATGTGTGACTCTAGGACCATTATTAAGCATGAAGCATTGAAGAAAGGCCTCTTCCATTTCACAATAAGTACTAATAGATCCAAAAGGAATTTATGTGTTTCGTTGGAGAGAACCATTAGTAAGACTATGACGGGAAGCTCTAAGCAATAATTGATCATTTGATTAAGAAGCCATAGATAAATGATAATGTTTAAGATGTAAATATGGATTTCCAGTACCATCAAAACATGAAAATGTAGGCATGATAAAATATTTAGGGAATGTTGAATTGTGAATATTTTTTGGAATGGGATTGCCATGTAAAGAATTATTATCAATAGAAGCATAATAGGCTTTTCTTTCAAGAGTGAGAGATTAGACTTGAGATTGTAATTTCCCAACAATATGCATGAGTGATAAAATATCATGTGGAGGAATGGTAAAATATGTGAGAGGTACATTGAGTGGTTGAATATTTCCATTATGAGTGATCATAGGAATGTCAAAAGAAGAAGTGGGATATGTTGATTCTCTATGCATAATAGGTGTAGGTGTGGAAGAAATAATATGTGGTGAAGAACATGGAATATCAATAAAAACATTAGGAATAACATCGGAAGAATTGATAGGAGATGAAACAATAGAAGGAGAAGAATCATCATGCATGTTATTAGATACAACCTTAGAAGTAGATGAAAGTAGAGTAGAGAATTCACATTTATAAGACTAAAGAGAATTAGAATCCTTACTAACAAGTTCATGCTTGAAAATATAATTAATATCAGAAAAAGTTTCGTATACAAGGATTTCATCAAGCGTATCATCAACATATAATGAAGTAGGAGAAGAACTATCATGAGATGTATCTTTACAATCATTAGAAACATTTTTAGAAATGCAAGGAGTATGAGATGCAACTTTACAATCATCCTGACTAGTATGAGAAACAACATCATGCACATGTACATTTTCATCATGATTTTTATCTACAGTATCACAATCAAGACCAAACATATAATTGATAATAGCATCATCAAGAGTTTCAGCAGAAATAAAAGAAGTTGGAGTAGTCCTAGTTCTAATGGAATAAAAAAGGAGTAGAGCCAAAAAAATTTGTTCTTTAGAAAATATGCTACAAGAAAAAATATCAAAACTAGTAGGAATTTTGCATTCATTGGCCAAAGTTGTCTTTGAATGTCACTATCAAGTTGAGGATTGTGAAAAAGAAGCTTGAGTTTAGCCTCAACAACATCATCAAGGATAGGATTAACGCTCACATGATGCATGGCTTTCTTAGGGAAATAAAATCTACTTTTAGCCATTAGGGTCTAGTGGATCCTAGGGAAAGGAGTTATAATATATGGATTCACCAAAATAATGTAATAAAATATAAAATCTGATATATTAAATATAAATTATAAAAGAACTTAATGAAATCAAGCAAGGTATGTTGAGTTGTGAAGCTTAATTACTTCATTTTAGCATGCAATTGGAACTTGCTAGAAAATATAGTAACCGGCATCGTCGAGCTAACCGGCGTCGATCACCCAGTCGGGAAAAGTAATCCACGTTGGGTTAGGGCTAACCGAGTGTCGGTCGGGCTAACCGACATCATCAGTTAGGAAAATTTATTCACACCGGATCGGGGTTAATTGGCGTCGGTTGCATGTGAGAAAGTTTTAATTAACTCTCGAGAATTAAATCTATTTTTAGCATTAAAGTAGATTTACTGGATGTAATTGCATGGCTAAGTGCCCTAAGTTTATAAACGACTATATAAGGATAAAAGCTAGGGCTTAGAAGTAATGAATGTATCATAATTACAAGATAATTCTTGGTGAAGAATCAAAAAGCTTGAAGGAAGAAAGTCTTGAACATCTCGAGAAGTGTAGAAGATTGTAAATCTTCATTGTATATCTTATCAAAGCTTTGGATAATAGATTAGCTTCTTTCTTGGTGGACGTAGCCCACCTTTGGGTGAACCAAATTCAATATGGTGTTGATTTATGTCTCTTGTTTTTTTCATAATTCTTCCAGTAGAATATCCACTTTTATTTGCATGCATGCTTAGATCTGATATATTGTCTGTACAACCGGTGTGCTAACCCCAACAACTGGTATCATAGCTTTGTTTGAGGGTTTTGTGTGTTGGAATATTTACTCACAGAGGGTTTTCTGATTAAGTGGGAGCTACAACAATGACAGAATATAATAAATACAAGGTAGAGAAGTTTGATGGCCGAAATTATCAATTATGGAAGATGTAGATTGAGGATAATATGTATTAGAGAGATTTGTACTTACCATTGGATGAGAAGTCGAGACCTACGAAGATGACTGATGAAGAATGGAAGATTCTTAGCAGAAAGGCTTTGGGATCTATAATATTGAGCTTGACAACATCCGTGGCTTCCAATATTATAGAAGCGGCTTCTACGGTAGACTTAATGAAATCTCTTGCTAATTTATATGAAAAACCTAGTGCTTCAAATAAAGTTTATTTGATGAAGAAACTTTTTAGTTCTAAGATGCATGAAGGTGAATATGCCTCTAGTCATTTGAATGATTTCTGATCTATTGTAAATTAGTTAAAATCAGGTTTCATACCGTTTGATGATGAAGTAAAAGAACTTTTATTCTTATGTTCTTTGCCTGATAGTTGGGACAACTTGGTAATGGTTGTTAGTAATACAAAATCTACTAATAATATTTTGAAGTTTGATGATGTGGTTAGTATAACATTGAATGAAGAAATTCGTAGGAAAAGTACAGAGGAAACACCATCTAGAAATGCTTTGAATGTAGAAAGTAGGGGCAGGCAGAAGGAGAGATCTAAGAGTAAGAGTAATGGGAAATCAAAGTCAAGGGATAACAGATCTAAATCCAGAAGTAAGGGAATTACTTGTTGGAAATGTGGAAAGAAAGGACATGCAAAGAAAGATTGTTGGTCAAAGAATAAAGAGAACCAACAACCAGAAAAAGGTAAAGAGGTGAATCTTGCTGCATCAGAGGTAATGCAAGATGCTCTTATTCTTTCTTTAGATAGTAGAATTGAATCATGAGTTTTAGATTTAGGAGCTTCTTTCCATGCAACCCCTAATAAGGGTTATTTCAAAAATTATGTCTAGGGAAATTTTGGGCATGTCTATTTGGGTGATGATGAACCTTGCAGTATTACTGGTAAAGGGGAAGTTCATCTAAAATTGTAGAATGGAAATACATGGGTATTGAAAGATGTGAGGCATGTGCCAAGCCTCAGGAGGAATCTTATTTTTGCAGGGCAACTAGGTGAATCTGGTTGCATGGTTACTTTTACAGGAGACTCTTGGAAAGTCACCAAGGGTGCTTTTTTGTGGCAAGAGGTAAGAAGGTAGGAACGTTATATTTATCTACATGTATTACTAATTCCTTTTCTGCATTATCTACTCTAGATTCAGATGCATGCATGTGGCATAATCGGTTGGGTAATATGAGTTTAAAAGGAATGTAGATCTTAAAGGCTAAGGGTAAGTTATCAGATTTGAAAGATTTAGATCTTGATTTCTGTGAGCATTGTATCTTTGGAAAGCAAAAGAGAGTGATATTTCTCAAAGTTGGGGCAACTAAGAAGGAGTAGAAATTGGAGCTTGTACACTTAGATGTGTGGGGACTAGCTCAGGTAGCTTCTCATGGTGGATCCTAGTATTATGTTACTTTCATTGATGATGCTACAAGAAAGGTATGGGTTTATTGTATTAAACACAAATCTAATGTTTTTGAAACTTTTAAAAGATGGAAAGCCCTTGTTGAGAATGAATCAAATTCTAAGTTAAAGTTCCTTAGATTTGACAATGGTGGTGAATACTGTAGTAAGGATTTCAATGATTATTATTCAATGATTATTGTTCAGTGAATGGGATACATAGAGAAAGAATGGTTCCAAGAATACCACAAGAGAATGGTGTTGCAGAGAGAATGAACTGGACAATCATGGAATGTGCTAGAAGTATGAGGATACATTCTGGATTTCCCTTGAAATTTTGGGTAGAAGCAGTTGATACATCGGTTTATTTGATTAACCACAGCCCTTCATGTTTACTAGATGGAGGAATACCACGGGAAGCATAGACCAGAAAAGAGGTAGATCTTTCTTTTCTTAAAGTTTTTGGTTCAGAAGCTTTTGTGCATGTTGATAGAGAAAATAGAAAAAAGTTGGATGCAAAATCCAAGAGGTGCACTTTCATTGGTTATGGATCTGGTGATTTCAGTTTTCATTTTTGGGATTTAGAGAATTATAAAATTGTTAGGAGTCGTGATGTTGAATGGAATGAAAAGAGAATGTACAAGGATCAAATTTTGGTACCCAAGGATGAGAAAATTGAGAATTTTATTGATGAAAATGAACTCTCGGTTTTAAAGAAACACCTTCAGAAATACACAGTAACCATGGTTGGTTAGGCCTTGACCGACATCGGTCAGATGAACCACCGATGGTTACAAAGGATTAGAACCGCGTCGGTTAGCTGAACCGATGTCGGTTAGAGGTGACCGACATCAATCACTGTTAGAAGTTGATACTAATGTCTAGGAGGTCCAGATTGAGCCTTTGGTACCCCAAACTCTTGTGAGAAGGTCACAAAGGGTAAGTAAACTTCTAGAAATATTTTCACCTTCTCTATTTTATCTATTATTGACTGATAGTGGTGAACCAGAAAGCTTTGAAGAAGCAATGTAGGATAAAACTCATATTCAGTGGGAGCATGGCATGGATGAGGAGATGAACTCTTTGGAATAGAACTAGACTTGAGATTTGGTTAAATTGCCAGCAGGAAAGAGAACATTACAGAAAAAGTGGGTTTACAAAATTAAAGAAGAAGAGGGTGGACAGAAAAGGTACAAGGCAAGGCTTTTAGTAAAGGGATTTACACAAAAGACAGGTATTGACTTTGGTGAAATATTTTCTCCTGTTGTTAAGATGAATTCTATTCGTACTATATTGAGTTTAGTTGTAATAGAATATTTACATTTAGAGAAACTAGATGTGAAGACGGATTTCCTTCATGGTGATTTGGATGAAGAGATTTATATGTAGTAACCACTTGGGTATGAAGTCAAGGGTAAGGAGAAATTAGTATGCAGGTTGAAAAAGAGCTTATATGGGCTCAAACAAGCTCCAAGGAAATGGTACATTAGGTTTGATAGTTTTATGCATGAGCATGGTTACTTGAGATGTGAATTTGACCATTGTGTTTATTTCAAGAAGCTTGAAAATGGGAGCTATATTATTTTGTTATTGTATGTGGATGATATGCTCATTGCAGGATCTAGTATGTAGGAAATTGGTGAGCTTAAGAGAAAGCTACCTCACACATTTGCAATGAAGGATTTGGGAGCTGTAAAAAGAATTCTTGGCATGCAAATACATAGAGATAGGAAAAACAATAAATTGTATTTGTCTCAGGAGGATTATATCTACAAGGTGTTATAAAGGTTCAACATGTAGAATGCAAAACCTGTTAGCACACCTATGGTTGGACACTTAAAATTGAGTAAAGATCAATGTCCTTCATCACAAGAGGAGGTCAAATACATGACACGAGTGCCATATGCTTCAGCAGTTGGAAGTCTCATGTATGCTATGGTTTGTACAAGACCAGACATTGCACAAGTAGTGGGAGTTGTGAGTAGATATATGGCTAATCCAAGTAAAGAGCATTAGATATATTACTCGGGTATTTGAAAGGGACATCTAGCATGTAGTTATGCTATGGAGGTTTGGATTTCATTACGTGGATATGTTGATTCGGATATGGTGGAGATTTGGATGGTAGGAAGAGCACTATTGGATAGATTTTCGAGTAGGTGGAACGATAGTTAGCTAGATTTCGATATTGTAAAAGGTTGTGGCTTTGTATACTACGAGGCGAGTATGTTGCAGCTATAGAGGCTAGTAAGGAGATGATATGGATGAGTAGGTTCATGGAAGAGTTGGGAAAGGAGAAAGGTAATTGTAAACTGTTCAGTGATAGTCAGAGTGCAATTCATTTGGCAAAGAACTCAACATTTCATTCGAGAATGAAACACATTCAGTTGAGATATCACTTCATATAGCAGGTATTGGAGGATGGACAATTGAATCTGGAAAAGATTCATACGAGCAAGAACCCTATAGATATGCTAATGAAGCCATTAGCAAAGGAGAAGTTGGAGCTACACTCCACTTCTATTGGTCTTCAAGTTTGAAACTTGAAGAGGAAGAAACAAAGCCAAGGAAGGATCCAAGAATGATGTTGTACATGTATGGTGCAGTAATTAAACTCCAAGTGGGAGATTGTTGAGTTGTGAAGCTTAATTACTTCATTTTAGCATGTAATTGGAACTTGCTGGAAAATACAGTAACCGGCGTCGGTCAGGGCTAACCGGCGTCGGTCAGTCCAGGTTAGGAAAAGTGATCCACACCAGATTAGGGTTAACCGGTGTCGGTTACCTGTGTGAGAAAGTTTTAATTAACTCTCGGGAATTAAATCTATTTTTAGCATTAAAGTAGATTTATTGGATGTAATTGCATGGCTAAGTGCCCTAAGTTTATAAACGACTATATAAGGATAAAATATAGGGTTTAGAAGTAATGGATGTATCATAATTACAAGATAATTATGTGAGAGAGAATTCTTGGTGAAGAATCAAAAATCTTGAAGGAAGAAAGTACTGAACATCTGAGAAGTGTAGAAGATTGTAAATCTTCATTGTATATCTTATCAAATCTTTGGATAATAGATTGGCTTGTTTCTTGGTGGACGTAGCCCACACTGGGTGAACCACGTTAAATCTAGTGTTGATTTATGTCTCTTGTTTTGTATAATTCTTCTGGTAGAATATCCACTTTTATTTACATGTATGCTTAGATATGATATATTGTTTGTATGCAACCTGGTGTGCTAACCCCAACAAGGTATATATGATTATGTGCTTTTATAAAATGTAACTATGCATGTAAATGTAAAAATCTAACATGCATATCTCATTTTTGTTTATCCGGAAGTGTATCTAAGCTAGACGAGCAAATGTTAAGGATGGGAAAATGATTGGAACTAATCAATATAAGTTATAAAATCTACGAAATGGCACGGACACGAGCACCTAGGTAGGAAGGAGTGCACTGGGTGCTTGAGACCTCTATAGGGCACTAGAGTCTTCCAAAAAGGTCAGAACTATATTTCTTCACTTTCTCTAGGGTTTCACACTTGTTCCCCAATGATCACTTATATATTACACTTGGATATTTGAGGTACATGTAAATCTACAACATAAATAATCTCCTACAAAACCCTAAAACTGCATGAATACTAAAAAAGAAAGATGCAAAATGAGGGTTCAAACTGTCCTAAGCTATAAAAAAGTGACCTTACGACTGAGTGTTTCACTACATCTCATACCCAAAGTAGTTCTATGTGTTTGTGTGTGCAATAATGCTCCTAGGTTTCCCTCACATTGATGAGGCCAAGATAACGGGTTGTACCTAGATAGAATGCAAATGTGTGGTTGGATATATGAACTTCCCCTTCATATTCGGTGTGAATGTAGAGTAATAATCCCAAGATGCATTCCCTTTGATATGTAGATAAATAACCATTGACCAAAATTGTCTTCCTTATAATTATATGTATGTTGTGTTTATATAGGGACATCTTTCTTGAATTTCACCACTAATGACATGACATGCCAACTAGGACCTTGGGATAGGAGTAGGAAAATTGAAAAGGCCGGCTATAAATGTAAAAAATGTGATAAAAAATAAAGAGGACATGAGCACTCATATTGGACAGGAGTGCCTGGGTGCTAGTTTCTTGAGACAACTGATGAAAAATATGACAATACTAATAGACATGGATCTATGTGACCTACCTAGAATTGGATATATATGTGAGATAAACACAATATAGATAGTCAAATCAAGAAGATAGACAAGGCAATGCGTCATTAGTGACTACTTTTTCTATGTAAGATCCATATATATATAACAATACTTGGTTGTATGGTAAATAATAGTAAATGCCTAATTTTATGTCTACAAAATTATATCTACCCTCATAATTATTTTTCCATGATCTATGATTGTCTCCTCTCCCTTAGAAATATTTTTTTGTTGAAAAAAATGAATCGAAAAAAATGATTATGCACTTCTCATCTTTAAGAACATTAAGGTAGGTAGTCTATTCCATATACATGCACAATAGATTTTGGATTTGATAGAAAAAATATAATTCAAATCCCAATTGTACATTTGAATTTTTTTAATGATCTACAAACGTTCTTGTATGTTCCTACATGTTTCAACCATGTACATAATTCAAGTGTAAATTAGTGAATCAGTCTTATATTTTCCATCAAATCTCTAACATGTTAAGGTTTTAAGAGTAATTTATTCTTTGAATTTGTATGACAAAAATCTCATGTCATTGACCCAAATTATATTGTTTTCATCATATAGAAATTACAAAAAAAAATTAGTATCTACCGACTCGTATTTGTTTACGTCTTAATTTTTTCACATCCCCAAATGAAACTGAAGTGGGTGTATTGTAGCCAATTAGCGAACATGCACTTCACCATATTTGAATCCATAAATCTAGGCCATAAGGCATTATCTAAATATTTTGATGCAGTATTTATCAATTCAGCACTAGAATCTTGTTTAAAGTATTAAGTATTTCCAAATCTATAATCTGGAACCATATTATGAGGTAGTTTTTCACCAATACCAATAATTCCAAACAAGAAAACCTTCAACTCCCAAAACTAGAAATTTCTGAGGTTTCCTAATTTAATCTATAAAAAAAATTCAGAATTAATTTAGTCTTACAAATTTGATAAAAAACAAGTCAAAATATAGTATTTATAATATATTATTTTGCTAATTCACAGAAACAACTTATATATCTATAATCTCAACTAATAAATCTATAATTCATGGAAATAATTAATGGTTATATATATTTTTTCTTGTTCCAATGTTTTTATGTCCTCTAGAACATTCAAACCCTAACACACGATCAATGACATGTTTTGGTATAAATCATTTATCAACCACATATCTTTAAAACAATTATCTCCACTAATTTTCCTCCCCGCCATAAAATTTTCCAGAGGGTTTCCCTTTGTACAAATTTTGATACACAATGTTTCTCCTAAGTTGAAACAATATCATCTTTACTCTAAAACTTTTGTAGGTATTTTAATTTAATTTCATCTTGTACGGTCTGATGCTCTTTTCCCAAATAAATACTGGTTTCAATTCAACTCCTATTTTTCAACGTCTTTACCATATTCTCAAATTCGGTAGAAGTGAGAATCCTAGACCATAATCCCACTTCAAATTATGTTTATATTAACTTCAAAAATATTTTAGGCCACCTCACAAGTTGATAGTCTCCTTACTGAACTTAAAAACAATCTCCTTATGGGATTGGTTTTTCTCATATAGAAAACCCTCAAAATCTAAAATAATTGAATAATCCTTTTCACCAACTGTATAACAATATTTTTTTTTCAATTTTCTACAATTTAATATTAACCAATTAAAATAATAAATATTTCATCATGTTAACACTTACTGGTTGATATTTTGTCTTGGATTCCCTCACACTCACCCTTTGCAGATTCTTGTTATGCACATTATATTACAAAAAACATTAATCATTTCAAAATAAATTTTATGTTGAGGTAAATAAATTTGTGATACAAATTCATTTTATATAATGTACTACCATTTGTTGGATAATATTACATAGCTATACATGTATATTAGCGGCAGATTAGGCTAATACATTACTTTCTGGACTATTTTTGGCTTGACAATTTTGATGATCTTAGGGGCTGCTAATGATCACCGCACATAATTTTTTTCAATTGTATGAAATTTAATATTAACAAATTAAAAAAACATTAATCAATTCAAAATAAATTTCATGTTAAGGTAAATAAATTCGTGATATAACTTACTTTTATACAATGTACTACCCTTTGTTGGACATTAGCGATTACTAAGCTAAGACATTACTACCTGGACTATGTTTGGCTTGAAATTATTTGATGAGCTTAGCGGCCGCTAATGGCCAACTGCATAGAAGTAATTTTTTTTCAATTTTCCACAATTTAATATTAACTAATTAAAAAAATAATCAATTCAAAATAAATTTCATGTCGAGGTAAATAAATTCGTGATACAAATTTCTTCTATATAATGTACTACCCTTTGTTGGACAATAGTGCATAGCTATAGATGTATATTAATGACCGCCGAGGATAAGCTATTACTTCCAAGAATATGTTTGGATGGATAGTATTTGATGAGCTTAGTGGCTTCCATGCTTCGTATGGACATGGTATCAAATAAATATAACAAATAAACCACTTTGTTATAGGTTCCTACAATTATGTGGGGATTATAAATGGTTTTATTTATAATTACACACGACTAACATACCAGGTTTTGTCTATGTATTCATGTGTGATGTTCCAACAACCTCCCCATTTGGAATTAACACTAGAAAAATGTAAAGTATTATTAAATAAATGAAAACAATGACAATCGAAAACATATTAGGTGATAAATTTATAAAAGCGAGTAAATGTGAATCATTTGGAATAGATTCTTTAGATGTATGGGGAGAGAAATTTGGCAAAAAAATTTGAATGGGTGGAAACATGTTAAGAACGAAATCATATCCATTATTTTTAGATGTCTTGGAAGATATAGTTGATTCCTCTCTTTGTTGGTTGTCTGCATAAATATTGTATGCATCGAGTTCAAGGAATTAAAGTAATATAATGTTTTAATGTTGTCTTAATCAACACACCTTTTTCAAATGAGAATAATAATTTTAAAAAAATTCATGATCATGACTCTCAACAAAAAATTTGCGAGATAGACTAGAGTCAACCAAAACATACAATGCAACACTACCACCATAAAGCACTATTATCAGAGAATTTTCGAAAGAGAGTCAAGTGAACATATGAGACAAGAACTCTTAATATCTCTTGTAAAGAAAATCACGTGTCTTTCCTCGTAGGAAGATTTCTCCTATAGTCACAAATTACTGTGGAAGTTGTTCCATTCAATCCATGATGATTTCTTCTCTATCCTCATCATCAACATAACAATTATGCACACCATTTATTGTGAACATAAGACAATAGCTATTTATATTTCCATTACTATCACAAAATATGTAACAACCATCCATAACGATTCCCCATTGTATTTAACCTTTTACATTTTTTTTATTGTTTCTCTTAACATTATTGAATAAGTAATATGTAAGAGCACAATAATAGCACAATTTAACAGAGACTAGATAACACACCTTTAAGCGAGTCCATTATTTCATTGAAAGTTATATTGCTAGACAAATCACAAAAATTTACGATTAGAGATTCTGCATTGAATTGATTATTTGATGGAATAGATGATATTATTGACTAAAGATGGAAGGGATATACACATTGAAAAGTAAACTCCTATGTGTCTTTTATCCTTCTTCTGGAATTTTTCTTCCATTGAAATCACGTAGTTGTCTACAATTCTTTGAGATTCCACTAGAAGAACCTCTACCACTTCGCATTACTTTTTATTCTTCATGATTTTTCAATTCCTTGGGAATCGACTTTATTTTTTCTTTTATCTCTACTCACAAAAATACACACAATTGGCAGTAGTGAGATTCATGCAGTCCAAATTTTTAATTAACATTGGTTTCATTACATCATATCAATACAATATTGATTAAGAAATGTTAAATTTATTTATGAATAAAATATTTCCTAATCTAAATAAGTAACAATTGTAATAAATATGTATACAATAAGAGTAAATCCAACCCAATCAAATAAGCGGTTAAGATTTAAAACCCTACGTGTAAATGAGGAGATAAAATGACTTAGCTATTTTGTAATTCATCTTGGGCCATGCCAAGTGATGAGCTGAAAAATATGAAGTGCAAAATGTCATAATAAAACCCATAAAATGTAGAGATGGAGGAATATATTGGACTAGGTAATTTGAATTAGTTAAGGGGTTCTTACAGCGCTATATAGAACGGTTTTGGGCACCCATGACTGCCAAAAATATTAGAAAACCATATTTGAATCATCACAAGGTGTTCTCTATCATTTTATTCCTATCGTTAGTATTTCGCATGATGATCACCGATGTCACTTATAACCTGCAATTAATAATTCACCTGCAAAACCCTCAAAAGTGCATCCAATCCCAAAAATAAAATAATGCAAATGAGGGTTTGGGTATCCGTGACTATCAAATAAGTGATCTAATGACGAGAATTGTAATACATTTCGGAAGAAATGTAACTCTATGTATGTGTGTGAAGAATCATGCCCTATGAAGCTCTTATACGTGTCACACTTGATAACAAACAATATGTAGAATATATAAGTAGATGTGTGCATGGAATAGAATGAACTTCCCCTCTTATGAAGTGTATGCAAAATAATGCAGCCCCTTTCCCTTAGATAGATGCTAGATGGATGCTTGAATTCTCTTAAGATTCTTTTGGATGCTTCCCCACTTATGAAGTGTATGAAAAATAATGCAGCCCCTTTCCCTTAGATAGATGCTAGATGGATGCTTGAATTCTCTTAAGATTCCTTTGGATGCAATCATATGTGGTGATAGCTAATACTTATTGTGTAGTCCTTTATTATGGTCACATAACTTTATATTTATATGATTCCCTTTCTTAAATTTTGAAATTAACCCAAAAAGGTCGAATATTAAAAAAATAAGATGTCAAAATGGCTAGAATGGACCCAAAAGATGTGAGAAAAAAATAATGAGGTCATGGGAAACCGGAGGGGATGATGACTCTTGTCGTTGGTGTCCCGGTGGGTGATGGTTTCTAGGATGACAAATGCCAGAGTATATAAAGTCATACTTGGTTAGTAAGAGTGTAAGATCAAAAAGTGGTAACAAAAAAAGAAAATAAAGGTGGCCAAAAGACATGGGTTAATTAGTACTTTTCTTACATAGGAATCATATGAATAGTAGTATGTGATCAGGGCTAGATAGGTACCCAAAGTGTGTGATTTATGTCTACACTTTCCCAAAATTTATTTTATTGATCAAATTCTCAATAACATAAAGTAGATAAGAGATACATACCTGATAACCATGTAGTTCAATCAGAAAAAGTGTGTTGAGAGACAAGAAAAAATATGGACTGATAAAAATGTGAAACATGGATGCTTAAGAAGAGGAAGTGAAAATAAGTGATGAAAATGACCCTAGGGAAAAAGCATTTGCATCGATGTCATGTTGTACATGTTGTTATTGTCGATTTTGTTTTTTCTTGATGTTGTCGATTATTGTGTGATGATGTGCTGATGATGTGACTACCACTTCCCATAAGGATGGACCTACAAAGAGAAAAATGAACAAGTAGTCAAATATGCTTGTATATGATCAAAATGTATAAAAAATATGTAAAAATATGAAAAAAGGCTATAAAAATGATCCCGAAGATGATGTAGAAGAACGAGTATTTTGGGCGATCTCATGCTAGTTGCATTGACTGAGATTTTTTTTGGTAATCTCACGAAAACACGGAAGAAGTGTAGGGATAAAATTTTGGTGTCATCATCCAACCTTTAATTACTTCTTGGAGTGTGAACATCGGTGGAGATGGTGTGTAAAAATTTGATCTAGTTTGAACAGTTCCGATCTAATCTAAAAGTAGAAAATTCTCTCGTAGTGCATGCATTGCAATTGTTAAGGACTATGATCCCTATAAAAGATGTTGTGCGAAGTGTTGAAAACTATATTGAAGTGGAAAATGTTGTGTAACTTCCCCTGTTCATAGGCATCTAGGAAAGGTTAGGGGCACCCAGAACTACTGTTCTAGTTTGGGCACTAGTATTTGTGATGTGCAAAGGACCCAAGTAAGATTTTGAGCCCTATCTAAGATTAATGAATATGTTGTACCAATATGGTGATGTGTTGATTTATGTTTGTAGAATGCTATATGGGGTGACTAATTTACCCAAATGATTCCCCCTCATTTGATGTTCATATGGCATCATTGGGGAGTATGCGACCAAAAGGAGGACCAACCATTATGTTGAAAATGATGGCCTACATGGGGGAGGAAGTGTTCTTGGTAGAAACCAAGGCACACACAAAAAAGTGGTTTGGAAACAAGTTTTACTTTATGAATAAAGAAAAACACACATGTATAAGATAATATGTAAGCTAAGAAGATAGTATGTAAGAATACAATGTAGACCACAAAAATGGGTTGCAAACATGGGACACCACTCATGATGTATCAAGAAAATCAAGGCCGAGATGGATGAAAGAAGACAATGTGCACACAAGACAAAGGGTGAATCACACAAAAAAATGGCATACAATGACAATAAATAGTAAACAAAGTAACAGACTACCATAGTGGATAATAGAACTGCAAGACAAATGTTACACATGAAGCATCCATTAGCATGTTAGAGAGATTAAAATTATGTTGAACCGTGTATAATATGATAAAGTAGTGTGCTATGAAAAATGAAACAACAACACCTATAGTGTGTACAAAAGTGGATTCCCAGATCCGTTGTGGGACTAGTATGAGGTACTTGCACCAAGCATCCATGTTGCATGTATGGATTTGTGTAAATCCTATGATCAAAACTAGAAAATAAAGTGAACGTGCATGTGTATGATAAAGATAATGGCATACAATATATATCTAGAATGTGTAATAAAGTGTAAATGTGAAAGTATAAATAAACAAGAGTAAATGCGACCTAGATATGCAATATGTTATGAATAAGATGGAATGGAATGCATTGTGAGTGTGAGAGGATTAGCTTAGCCTCTAAGTGATTTTTAATGAGTATGAATGTGATGAGGTTCATTTATACAATCCCCCTTATTAGTTGAGAATGAACCATAAAACAAGATTGTGTCATCGGGAACTGGTTTGAATTGGTGTGCACTAGAACTATGTGATCAATAAAGCATGTAGCGTATAGAATGCATGAGTGATTTAATGTGGTGAGGTTCATTTTATATTATGACCCTTAGCATTTGAGTATGAATTATGGGACTATAATTTGTCGAGGGTATTGAGTGTAGCGTATAGAAGTAGATGTAAGTAATGTATTTCGTGGATTAGTAGAGTAGATGTTGCGTATAAATGAATGTACAAAATATGTAGTGTGAAATGTGTATAGTGAGTAATGTACTTAGTATGTGGTAAAGGTTGCAAGAATAAAATTTCATGCATGTATAATGTGTGTTGTGTGAGGTGTGTAATGTGTGGTGTGACTAAGCAATGCTAGAGACATGTGTTGTAAATATGCCAAGTGTAAAATGTGTATGGTGGCCAAGTGATGAGAAGGATGTGCTATGATTGTGTCAAGTGTGTGTGAATGTGTAGTGTGTAATGTATAGTGTTTAGCATGTGAGGTTCATGTATATAACATGCCCTATACAACTAAGTTTAAACCAAAACATGAGAGTACATCATTAGTGAATGATGATACAAATGTATCAAGATGTGTAGGATGAATGTAACATATTATATGTGATGTGTATAAGATGTAAGATAGCTGATAATTCTAGAAGATAGGGGAGGAAAAGGAATAAGTATAATATCCCCACAAGTGTATGATGATTGATATGATCGGTAACATTGTCTAAGATATTGTCATTGTCTTTATCAAATCCAAATGGAGATGCATCATAAACTTGATAAGTGATTGAATGCATTGGATCATATAAAGAGCCATTATGATATAAATTGTACATGGTCATTGTGTATTATTCATTAGTAAAAGGCATTGGGAGATATCTATGTGCATACAAATGAGTGAGAAATTGTGAATAGTCAGGGAGATGAATCATTGTATATAGAAACATGGTCGAATTGCATATGTAACAAAATATTAGTGTGATTGGGTCCAAAGTGCCCCCAATATAATCAAGCCAAGATTTTCCAAGTGTCAGTGGAGAAAAATAAGGTGCACATGTGATGAAGACTGTTAGATGGAAGAAACAAAGGCCATAGGTGGCCGTAATATGAACACATCCATGATAGAGATGGGGTGAGTGAGGTGGTGGTAAGATATCATTGAGTGTTAATCCAAACCGAGTCAAGCCATTATAGGTGCGAGATAATATCGAGCAAGTAATATATATAATGGAACATGATGCCAATAAGAGTTATTCGTGAAAAGTGTTCATGTGAAAGGAAGTGGTGTGAAAGTAGATTTCCTATGAGAAGGTGAAACAATGTCTAAAGTATGGAAAAACCCCTGATAAATTACCACAACATTGGTGAAAGGAGGGGGTGTTTTGAATTAGTATTCACCAGGGCCTACGTTTGACCAAAGTATCATTGAATTTTTTTTATAAGAGGTAAAAAAGGGTTGAGGGGACCCTACCTCGTACAAAGTGTGTAAGATCAACAAAAAAGGGCCAAGGGAGTATCCATTGAAGCCCAAGCATAACCAAAAGCCAAAACTATAAAGCCATATAACAAAAAACCAACCTAAAAGCCCAAAGTAAGATAACTAACAACAAGGGCCATGGAACTAACAAGTAGGGGCCATAGAACTAACAACAGGAACAAATAAAAGAACAAAAACAACCAGGACGACATAAAATCCATCATTCATTGATCAGAGCACCAACCGTATGCATGCACCCATTCCATTCCTTAACTATTCCGAAATAGTAGATTTCCAAAACTGATAATCTAGTTCAACTATCTCCACTTTGGGGCCAAACCCATCCTTCTCTCTATTCTTCACAATTTCCATGGAATGGATCATCTCAGCAAGGAGTTTAAGATGGTGAATTGTGCTTTTGACATTAAGGATGTGAACATCCCGATCTGTAAAATAATCTCCTTCATTTTCAACATCTCATTCTCCATGGCCAGGCATCTCTCATTGACATTCTTTAATTGTTCACTAAGAAAAATAGATGTGAGTTTCTCAAATTTTTCCTATAGCTCCCTCAAATCTATGGTCACCATGCTTATCTTATGTCTGTTTATATCAGTATCCAACCTATAATTTTCAAACTCTCTCATGAATACATTCGATTTGACTGCCGTATCTTGGGCTTTGAACAAGTTCTTCTGAGTAGTTTTGAGAGCGTGCAGACTCTCAATAGCCTCCTCCAAGTTTTTGGATATTTTTCCCTCGAGTTCTTCTTGATATTTCCCAACCTCCAACTCCTCACTACTTTTAGGTTTGTAAGCTTCCTCTTCCTAACGATGCTAAGAATTTGAAAGGAAAGCTTCCTCGTCAAGATGTTCCCTTGAGTCTAAAAAAAATTTCCACGTTCTCCTGAGGCTCTGAAGCCCCACTCTCCCACCTCTATTTTTAACACTTCCTTTTTCCATATGAGACCTAGTCCTTTTAGCCACCAATTTCCCCATTTCCTCCATACTAGGAGTAGCCACATTAGCTTCCAATTTCTCATTTTTTCCCCCTAAACTAGTTTGATTTGGGTTTCCAAAAGCCCCAAATTTTTCATTTTTTCCAATGAGGGGGGTACCCATCTTAAGCATGGATTTGATGAGACCTTGATGTAAAGGAAGGGTGAAGGTTCCTTTCCCAACCTGAGAAACCGATTTAGCCAAAGAAAGATACGAAAATTGGGGAAATTATAGGGTCTTGTTATTTCTAACATGATTCAACATAGGAAAGTGATACCCATAAATCACTTTATATCTCCCTTCTAGAGAAATATACACCATGATTAACTGAGCTATTTCATTAAAAGGATGAGGAAATTCCTCTCTAGCATAACCATTATGAAGAGAAATAGGTGCTCCCTTACCTTGCATGAAGCATTCAATCTCCAGACTGTAATCCGACTTGGGCTTAAAGATACATCTTCCTTCCTGAGACATGCTTGACACTTTTTCTATGAACTTTAGAGAGATTGTGAATGAGAAGTTCCCAACCCACACATGACCTTCCTTCCAAGTTTTGGAACAAATTCACTCAATTTTTCATCATACCCATTGAAGATTTTGAAATTTTTAATAGACCAACCTTATCAAGCAATTCCTCTGCCTCTTTTGACATTTCCAAGACCTTGCTAGGTTTAGTTCTCACTAAATCGCCACCCATTTTGCTTCAGAAATCTTCTTCCTGTAATGGATATGTAAACCCTTACAGTAGCTACATTTACCATGCTTGTTGAAATGATTCAAAATTATATGGGGATCAACCCAAACCATGGATTGATAGGAAATAATGGTTGGCACAAGTCTAGGATTCATAATATCATGGTGCGTCACCTAGAAAGCATCATAACATGTATCCATTCTCATTAGAAATATATGCTATTTGGGACACATTCCTTTTCAAGAATGTTTATGAAATTATCTTCCATATTGGTTAGTTCTTCAACCACATTTAAGTCCATAGCTTCCACCCCTTGTTAGCCAATACATCAAGCAAGTTTGTTTCCTTCACGGTATATGTGTTGGAAAGAGATTTCAATAAAGGAAGATATTTTATTCTTGGTATTATTAATGAAGTCTTCAATAGATATAGAAGCTGATTTTTTTCCTTCA
This sequence comes from Taxus wallichiana var. yunnanensis, assembly GCA_018340775.1. NCBI lineage: Eukaryota > Viridiplantae > Streptophyta > Pinopsida > Cupressales > Taxaceae > Taxus > Taxus wallichiana. The sequence continues at coordinate 505,436,502 of CM031240.1, read as the reverse complement.
TACACGATATTATATTCAGAGAATCCCCTTCCATAATTAGGTGCTTAAAGCCTCTCTCTTCCGCTAACTTCACTCCCCAGAACATTGTCGCAGCCTCTGCGTGACATGGTTAGATTGTATGCCCAAATTAAAGAAATATGCAAGGAGAAACATACCTTTAGCATCTTGGAAAAATCCTCCTCCTCCTACCTTACTCGGGTTCCCTTTAGTGGCACCATCGAAATTGAGTTTAATAACACCTTCTCTAGGAGAGGTCCATTTAACCCCTTCTCTAGGATTTCTCTTCTTGGGTTGAGGGTCACAGATTAAGTTCCATTTCTTTATGATATGTTGTTCACTGTCCATGAATTCCACTTATTTGTTCTTTAGGATAGAAAAATTGTTTCTAACAGCCTTGTAAACATTTGTTAATAATCAACTTGTTGGGAAGTTTCTTACTATTGAAAATCCTCTTGTTCCTCTCTTTCCATATTTCCCACCACAAATGTCCAAGGCTCATTATCCATAGATTTTTCAGCCCTTGACTGATGAAAGGACATTTCCATTGATTCCACGCAGATTGGATCTCCTTAGGATTAACCCAGTTAATTGAGAACATACCCAATATAGAAGAAAATATTTGATAAGAAAAGGGGCATCATCTACCACGCGAAGAGTAAATTTATGTTTACTCAAGTTGGGATCGATAAGTTCAACGGTATCAACCTCTTCATCGAAATCATCGGTCTTTGGACTTTTCATATTGGATAGTAGTATCAAGAATATTTGTAGGAGGTGCACTAGACACGGGGATGAGAGGATCCTGAATGAGCAGAGTGGCATTGTTGATAAGAGTAGACATTGTAGGTGAAATAATAGTATTAGTATGTGTGGAAATAGACAGAGCTCTTAGAGAGGTGGAAGAGGATTATGACATACTATATTGGCAAATATCATATGTATCAATATTTATATATGGAATAGGTTGTGATGAAAGAATAGGCATAAAGCGAATCGGATCTATGTAATAAAATTTAAATGGATCGAGTCTACAATAATGTTATGTTCATAACCATCATGTAGGAATTTAACACATTAATGAATAATATATGTGATAGCATCCATTACATTAATCTATGGTCTACCCAACAAAAAATTGAATTTAAATGAGATATCAACAATAAATAATTCTATAGGGACTGTCGTATACCCAACCCTTATATGTAATGTGATAGTTCCTAAACATGTTTAAGTATTTTAATCATAGCCATGAATAAGAGTGGAAGTCTTATAAATTAGGTTTTATATGAAGATAATTTGTTTTAAAAGGTAATGAGAACATAAATTAATAGCAGATCCATTATCAATAAGTTCTCACTTGATATAAATGGTGCTAATGATAGCAAAGATAAGAAAAGATGCACATGGATTCTCAATAGTAGAAGGTGATTTGTCCTCATTAGTAAATGATAAAGCACGTGGTAGATTTTTGAGGGACTGAATGAGGAATTTTAATGTCACCAAATAATTATCACTCTTAATATGAATAGAATGAAGGGATTCCTATAGTGTTTGATGGAAATCGGGCACATTGTGTAATGATTCATAGAGGGCCAGTGTATTCTTGAGGTTTCCAATGATATCATAGCCCTTAGTAGGAACAGAAGGAGACATAGAATTGATAGGTGGTGGGATAGAAATGGGATGAGTTGTAGGAGGATGGGTGCGGGAGTAGTTACTACATTGATACTAGGATAAGCCATCGGCATAATAAAGTGAGGAGGATGCTGAGTACGAACTTGCAAGAAATTAGTAGTAGTAGTAGTAACCATGCTAAAGACATTAGTTTGAGAGAAATAAGGATAAAATGATTGATCCATGAATTGATAAGAAGAAGAAATATTTAAAAGGAAGGTTTTGAAAGGTCGTTCACCAAAAAGATTAAGAAAAATGTTTATTTATGAATAAAATATTTCCTAATCTCAATATGTAATAGTTGTAATAAATATGTATATAATGAGAGTAAATCGACCCAAGAAAATAAGTAATTAAGATTTAAATCCCTAAGTGGAAATTAGGAGATAAAATGACATAACTATTTTAGAATTAATCCTCGGCCATGCCGAGTGAGGAACTAAAAAATCTGATGTGAAGACTCACTACAATAAGACACATAAAAAGACATATATGGAGGAATATGCTTGATCGGGGGTGCCTAGAGTAGGTCGAGGATGCTTGCGGTATTGCGAACGCTTATGGGTGCCCATGACTCAAAAAGTGCATAAAACCATCTTTTAATGGTCATGAGGTGTTCAATGTACTTGTCTTCCTATTGTTAGTATGTCACATGGTGAACACCGATGTCACTAATAATCTACAATAAATAATTCACCTACAAAAACCCCAAAAGAACATCAATTCCCAAATATAAAATAATGCAAATGAGGGGCTAGATTATCCTCAACAATCAAAACAAGCGATCTTATGACTGAGCATTGCACTACATTTAGACCCAAATAAGTTCTATGTGTGTGTGAAGAATCATACCTTAGGTGGCTATTGTGTGTGCCACACTTGATAGCAGTAATAGCTAGATGTATGTAGATGTGTGCATGGAATAAAATAAAATTCCTCTCCTATGAAGTGTATGTATAAGAATGCATTACCTTTCCCTTGGATGGATGTTAGATGAATGTTTTAATTCTCTTAAGATGTCTTTAGATGCAACCTTAGGTAGTGATAGCTAATTCTTAGTGCATGGTCCTTTATTATTGTCACATAGCTTTGTATTTATACTAGTCCCTTGCTTGAATTTCATAATTAACCTAAAAATTCTGAATACTAAAAAGATAAGATGCCAAAACTACTAGAAAGGACCCAAAAGATGTGAGAAAAACATAAAGAGGTCGGGGGCACCCGAGGGACGAGGTGCCCGACACTCACCTCCTCACTAGGCATTGGTGTCAAGGACAAGAAATTACAGTATAAAAATTCATATAAGGCAAGTAAGAGTGTAAGATAAAAAGTGGTAACAAAAAATGAATAAAGGTGGCCAAAAGGTATGGGTTAATTATTAATTTTCTTACTTAGGAATCATATGAATAGTAGTTTGTTATTAGGACTAGATAGATACCCAAAGTACATGATTTTGTGTCTACAAATATTATCTTGATATTTAATTTTAAAATATTTTAGAGCCTTTCCTTTCATTTTTCTGTCATCTTTTATTCTTCGATAGTAAGATTAAAAAGTCTTTGTTATGATGCCTATCTCAATAGAGCAAGTTATCCATACATTCCCTAATTGTACTTTTTTAGCTAGTACTTAGAGTTCCTCATCGGTTGTTCCTCTTTCATCCTTCAAGTAATTGGTCATGAACCTTGAAAGTGAATTGAGATAAAGTTAGGTTGGTTATCCTTAAAAGGAGAGTAAGCAACCTCATGTGATTTAAACAATTCAAAGGTATTTGTCTATTTGGTCCATATATCGTCAGAAAATAATATAAAATTCCATTTGTGATAAAAACCCTCTGAATTTTACATGGAAAAATAACAAGAAATTGTTTCTCAAATCTCTCTATTTAAAGCACAAATATTACATTTACTTTTTGCATATTACCAAAATTAAATTTTAAATACTAATGCATTAAAATTAAGTTTCATTACCCTCAACTCCATTATCTTTGTGTTTCCCACTCTCGGGCCTCTAAGGAAATTCTAGGGATTTCCAAATAAATCGAGCCTTGTAAAGTAAATTAATAAACTCATTTTCAATCCAATTTTTGTTTACTTTGTTTTATTGCTTGCAAATATTAATAATATATTTGTTACATGCTTTTGTGGAAAGAATGCGAGCCTTTCTAAATTACGGACTAGCATGTAATGACTTGTAATTGTTGTCGGCCAAATTTTTTTGGTTATAAATTGTATGTTGATTGTCAAAAATGTATAACTACACATATTCCCTTTTCAGGTCATTTGGATCCTCTAGTTACACAATTTCCTTTGTATAATGTAAAAAGGAAAGAAGAATTGTATCCCTTTGTGAAGGAATAAACTTAATCAACATGGAATGGAAAAGAAACTCAACATTCTCCTCATCTACATGATGGTATTGATATTGTTGAGGTACTACATGGCACTTAGAAACTTCAATTGGAAATACATCGCCGTTAAATAAAAAATTAAATTGTTCAAATGTTGAAGATTCTACTTTATTAAATATACTTGGTGACTTTTTTCAATAATGCATCTGATTTATTATTCTTTTTAATCCCATACGACTTTGAGTTGAGGGATTTATCTTTAATTTAGATAAATAAGTTCATCTTTGAGTTATAAATATTTTGGCATGCTTTGGTGGAGAAAGAAAACATTATCTATTCAAATAGTGACAAATGAAAGAGGTAATTTTGTATGTATATACTTTTTTCGAATACCAAAATTCATGCCATCATGAATTTCGAGGAATTTTCACAATTTGTTTTGTCTCGATTCTATGAACATCCCCAAATTACAACCATATTTAATAAAGGAACATGCTTGGTTTTGTATGGAATCCTTCATTTCCTATTTCTGAGTAAGGCACTTATTCTAACTCCATTTCAAGAATAAAAACTTATTAATTTAAATGTCAATGTGTTCAACCTAAATACGTAGTGTTTTTTGATCAATACATTCTGAAGATAGAATAATAACGAATTCATGGTTGACATCATAATCAACAAATAATAATAACATATAAGTGTGATAGTTTTCCAGAGAATACATTTCAACAAACAATTCCTCTCCTCTCTTCTTCCAAATTTATATTCCTTCAATGAGTGGAATTTGTGTGAATGGAGTACGACCAATGGAATACATATTACTTGTAAAAGGAATTAAAAAATTAAAAATTTGTAAATATCTACTCAAAATAATGAAATTTAGCGTTAGCAAAGTAGGGTCTTTTATGCAAGCAAAAAAAATATGTGAAGAATAGACATTTCATAGTATAAAGGATTTTATGTTATCTAATTATTTGTTGATTAGAATCTTAGAAGCTGCTAGTCTTTATAATATCTAGGAATCCATTTTAAAAATGAAAAAATAATCTAAAAATCTTTGATTGATGATTTTTTTCATTATTTATAATTATATCATATTGGTTGGACTGTCACTTGTAGAGAAAAGTATTACATGACATAACCTCAAGAGGGATCAATCCTAATGTAGTTCTCATAAGATATAATGTGTATAACACATAATTCACATCGGTTCATATCAAAAAAATTCTTAGCGACCACTAAGATCCATTATTTATTGAAAGGGATGCTTTTGCGGTGGCTAGGAATAAACGTTTCTTATTTTTAAAATAATTATATAATAATAAATCATCGTCTAGCTTAGTGGCTTGTAGGTATTAACCATTAGCTCTTATTATTATTTTTAAATATCATTACAAATTTTGATTTCTAGTGTTTTTCATTGATTATAACTACATCATATTAGATGGACTATCCCTAACAAAGGAAAGTGCTACACTACATACCCCGGAAAGGGTTCAAGGCTTATGTAGTTGTCGTCCGATATATTGTGTATAACACATAATTCATAAATCCCAAAACAAGACATTGGAGTTGGTTCTGATGCATTGTTTTCTATTACAACATTATCTAATTCAACTAGAGCTCCATATAACTAAAAAATGCAATCTCTGTCAAAAATAATTGTTCTAAAAATTTGATAATTTTGTTTCTATGCATCACTATTTTTCCCATAGGGTCTCCTAGTTTCTTTACGTAGGATATTTTTCATTCTATAACAAGATTGACTCACTCACTCTTGTCACATTTAGGTCATTTTTCTTGATGGTACAAGGGTGAGTTATTCAATCTTGTGGTAGAAGTTAAAAATTCCTATGATAAGGAATAAGGAGACCTTGTGAAAAAACAATGATGTGAAGAAACAAAACTGTCAAAGTAGCAGATCAGGTAGGTTGTTTATGTGTTGCACCTATTGATTTAAAAAAAAAGTCACTATAAAAAATGGCATACCTCTTGCATAAAAGCATTTGATAAGTATTCAAGAAAATCATTTCCAATTATTTTCTTTGGAATGTTAAAACTAGCCTAAAAGAATCGTATCTCAAATGGTCATTATGTTACACTACATACCCTTGAGAAGGACATATCCTTATGTAGTTCTCATTATATATATAACACATAATCCATATCGTTTCTTATTAAGGAAAATTCTTAGCTACTTCTAAGCTCCAATACTTTCATTAGGTCTTAGTGATCGTACATATTTTCATTTTAATAAGAAATCATGAATAACAATGAATGTTTTATGTTGTCCAATTATTTATCATCGAGAATCCTAGAACCACTAGTCTTTTTAATATCTAGGAATCCATTTTAATAATAAAAACAAATCAACATATCTCGATTGATCATATTTTCATTATTAATAATAAAATCATATTAGCTAGACTATCCCTGGTGGATCCAAGTGCTTTGCACTACATACCCTTATGAGGGATCACGCCTTATGTTGTTCTCATAGGATATATTTTTTCTAACACATAATTCATATTGGTTTTTATCAACAAAAATGCTTAGCATTGCTAACCTCCATTACTTATTGAAAGAGATGGTTTTTGGTGGCTAAGATTAATAGTTTCTTATTTTGAAAATAACAATAGAATAAAAAGCATCTTCTAGTTTGGTGGCTGCTAGGTTCAAACCATTTCCCATTGTTATTGTTTAAAAATATCATTACTGATTCGATTGCTATATTTTTCATTGATTATAATTACCTCATATTGGCTGGACTATCCATGGTAGAGCCAAGTACTAGACTACATACCCTAGAAAGAGATCAAGCCTTATGTAGTTCTCATAAGATATATTGTGTATAAAAAATAATTCATAAAGCCCAAAATAAGATGTTGGAGTTGGTTCTGATGCATTTTTTCTATAATAAAATTATCTTATTCAACTGGAGCTCCATATAATTGAAAACTACAAACTCTGTAGAAAATACCCTTTCTTCCAATTTGATAAAAAAAATTCTACGCATCACTATTTTTATCACAAGGTCTACTATTTTCTTTACACATGATATTTTTCATCCTACAACAAAATTGAATCACTCACTCTTATCTCATTTATGTCATTTTCCTTGATAATACAAGGTTCGATTAGTCAAGCCTTGTGGTAGAAGTTAAAAATACAAGTGATGAAGAACAAGGAGACCTTGTAGGTAAAAAACGTGATGTGAAGAAAGAAAAATTTCAAATTAGCAGATTAGGTATGATATTTATGTTTTACACCCATTGATTTCAACAAACACTCACTTTGTTAAAAATGGCACACATCTTGCATACAAGCATTCGATAAATTTTCTCGAAAATCATTTCTAATTGTCTTCTTCTAGATTGTAAAAACTAGCCTAAAGGAAGCTTATCTCAAATGCTCATTAATTTTCACTACATACCCTCGAGAAGGGAATATCCTTATGTGTTTCTCATAATATATATTGTGTATAACACATAATCCATATAATTTACTATTAAGCAAAATTCTTACCGACCGGTAAGGTTTAATACTTTTGTTACATCTTAATGGCCACTAAGCTATTCATTTGAATATGAGATCATGAAAAACAATGAATGTTTTATGTTTTCCAATTATTTTTCATTGAGAAGCCTAGCAACCGCTAGTCTCTTTAATTTCCAGGAATCCATTTTAACAATGAAAAAAATAATTTAAACAACTTTGATCGATGGTTTTTTTCATTATTAGTAGTTAATTATTATTAGCTAGACTATTCATAGTGGAGCAAAGTGTTGCACTACATACCCACATGAGGTATCATGCCTTATGTTGTTCTCATAGGATATATTGTGTATAACACGTAATTTGTATCAGTTCTCATCAACGAAAATGCTTAGTGACCACTAAACTCCATTAATTATTGAAAGGGATGGTTTTGTGGTGGCTAGGCTCAACAATTTCTTATTTTTAAAATAACAATAGAATAACAAATCATCTTCTAGCTTAGTGGTCACTAGGTTTTAACCATTACCTCTTGTTATTGTTAAAAATAATTACAAATTTGGATTGCTAGTGTTTTTCATTGATTATAATTACATCATATTGGTTGGACTATCCTTGGGAGCCAAGTGTTGCACTACATACCCTAGAAAGGGATCAAACCTTATGTAGTTATCATAAGATATATTGTGTATAACACATAATTCATAAATCCCAAAATAATACTTTGGAGTTGGTTCTAATGCATTGTTGTCTATTATAAAATTATATGATTCAACTAGAGCGCCATATAATTGGAAAATGTAATCTCTGTAAAAAATACCTCTTCTTCCAATTTGAATTTTTGTTTCTAGGCATCACTATTTTTCCCATACGAACTCCTATTTACTTTACACATGATATTTTTCATTCTACAACATGCTTGACTAACTCACTCTTTTCACATTTAGGTCATTTTCCTTGATGGTACAAGGGTGAGTTAGTCAAGACTCAAGCTTATGGTAGAATTCAAAAATACCGGTGATAATGAACAAGGAGACCTTGTGTGCAAAAATAGTGATGTGAAGAAAAAACTATCAAATTAGCATATCAGGTAGGTTTTTTATTCATTGCACCTAGTGATTTTAACAAACAATCACTACAAAAATTGGCACACCTCTCACATATAAACATTTGATAAGTATTCAGGAAAATAATTTCTAATTATTTTCTCTAGAATGTAAAAAATAGCCTAAAGGTAACTTATCTCAAATGGTCATTATGTTTCACTACATACCCTCGAAAGGGGCATAGCCTTATGTAGTTCTCATAAGATATATTATGTATAACACATAATCCATATCATTTTTATCAAGGAAAATGCTTCTAGCTACTAACTGCTAAGCTCTCGATGTGCTTACGTTAGGTATTAGCGGTAATTAAGATATTCATTTCACTAGGAGATCATGAATAACAATGAATGTTTTATGGTGTCTAATTATTTTTCATTTAGAATCCTAGTGGCTGCTAGTATATTTAATTTCAAGAAATCCATTTTAACAATGAAAAAAAAATAATCTTGACAACTTTGATTAATGGTTTTTTTCATTATAAATAATTAAATCATATTATCCAGACTATGATCCCTCATGGAGCCAAGTGTTGCACTATATACCCTAATGTGGTATCACACCTTATTTTGTTCTCATATGATATATTGTGTATAATACATAACTTAAATCAGTTGGTATCAACGAAAATGCTTAGTGACTGCTAAGCTTCATTACTTATTGAAAGTGATGATTTTGTTGAGGATAGGCTCAATAGTTTCTTGTTTTCAAAATAACGATTTGGATTAAAAGTAAATTTTCTACCTTAGTGATATAGTAAATAATTTTTAGAACATAGTAATATAAATTCATCATTTAAACCTCAAGAATTATAATGTCCATCTTGGCCTTGCATATTTTCTGAAATTAATCCATTATTGAAATTAATGGGTGCGCGGCCACAAGTTTCAGAAACTTCTTGTTTTCAAATTAATGACTGAATAACAAACAAATCATGGACTACCCAAGAATCTACTAGGATCCTATCGACCATTAGTATTAATTCTTAGTTATAGTGCACCAAAACAATGTAATAATTTTCAAACTTAGTGGCCACTAGGCTTCAAATATTATGTTAGGATTTAAATATCATGTGATAGACTTTGAATATCATGTCAAACTTAGCACCTTCTAGTATTAAAATTCTGTCTTAGATTACGAGTATTCAGGATAATTTTTAATATTTGTCTTATCTTTGAATATTTGTGGTCTTGTCTATTTTGGAATATCAAAACAATGTAGTAAACATATAGCTTAACGGCCGCTACTCTTGGAATATCTTATTAGAAAATTTAAAAATAATAATAAATTTTAGCTCACTTTTCAAGTAAGTCATTACTAATTGTTTGTTATGAAAGACAATAAATATTATAGTGATCACTAATCTCAATTCTTTGTAATGTTACACCGACATAGTGTAACAATCTTTGACCTAAGTGGTCTGCTAGGATTCGAATATCATGTTAGGCTTGGAATATAATGTGATATACTTCAAATATCATGTGATATAATTTGAATATCATGTTGATCTTGGCAGCCTCTAGGCTTAAAATTTCATCTTGAATTATGAGTATTCGAGATAATCGTTAATATTTGTCTTGTCTTGGAATATTTTTAGTCTTTTCTATTTTGAAATATCAAAGCAATGTAGTAAGCATCCAACATATCAGCTGTTAGTCCTTGGATATTGTATTAGAAAATTTAAATACAATGGATGGATCTTAGCTCAGTTTTCAGGTAAGTTGTTACTAATTGTCTTATATGAAAGACAACAAATATTATAGTGGTCGTTAATCTTAATTATTTGTTATGTTACACCAATGAAATGTAATAATATTCAACCTTAGCAACCGCTAGGCTTCAAATATCATGTTAGGATTTGAATATAACGTGATAGGATTCAAATATCATATTGAACTTAATGGTCACTACGATTAAAATTTCATGTTGGATAAAATGTAATCAGGAAAATCGTTAATATTTGTCTTGTCTTGGAATATTTTTGTCTTGTCTTGTCTTAGAATATCAAAGAAATGTAGTAAACATAAAGCTTTACATCTGCTAGTCTTGGAATATTGTATTTGAAAATCTAAAAATAATAATGGAGGTTAGCTAAGTTTTCAGGTAATTGATTACTATTGGTCTTGTACAAAAGGCACCAAATATCCTAGCGGTCGTTAATCTCAATTCTTTTTTATGTTGCACTGATGCATTGTAATAATCTACGAGCTTAGCATTTGCTAATCTACACATATGTTTTTGATAAATTTGAATAACAGCTTCGCGTCTGCTAGCCTAGACAACTTTTTTCATGATTAAATTTACAAAAATATATATACATGTATGTGTACAATCATGTATTAATATATTTAACAAAATTCTATATATTTCCAATGATATGTAGCATATTAAAAATTAAATTTTATATAAAATCTATTATTCTTTAGGTTCACATTTAATTAGAAATAAACTTCTGGTTTCGTAAAATGGTCTTGAAATAAAGAATTATATCGTAGAAGACAAAAATCTATGTGGTTTTGTGGCATAACATAACGTACACAAAAGGACATAGATATTTAAAAATATAATTATTAAATATAAATTTAATAATATTAATGCGTATATACAATATTTCTATATTATGTTTTACATAATTTTTTATTAAAGACATTAAATTTGACTATTTCTACATGGAAAAACGTATATAATTTAAAATATATATACACGTAGATCCCATATAAACAATGAACATTGAAATAATTAGCCATAATTATTTCTTTCATCTAAATAAAAATAATTAGAGGAATTCCTAAATAATAACACAACTATATTTAATCAAACCTTTATGATTTTCTAAAAAGTTAATATGTGCATCGTGTTTTCCAATTGGGAGACATGACATCACTATCGGGAAAAAAAAAATTTCTTGATCCACGGGAAGGAGAACGAAAAATAAACAAAAATAGTATCTAGAGAGAGACATAAAAGGGATGAAAAGGGACATGTTTAACAAATATGAATACAACTACATATGAACAATAATTGTGTTTACTGAAAGAATAAATCTTAGAATATGGGATTTCATTTTATTTGGTTAGGGAATAAAAAAATGTTGTTTTAGAAAGAGCATGGCGGTTTGACAAGGGGATGAAATGGAATTACAAAGGAAGTAGAGGGAAAGGAAGGGCTGGATTTCCATTAAAAATACAAGATGCATGCGAAGATAAAGCGACTGAAATTTCCCTCCATTAACTAAGATACACATACACTAAAATAGATGATTTTAATAAATACATGTTTTAGTAGTATCTCAAATTATTATGAGATTGATGAGGTTTTGAAACATTTGTCTCCTCTCTCAAAAAAACTATTTGCATGATTATGTACGTAACCTCTTTTACTTTCCTAATTTCAGTTCGTCCTTTGTGTGACTCCTCCTCTACAATTGAGAAATATTTAAATGGCCAGAATTCGTGCACTTAGACATGTTATCTATTTGCAATCACTTTTTGTTCCCACCTTTGTTTGCATGAAAATGATATTATAATCACTTCCGCAATGCTCCCTTCCAAAAAATAGCCGGGATTCGTGCACTCGGACCTGTAAACTAGAGCTTGTGGGCATTGTATTCTAATTTCAAGAGTTGCTTTTCTGCAATGCCAAAAAATAAACCGTAATCTATATTTTTTTGAGGTATTTAATATATATATTTTTAATACATTCCAAGAAATAAATTGTCGGATATGAAAATTTGAAATTTTGACTTTACCCTCAATAAGGGAAAGTGCAAGTTATTGAAATGTCAAATATTCACATTTAATGTGGGGGATTTTGCAATTTAAAATTTAAAATTTAAAATTATCCCTCACTAATATTTGCATTTACTACGGGGATTGCGGGGAAAGGGGAAACCAACTTTATAAATTTTTCTTTTAAAACGAGCGGGACAACGACAAACATTACTTTTTGAACTCATGGGGCATTAAATATAAGCATAATAAAAATATATTATAAGAAAATTGAAGTAAAATTTTCTAAACATAGTTTTAAAGTGTAATAGAGTAATATACACACATTTATTATTAATTTTTATCAAATTCAAATTCAATATTGTTAGATATAGTGCACCCTAATTTAAAATAATTATTCAAGTAAAATGTGCCACGTGGCAAGTTTGAACCAGATAGTTAGGAAAAATATAATTGACACATTTATTAAGAAATTTTTATTTAAAGAAACACCTATTAAATACTTTTAACCTATAAAAATACGTCATATTATTATGTAAATGAAACCAACTAAAATGTTGACATGTGGCATGAAATTTCTAATATATCTTGTGTTTGTCAATATTTTAGAGTTCGTTGTACATTTTACAAGATAGCAAAAACTAAAACATAATTTTCCATTTCACATGTATTTCACATCGAATTATATATAGGAATGAACTTAGTGACCGCTAAGATCCATTACTATGATTTGTTATTCCTTTCAATAGGTGTTAATGAATAACTCTACACGTCTTATGTTGTCCATTTATTTGTCTAGGATAAGCCTAATGGCTGCTAGCCTCTATAATTCCTAGGATGGATTTCTAGCAATGTTAAAAACTATCTGTAAATATTTGGATTGCTAGTATTTTTCATTAATTATAATCAATTCATATTGGCTATACAATCCCTGACACGTCAAGAATTGCACTACATACATACCCTCGAGATGGATCATGACTTATATATTTCTCATAAGTTATATTGTGTGTAACACATAATTCATATCAGTTCGTATCTAGGAAAATGCTTAGTGACTGTTAAGCTCCATTACTTTCGTTAGATCAAAAATCAGTTCATATCAAAGAAATTCTTAGCAACCACTAAGCTTGAATACTTACTGAAAGGAATGGATTGACGACCGCTAGTCTAAAAAAATCTTATTTAAAATGGTGACTGCTAATCTCCATTACTTACGTTAGATCAAAAATCAGTTCATATCAAAGAAAATTCTTAGCGACCGTTAAGCTCAAATACTTACTCAAATAAATGATTTGGCAACTACTATTCTAAATAATTTCTTATTTTGAAAATAGCGATTGAATAAAAATCATATAAATAGATATTAGCAATCACTAGGCATTTTCCTTGATATATTTCCATGAGAAATATGCGTGTAACGAACATTATTTACTCTCAAAGGATATGGAGGGATTTTCGAAGTTGGGAATTTTTTTTTTAATGAAAAATGTTTGCAGGGTGCTCATACAACATCATAATGTGGAGACATTTCATCTTACATGTTGTTGGGGCAAGTTACATTGTGTATAATAGTATTATGTCCTAAAGGAGAAATTTAAAGTTAAGTTATGATTTTGTCTTTATAAACAATATTTTCTCTAATTAGTGATTGCTAGTCTCACACCTTTCATTATTTTATTCGTTATACACATCGGTGTGCATCAAAGAAAATGCTTAGAGACCATGAAAATCTATTAATTATTGAATGTAATGGCTTAATGGCCACTAGGATTAAAAAATTATTGATTTAAAAACATATCTCGAAGGATATGGAGGGATTTTCCTAGTCGAGAAAAAATATGTTTATTAAAAATGTTTGTAGGGTTCTCATACAACATCATAGTGTAGAGACATGTCATATTACATGTTGTTGGGGCAAGCATTGTGTATAATAATATTATCTCCTAAAGGACACATTTAAAGTTTAGTTATGTTTTTGTCATCATAAAAAATATTTTCTCAGATTAGTGACTGTTAGTCTCACACCTTTGCATATTTTATTCATTATACGCATTGGTTCGCAAAAAGACAATGCTTAGCATTTGTTAAGCTATAGTACTTATTGAAAGGAATGTCTTAACATCTCGATAGGCTCAAAAAATTCTTAATTTTCAAAATAGAGATAAAAAACAAGTCATAGTAGTATATCTTAGCGGTCACCATGCATTTTCCTTTATTTATTTTTGTGAGAAATATTTGTGTAGCAAATTTCATACTCTCAAATGTTATGGATGGTTTTCCCTAGTCGGAAAAAATATTATTACTAACAAAATTTGTAGGGTACTCATACAACATCATGATGTGGAGACATGTTGAATTAAATGTTGTTAAGGAAAGCAGGATTTAGTATAATAACATTGTATCGTATCGGTCGAAATTAAAGTTTAGTTAGGATTTTGTGGTTGTTAACACTATTTTATTAGCTTAGCGACCACTAATCTAGATTAATTATAGAAATAAATGGCGTAACATCCGCTAGGCTCAACAAATTTTTATTTTCAAAATAACTAATCAAATGCACATAATCCATATTAATATCACTGTTTTTTAATTTTAACTTTGAAAAAAATCTCTTATCTTTGGTGTCAACTTGATTCATTTTACTTAATATTTAGATGGCTATGTAGAGTGTTTGATAGTTTGAGTGTAAGACAGTGAAGTTACTTGACCTCGTAAAATCATATACAAATTTCCATTTTGCAGTAAATCAAATTATGTAAAGATGACTTAATTGGAAAGGAATATTAAAATTAAAGATAACTTTAATGAAATAATGAAAACTAATCAAACACACATATGTAATGTCTCAATAGTGATTATGACCTTTATATCACTGATTTTTTTGATAAGCACTATAAGCTTACAAAAAAGTGCATTATGCACCTAATGGTATATGATTGATTACATCCTTATACTATTTACATCTATGTATATATGAAACATAATTAATAAATCCTCTCGCCTACTCAATATTCAAATTGGAAGATATGTCTATGATTTCGATCAGCTCCATCATCACAAAACCAACCTCAAACATCTTCGATTACTTTACTAGGAGATTGGAACAACCTCGAGAAAAGAGCTGATAATACGCATCGACACCGAGACATGAAAAATATCCCACCAACGTGGAGGCATGGAGAGAAGAGCAGACATGGATGCTAAATCAAGTAAAGGTAGTCGAAGGACACTCGACCTCATTTTTCTTATAGAAATTAATCACCAATTCAACGAAGGACTTGAGAATTTCCACTCTCCTTCCTAATTCTACAAAAGCATACATGTCCACCCAGTCCCTTGATGATCTAATCTAGCCAAGAACAAGGGACATGAAGCAAGACATACTTTCTCAAAAGTTGACTCCATACCCACTTTGGGTTTTCAGAGAATGCACTTTTGACCAATAGCCACTGTCTTAAATTTATCAAGATTAATGATCAAAATGTGCTCAATAAACTTAGAAACTATTTCTAAATTTATGCCAGAACGATAAGATAACTGCATATATTTCTCTCTTGAAATATTCTCAATGTCTATCATAGATTGTTTGGAATCAACGGAAAATATTACACTTAGTCTATGCTTTGAAATACTATAATAAAAGGACATCTCATGATCTAAATTAGAAAATAGCAACGGAAGTATGGAAGACTCCATTTCCTATAAAATCACAAGGAAAATAATGAAAATAGAAATCCCCACTAGCACATTAAAAAGTCACCCTGTGCTCTAGCACAAGTGAGAATAGAGCTTAATTGTTAAATGGAAGAACAAGTTACATTAATGATACAATCCAATCCAATATTTCACACTTGACCATTTCCAATCTGTCAAGGACATTATGATTAATATTAATTAATACCCTCATGGAAAATATGATTGATATTCCACAATTAAAACCTGCATGAATAACATTTAACGCAAACACAAATAAAATAATGAAATACATAAACACATCATTATATGTTGAAGTACACACGATCTAATTATATCAATGATTTGGACGTTGAAGTATCGACGATCTACTTAACTCCTTTCCCAATGTATTAAAATAATTTCATAGCCAACACTAATCACATAACCATAGTCATAAACACAATCATACATCAAATCACACCAATAACATAAATGCAATCGCAAATCTAATAATTCTCATTAACATATATAAAAGAATACATATTTCCATAAAAACAAGAAGAATTTATGTCCCTCTCCATCAAGGCTTTATCCTTTCCCTAGTCAAAAGGGCGGCACTAGACATTGATAAAACTGGCTCCCTTAAGTTGGCTCTGGAAGCTTATGTGGATGGCACTGGTTTGGACTTAGAGGAGAAGGAATCGAGTGATGATTCTGACTCCCAGGATGGGGACTCAGATGATGACCAGGATGAGGTGGAGGTGGTTGCGGCCCAAAATCTTAAGGACCTGAAATCAAAGTAGACCCCTTGCTCCCCGTCGAACACCAAGGGTGAGTCTAACAAACAGGATGTCTCGACCCCTATTAACGCTCAACTGGAACAACACTTTGAGGCTATGGGTCACGTTGGTCCGATCAAAGGGGAAACCACTTAGCAAGGATGACGACTGATATAGAGGAACTCAAGGGTGATATGTGGCTCACTAAGATCTCGGTCCAATTTTTATTCAATGACTGGCATAAGATGAAAGAGTAGGTGGAGGTTGCGGTCAGCTTTTGGCAGGCGAAGAGATTGAGGTTTTAAAGGCCAACTTTGGTGCCATAACCAAAGAGATGGATCAAGTTAAGGCTATTCTCCATAGTTATATGGAATGGAGCATTGTGACGGTGAATTCAACCTGCAACACCTTCAGACTGGGGCAACTTGCCAACACCTATTGTGTCGTGGATAGTTAGGGAAGGAAGAGAAAGGCTACCTCGGATGGTTTCAACATGGGATCCTTGGTGGTTAATATCGAAGCTTTGGTGAAAGAATGGGCTAAGGTGTTGGAGGGGCTTGAAAAAGCCTACAAATGACCTGGGATGGGTTGTTTTGTTTTTTCATTGTCTTTGCTACTGGCTGTTACTTTCATCTATGTTGTTAGTTTATCTGTGTTTTTTTGTTGTTGTTAGTTTCGCTTTATGGGCTCCGAAGAGCTCTTATTACTATGAACAATTATATTATGGTTTTTTGATGTTATTGTAATGTTGTTTTTTGCTCTCATGGAGAGTGTTCGATGTTTGGGGTAGGGTCCCCTCAACCCTTTTTTACCTCTAATAAAATAAATACGGATTTCCAAATATAAGGTGCTCATGAACATTCCCATAATTAGAAACTAGGACCGGTTAAGACTTTACATCATGACGTAGGGAATGAGTGACCCATAAAATTATGATCATATCCTTTATTCCTATGCTAAAGATAAAACACTTGGTTGTGGATTAGAAGTAATGGAATTATGACCGCTAAGCTCTATTACTTGTTATAATGAATGGGCTAGCTGTAACATTCTGATTTTGTATGTTATCTTGGTGGATGTTTTTCATACTGTTATAACTGCTGAAATGAAGGCAAACATGTTAAGATAAACTCTGATCTTAAAGGAATGTGTTGCTAACTTGGATTCATGCGTGCTGTGATTTATTGCATAGGACAACAGTCATTGTACTTGCGTGTTTGCTGATGTGACGACAAATTGTCGTATACTTGCTAAACTCTCGTTGCTGATTGACAGCACACCTTGAATCAATTTCATTGATCCAAAGTATGCTGAGGGCTTCTTGTGATTTCCGTGTCGATTTACTCTGGAACCGAACCGGAGGTTGTTATAAACGTGCAGCGCCTGATTGCAGGTATGAGCAGCTGGCACGTAAATGCCAACGACAGGGGTTCGATTCTTGAACCCTGTACTGTCGAACTTGGGACTTCGTGAGGCAAGAAACGCCTGGACACGGGTGGCCTTGGCATGAGATACAAAGGACTGAACGTCCTGCACAGCATAGATACGGAGTTAGTTGAGAGGTTGGGTTAGGGGTTGATTAGTGTTAGCGGTTAGTATGAATAAAACCCTAAGCTAATCCTAAGCCCTAACATGCATCCTAAACTACTACCCTAAGTGGATTTTTAAATTACAAAAAAAAAAAGAGGAAAAATAAACCTAAGCCCTAATAACCTAAGGCTAAACTATGACCTAGGTTGAACACTATTATGTAATCTAAACTAATCCTAATCTAAAGGGGGCGCGCAGACCCTTGGAGGGAAAGGATAAGGATGGAAAGGGTATTCATGAGCATTTAATGGGAAGTCCATACGTGGACAGCGCCAGTTTTGGCGGGGCAGGTAAGAAATGGAGGTATTTGTTTAGAGATGGAGCTAAATTTGGTTTTTGCTTGTGAATTTGAAAATTTGAGTTCGCCAACTCAAGTTGGCAGTGGCGTGGGAAGTTAGGAAAAAGGCAGAGCCTTTAATGCATTGATTATCCTTGGTCCTCGTGACCAGATTCGCCTTGGAAAGTGTATGAGGGAATTTTGATTTTCATTTTGTTGATTCGGGCTTTTGCAAAGTTGCTCTGCATTTGGTTTTTCTGGTCTGGTTCAGTCGAACCAGCTCTTGGGATTTGTCACTGTTCTTGGAGATTTTGAGGCTGTTGCTGAGCCTGAAGAAGAAAGGAAGGTTGGGAAGTTTTTGTTGTTGCTGTGGAAGGAAATAACTCGGCAAACGAAGCTTTCTTCGAATTCTGGAAAAGAGATCACAGGCATGTTAAGCCCTTCTCTTTAAAAATTCTTGCTTTGTTTAAGTGTCTCATTAAAACAACCCTGCTCTTGGGTTTGGATTCTGTGATTGTTGTCGAGTCGATATGATTTGGATTTTGTTGGTTCTTGCTTTCTTTTTTTTGGAAAATGTTAAGAAGAATCGCTTTTGGTTGCTAGGCTTTGATTCGTCTTTGCACGAATCGAGTTGGAACATGAATTACTGTATTGGTTGTTGACAGTATGGTGGATTGAAATAGATATTTTCTTTCTCTGTTCATGTTGTATGAGATAGGAACAGGCTTTGTGAGATGTTCTCCTTTCTGTGAAATCGTTCCCTTGCTGTTGTGTTGGAACTGTCCTTGCATGTAAAAAGGAAGTTGAAATACAGTCGTGTTATGTTGCTATGATTTGGATTTCCTTGACTCTTGCTGTCATTTTTGGAAATGATAAGAAACATTGTCTCTGGTTGCTGAGTTTAACTGTCTTCGTATTTCTCGAATGGAATACCTCCATGTTGTGCTGGTTGTTGACGTTAGATGGAGTTTCGAACTGGTTTTTCTTGTAAAATATGATATGGAACTGTGTAGGCAGCATGGGTTATTTTATTGTTGTACTATTGTTTTGTTGTCACCAGAACTTGCGATATGATTGTATTGGTTGTGTGAACGGCCTGAGGTCGTTTCTGTACTGAAGTTTCATTGAGGAAAATAAGATCTTTTGTTTGTTTACTATCTGCTGTTCGGGATTAAAAGAAATGATAACACGTTTTTGGTGTTTCTTTCCTTTTCTTGCTGAAAGAAATAAAACTTTTCTCTTCCTTCTGCTTGCTGTTTCGGGATTATAAGGAAATGGCATTTTGTATTTTAAAGGAATGGGCATTAGAATTTTATATGAGTGTTCGTGAAAGTTGGAAAAGAAATAGTTTTTCCTTCTGAACTCATAGTGAAATATACTGTTTTCTTGCTAAGAAGGTATGATGATTAGTTGTGTTTATTGATGCTGATCGGTCTTTTAAGATCGAACTGTTTGGTGATTACGACTTAGCCTTGAATTGCTGAACAAAGGAATACATTCATAGAAATTTTGTCTTGCTGTGGGAGTTGACTTGACTGTACTAGATCCATGTATTTGACACCCTGTACGGTTTACTTTGATAGAGGTAATGACATCTAATTTTTGCATTCTGGAGTTCTGCATACTATCATGAACTTGGAAATGGATTGGGTAAAATCATTTATTGGAAGGGAATTCTTCTTCTGTCTGCTGTTCTGACTTGGTGAAATCCGTAGTCAGGTGATTATTGGACTTGTTGTAGGTAACAACAATGAATAAAATGTTATTTTGAACGGAATACGTTCATAGGATTAGGAAATCATGTGATTAATTGACTGCATGATGGTATAACTGTTTATCTGTTTAACGTACAGTGAAAGAACTATGGTTTCTTTAAGTGCGGTAAATATATGGTATGCATCCTTATACTGTTTGATCTAGGATGAACATAATGTTGTACTAACCTGTTTCGATTTTCATATGAGCCTGATTCAAATGAAGTATGGATATGGATGATGAATTCTTCCCTGTTTTCATTTAAAGCTGATTATGAATGAAATTACTCTTACTGCCGGAAAGTGGATTTTGAATGGATTTTGTAAGTTTCACTCTGAACTGTTATCTTGATTTGTGTCTCGTTTGGATTCCATTTTTAGAACAGCCATGTGGAAAGAAATAGGGACATGGATGAATGACTTAGAAAAATGATCTGTTCTTCTTTCATTCAGTTGGAAATCTATAATTCGTTGGTAACGAATCTTGTAGTGCTTAGATATGAGCGACTATATGCATTGCTGTTCGCTTTCTTGTCTGTGCTTGATTGTTTGGAATCTAATATGATGCATGAACTGAAAGGAAGGTAATGGGTTTACATTTCAGTTAGTTTCATCCTTTGCATTTATTATTAATGAAAGGCGTGGAAAGGATAACAATATATCATATCAGCAGTAAGCTATTTGTAATTCTAACTTTGCAAATATAGTGAATTAAGACTTGTAATGGTTATGTGGAAACGGGACAGCAGTTCTTTGGCTGATTGTGATGATATTTTGATAGTTCAGTTGTTATGCTGATCTTTCTTTTGTGCCTATTTCGTGATTGATGTCTTACTGTCGTTTCATAAAAGCAGGGTTCTTTTATTGAGACAGTTAGTTGAAGCACCTCATTTTAAGGATAAGTGCTTAATATGCTCAGTTCATTGAACTGACCCGTGCAAATCATTTTGCAGATGGAATTTGATTAGAATGAAGACATGGCTGTTTTCTGATGCTTCTTGATTAGTTGAAGATGAATTGTAATTGTTGCTTTTATTCCTCTTCGAGGAATTGTGAAAAGAAGAAAGTATATTCTTCTATCTATGAGTTGTATTGATGTTTTATGTAAAACTTGTCCATTCAGTTGGATTGGCAAATGTATGGATCATGACATGAAATGATGAATACAATTACAAGTGTGATATTTTTAATAATTATATCAGTTTGATATTGTTGACTAAATTGGAAATATAATGTTATTTCTTGATTTGGATTTGTTTAATTGTCCTTGGATGGATGCTAAATGGGATCTGATATCTATTCTTACCTAAATGCAACCTTTAAGTTGAAATATGCAATTAGTTCATACTTGGGTAAAGATGAATTTTTAATTGACATTAAAAAGGTTTAGGAAGAATATGATTCCATAATCGAAAGGTATTCAGGATTAGCTTAGGAGCTAAGGAATATCAATTAACTTTGGAGTAATCGAACTTCACTTTCGAACTCCATTAATGATCTCGTATGCTAAATTCAGAATAAAGGATATAGGATAAGTATATCCATAACTAATGGACCTTAACTATATAACGTTAAGGAGAACAAATGAATACATTTCTTGGGAATTAGACCTCGTTTAAATGACGTCTAATAAGTTAGTATTCTGAATTTAGTTACAGTTGGGAAAATCTTGGCTAAGTTTAATAGGTTAAACTTATCACGTCCGTCGGTACGGACTGCTTAATCCAATGATTAAGAAGAGAACCAAGTAGGAAATGTAGCCCTTCGATACGAAGGAGAAGATGCATAGCAAGCTAATGGACGGATTTAGTCCCTCTTAGCAATATACAACTGTAACGGAAACGAGGATCAAGGGATCAACATGGATGCTGAAAGTTGATTCTTAATTGTCAAATCGTATCCAAATCACTTGAGCAGGATGTGTATTCTCGATGGGAGAATTCTGCAGGACATTGGCATACGCCAGCTACAGCAAGGTGTCTCCATGAAGACGGGGTCTTCATGATGACACAATGTTGCAGCTGACATATTGCAATGCCCTCCCGAATTAAAACATCAAGAATACATAGGCTGAATGTGTAGCTCTTAGCAGGGGATAGGGTATGATCTGGTATACGGAGTGACTCTGGAATACTAAAGATAACTAGACACACGGAGTCGTGGGAAACGACACCGTATGTCTACGTATCTTTAGTTACCAGGAGTGCCTTCCTATATTCGTTCATATTACTAGTTGGAATTGGAAGTTTAAAACTGACCTTAAACGAAGAGGACTGGTAGGAACCAGGAAAGACCATTCTAGATAACAGGTGAAGTGAAGTGAAGGACGTATTCCGTTGATGTGTATCACATCCAGGAATATGATCATGCAAAGCATGTGAAAATCTTTGGCCAAAGTATCACAATTGCTGGTTGCGTTGTCCTTATCACTTAATTTAAGATGCAGGATGTCAGATGAATATCAGTAACAGATATTCAGATAGGCTTCTTAAATGGATCACTTCGATAACCGAGAAACGGTTATGAGAACAGGTATATATAATATACTATGCATAAACGAACATGAAGGATCGGTTGTTGCCGAGTCATGAAATGAAGGATCGTTGAAACTCGAGCCATGAAAATGGAAGATCGGCGAGTTCCTCGAGTCATTTACAAAGCAAAGATAAAGAATCATTATAAGATTGAATGACATTGAATGTGTGTTCCATATTGTAAATATGTGAACAGGGAACATTAGTTTTAAAAGGAAATTGTGTGATCCAAACTGTGTTGTTTGGGCAGAGAACAATTATTAAAACTTGAACGTGTGTTTGAATTTTATAATTCATAACAGAGAACGTTATCAAATTTTTTTTTTTTTTTTTTTTCCCTTGTTCTGGTATCTTAAAATGGGGATGTTACACTAGCTACTACTAAGGTATGATGTTTCTTATTTTGAAAATATCGATTGAATAGAAAATCATCGTATAATAGCTTAGTGATCACTCTCTTATTATGAATTATAAATCCGATGAAAATAATGTGTGTAATGAGATATTTTAAAAGTCTAAAAGTCAATGATAAATTATGGATATGTCCATCGACAAAGATATAAAATATTGTGGAATTTTAACATATGTTGATGGAAATATTCAATCATACAATAACTCAAAAATATATTTTTGGATGATTCCATGCTCCCAAGAAACATAAATAAATTTTAATGGTAACGTGGAGTTACATATTAAAATCTTGTGGAATGAGTGTGGTTGTAATGATGAGGTGACTAGTTGTCTTTGTTTTGTTAAATTTTGAGTGACTCAGACCTTCCCCACAACACCCACAGTGCTTTTTAGTTTTATTGCCAAACTGATCTCTTTTCTATAAATTTTCAAGGCTTTTCAAAATCTATAAGTTTGTTTAATAGTAACAGATTGTTCTAGTGACTCTAGCATGCATATTGTTCTAGTGACCCTTACACGCATAACATTAAACCATTCCATGGGCCCATAGAGAATATGTAATATACAACTCTAGGCTAGGCTACGGATGAGCATAAAGTACCTCATTTAAATAACCTGTTATCCATTTTTTCCCCTTTAGGCAAAAATGGACAACGAAAGTAAATTGGACCCATAACACGAGAAAGGCCTTCATGAGACATTTTAGGACATTTCGGGTTAATTTTATGTTTAAGGAATATTTACAGTGTCACTTGAAGGTTTAGGGTTGTCTTGTACTATTCTTCCTCTTTCTGGGTCTTCGGGACTCAGGTTTATCTCAGAGTAATTAAATCAGCTTTTCGAGATAAATACCAAGAGAACCATAATAGGGATTGAAACAGGTTTGAGAGCTCAAAGTGGGCATGAGCTTGAAATCGCTCAGTGAGCTGCTTGGCGAGCTAAAGGGCGAGTTGCGGTGAATCCATTGCAAACTAAGCTAGTAAGATGGCTCGGGAGTTAGCATTCGTGGTAGATTTAATGGTTTGGGCATAAGAACATAAATCTAATACAGAGCAAGTTAGAGGAGGCCGAGATGATTCGACAGGATACAACCGAGCTACTTGATTGGGTCTTGGCATTCAAAACAGGTAAGCTCGATGCTTCATAGAGCTCGCAGGTGGTTAACGGACTGGTTATGTCAGAAGGAATACGAAGTGAGCTCGGCACTTAGACATGATTTCCGGAGCATGCATTGAAAGGTTAAAGGTGGAACCCAAGTTTCTCGGAGACTTAATGGAGACCGCATAGCTATGGAGCTTGAAGGTTAGTTTGACAGGGTGGAGATCAGCTCAACGTGTGGAAGAAATAAATGAATCGTTCGGAAAATGAGTGGAATGGCAGAGGAGTTTTGAAGTTCATGCGGTGAGATAGTTTGAGATGGAAGTGAGTCAGGTCAAGGATCGGATGGGTTACACTCAGAGAACTAGGGAAGACTCGCCAGGTAGAAACAATAAAATGGAGGAGCTCGCAAGGCATGTTGAAGATCGGCATGTTCAAGGTTGGCGGGTAGGAACTAGATAATAAATGGTGATGCTCGACATTGAGCACAAAGAACACGAGCTCAGTACATAAACGTGTGGATCGGGAGAACATTGACTCGAGAGGTTTGACGCATCGAGTCTCAGCTAGATAGAACGGAGCGGTTGAATCTCGGGCATGCATTAAAATAGATGAGCTTGGCCACATGGAAGGGAAACAACTCAGATCCGAGTAGGTGGCTAGCTCAATACGACGTAGAGCCAAGTTCTAGAGCTCAACGAGCTCGCAGACAAGGAGGACATAGGCGGCTGAGAGGATAAGTTGATCTCACGAGAAAACCAACGTTTTCCATGCTGGTGGAGAAAATTTCGGGAGGATCTCGGGGTAAATTTGTTTTCGGAGTTGGAATTTCGATGCGTTCGGAATTTTTTTGAGACAAGCTTGTTTTAGAGATATCCCGCTTCAGGATTTCGGAGATATTAGATTCAGAACTCGCCTGAGAGAGTTGTTTGGAAAAACGTGCATCGAGTCCGAAGTACGAAGTCCAAATTTGGAACTTCGGATTTCGGAGTCAATGCTTTTGGATGTTTTGCACGAGTTGATCGCCAAGTTTCAGTGGGGTCTTTGGGCATCAAAATCTGAATTTACTAGGTGGGGCGATGTCATGTGGAGTCAGCCAATGATCGAGTTGACGGGTGTTGCTTCCCTCGATGAACTCGGTGATAATGCTGAGAAGAGACCAACTCAACTTATCGGTTGGTGAAGCGTGAAAGGCCCTCCATACGTGAAAAAGTTTGTCATTAGATGGCTTGACGTAGTGTGTGAGTGGAGAGCCTCATGGCATTAGAAGAGATCCCAAAATTCAAGGCGGAGGGCTTTAAGTGTTGGTGTGTGCACCAAAAATGAGCCACATAGAGCTCGATGATTAAGATGGTTAGGTGTCATAAATGAACACTAAGTTGGAGATTCGCTATGCACGTGGAGAATATCTATGTGGCAGTTAGGGAACTTGATAGGAGAATACCCAAGCATTCAGAGTGTTTGAGCTACTGTGAAAGTCTACGTGGACGAGTTTGACCTAAAATATGAGGTAGCCAACTAATGCGAGGTGATCAATAAATAAGGAACTTCCGAGTTAATTTCATAGCCGGTAAATGTCAAACATGATGGCATAACCGATGCACTCGGCGGAGTAGCTAAAACAAGGAACCTGCCATGAAAGCAAAGAACTCATTGTGGAGGAAAACGGAGGAGCTAGACAAGCTAGATGGCGAGCCATTAACCAAGTCATCTCATTAAACCCCCTAATGCAAAAATGAAATCTTGGGGCCCCGAAGCACACCAAGGTGCTTCTAGAAAATTATTAAAATATTATTTTGTAATCAAAGGAAAAAATTTAAAATTTTGAATTTATGTAAGCATGGTGGGTTGGAGATTTTCTGGAGATACAATAATGATGTAATCAAGTATGGAGACCATTCTTGCTACAATTTTTCCTATATGCCATGGAATTCTTCCTTATTTATCTCACATGCTTAGCAATGCTATAAAATGTAAAGGGAATGCAAAATTAAAGGAATTAGAGAATTTTTCCCAACTTCCCCTCTCTTCACAAGCCGAGTTGTGAATTTAGAGGCTTACAATCCTTCCTTTCAAAATTTGTAATGGCAACCTCTTCCTCATCCTACTGTAATGAAGCTCTATGCAAGTTATTGAAATAATCAAATTATGTTTTGTGGCTAATTATCCGTCCTTTTATCAATTTGATTGCTTTCATTTTTCCTTTCTCATATTTACAGGTACATTGTGCAACCCATGTTTCCTTTGTAAGTTTCGGGAGTTGTTGTGCTTATCCGAAAATGAAGTATTGTATGTGGTTAGGTTTGTAATGCATGTCCATTCTTCCCATGTTCATCTTTCTTCATTGGAAAGCCAAATTTTTTCTAGCAAACCCCTTTCTTGGTTCATCACCACTTCTAGTATAGGATTTCTTTCATGCAATATCTCTCCCTAATCCCCTGTAAATGTTAGCATAGATCTAGTTAACTATTTTTATTGCATTAGAAGTAGTATAGTGCTTATTTTGGGAAGAGGAAGCCGACCTTCTCCAGAGGTTCATCTCAATCCTGCAAGTCCCACAGCTTAAGAGGTGATCCCATGTTTCCCAATCACACCGAATGTCCCACTCATTCTCGGCCATTTAGGGGGTGTAGTGATTTGGTGATAACAAGAACTTGTCTAAGCCATTGATGTAGGTGATATTTTTATATACAGCTTAATATATATGTACCCAAAAGTGCTCTTAGCCAACGTGCCCTTGATCTGCCTCGTCTATTTATTTTTTCTCGAATTAGAAAACATGTAGATGTTCCTTATAATTTCCTTTTTATGTCTCATGATCCATGAAATTGAATTGGTGTCATGGGAACTGTTGCCTCTCTTTTATACGTGGGTCATTTTAATTTCATTTTAGAATGTTCTATGCTCCTATACAACGATTGGTGATTGATCAAAAATTATAATTATAGACAAGGTAATAACTAGCCTAGTGGTCACTAAGCTCCAATGTTCTTTATGTTGCATCAATGCGATAAAATAAAAATGAACCTTAGCTACTTTTAGGATTAGAATATTGTGTTGAAAT
The DNA here is from genome assembly GCA_018340775.1 of Taxus wallichiana var. yunnanensis. Classification (NCBI taxonomy): domain Eukaryota; kingdom Viridiplantae; phylum Streptophyta; class Pinopsida; order Cupressales; family Taxaceae; genus Taxus; species Taxus wallichiana. The sequence goes on along the minus strand of CM031240.1, from coordinate 505,408,964 downwards.
ATGAAAAGTTTGACCTTACAAGGTGACCTAATGTGGGGATTAAGTATGGTCATCATAATCAAGGTGACTGGTTGTCTACGTTTTCTTAAATATTGAGTGATTCAAAACTGCCTCAAAAACTATTACCAAAGAGATAAAAATAATACATTATCCTATAGTAATTCAAGCCACTAGGGAATCCTTTTTCCATTTTCATTCTAGGAATCTTGATGCTCAACATTTTTCTATCATCGATGTGTTAGTACTGAATTCTAAAAACTTTACAGATGAAGCTTTTGCTGCTATTCCCAAACCACCACATGAAAATGGAATCCTTTGGGTCATTAAAATTCGTTTGAGTGTCGAACAGGAAATTGATGTCATCCAAAGTAAACTCAGTCATAGGTGGTGTGTTGTGGCATATAACTGAGCATAGTAACTCCTCCGGCAAGCCAAAGTTCTTCGTGGCCAAGGATATAAATTTACCCATGAGATAGAAGGACCAAAAGGAGGCTAGATTGAATAATCTAGCTTTAATTATTTCAAATTCTCTCAATCCATCATAAGCATGGGAGGTTTGCTATGGGTCATGGTACGTTGTGGAATGTCACCACCAAACTCATCATGTCAATGTTGATCTTGGTCATGGATATCACTTTGGCCTTATGACAAGAGGACCAAAATGAAGCTTTATCCAACACCTAGCTATATTTGTTCCCAAATACCAAAATATGACTCAGGTTGATGCAGAGAAAAAGAAAAATATCAAGTATATATTGATTCTCACAAGGAGGTTTAGACAATTTCCCTAACAAAGCTTGCTTTGCAAGAGGATTTAGAACAAGCCCAAAAAAGCTAATAGTTTGCTATCATTGTCAATTAATCTCTTAGAATGAATTAAATCAACGTAAAAACATATCTACTATTCTCATCACCTTCATTCCTTACACAAGCAATCACCAAACTCATCACATGCATTATAATTCTCGAACACTTACCTTATACTTTTCAAGTGCTCGATGTTTACTTAATTAGTTCTTGTCCAAGGAGGAACTCTTTACTCTTTTGACCTCCTCTCTTGTTCTAGTCTTCCCTCCCCTATTACCGCACTCACAGAATAATTTTAGAAGCATCAATAAAGCATTTAAAATATTCAAAACATTCATCCTATCTCCTTAGTCAAAACGCCACCATGCTTCTCAAGACTAGATATCTTGCTCCATCCATTCAAATAAACTTTTGGACCACCCACAAATGTATATCGCATTCTAAAGTTGTCTCTCAACACCTCTAATGTGCTTGCAAAATATCAAATCTTAATTCTTTGTGTAACTCTTTATATGTCACCTTTTGTCATTTTGCTCTCAAGCCTCCTAATAGTCCTGGACAACATTATGATTCTTATATCTCTTCAATACCTCATGATTCAACCTCACATTGGATATTTTTGGTCATCCATTATGCCATATTAGGTGTCTATGAAGTTTCAAGGATTAACTTTTATTTTAAAGGGTTCTTTCTTTGTAAAATGACCCTATAATTAGTCTTAAGACTTTGTTTTCATTCCCCCTCTTGGACTATCATAACCATAGAGAACTTGAGACATTAATTTCAAAAAAATATTTCTCCATCTATTTCTAGAGGTACTTAGCATTATTTCTAAAAAAATTCAGGTGAGATGGAGATGATTTGATAACTTTAAAACCAAACCCTAGCTCAAACTATTTAAACCCTCCTACAGAGCCCGAAAGGAGTTATTTATTTACAACTTCTTCAAATATTGGATTCAAAGCATGGTATTTGCATACAATGTCTATTTAGAGGTTTTACACATATTAGTCTTATCAGTAGTCAAGGAGGTATGTACGAAGGCTTCCTTTTCAAGAGGTAATCTATATCAATTACATGGTGAAAAAGGGAATAAAAGCCTCACTATCAGTCTTGAATCTCCGATCTCATTCAAGGGGATGATTTATTTCCTTCCATGTTGGGACCCTATCATAGCTTCCAAATCTAAAAGGAACGTAGGCACACATGGCTAGAGGAAGCACACAAGTTAGGAAGCACACAAGTTAAGCACAAAATGTAACATCCCCATTTTAAGATTCAATAAGGGAATTTTTTTTAAGATACATCCCCATTTAAAACCAATGTTCTCTGTTCGCATATTTACAATATGGAACACACATTCAATGACATTCAATCATATAATGAGATACCATATCTTTGCTGTAAATGACTCGAAGAACTTTCGATCTCCCATTTATGGCTCGGAGTTTCAGCGATCTCTCATTTCATGACTCGGCGACTTACCGATCCTTCATGTTAATCCATGCATTGTATAATAAGTATACAGGGTTCTCTTACCATTTCTGGTTATCGAAGTGTTCCATTTAAGAGGCCTATCTGAATATCTGTTACTAATATTCATCTGATATCCTGCTTCTTAAACTAGGTGATTAGGACAACACAACCAACAACTTGCGATACTTTGGCCAAAGATTTTCACATGCTTTGCATGATCATATTCCCAGATGTTATACACATCAATGGAATATGTCCTTCACCTCACTTTGTCTATTATCTAGAATGGTCTTTCCTGATCTCTGTCAGTCCTTCCATCTCAAGGTCAAGCTCTAACCCCAACTAGCAATATGAGCGAGTATAGGAAGGCACTCATGGTAACTAAAGGTATGCAGAGACATCTATGTGTCGTCCCTAGGTGACTACGTGTGTCTAGTTACCTTTAGCCCTCCGAGTCACTCCATATACGTGATCACATTCCTATCCTTGTCTAAGTAACTTAGTCCCAGCTTATGTAAACTTGATGATTTGATTCGGGAGGGCGTTGTAACATGTCAGCTACAACATTGTGTCGTCATGAAGGCCCCGCCTTCATGAAGACACCATATTGCAGTCTGACGTGTGTCAAGGTCCTACGGAATCCTCTCATCAAAGAATACACATCCAGCTTGAGTGATTGGATTTAATCTTAAATATTTAAGATCAATTTTCAGCAACCACGCTGATCCTTTAACCTCATTGTTCATTACAGTTGTATATAGCTAAGAGAGACTCAATTTGTCTTATAGCTTAATATATGTTTACTCCTCCATACCGAAGGATCGCATATTTCCATCTTGGTTCTTTTCTTTAAGCTTCGGACTAATAGTCCACTACAGCTTAACGTAGTAAGTTCAACCTATTAAACTTAACCAAGTTTTACCCATAACTGTAATCAAATTTAGAATTCCATCTTATTAGACATCATTTACATGAGGTCTATTCTTAAAAGAAGGTATTCAGCTATTCTCCTTAACCTTACTTCAGTTAAGGTTTGTTACCAATAGATATGTTTCCCCATATCTAATATTTTCCAAATTTAAACATTTCGAGGATATTAACGAAGTCCAAATACAAGGTTCAACTGCTTCTTTTGTTATTTGATATTCCTTAGCTTATAAACTAATCTCGAATATCATTCAATTAAGAGTTCATATTCATTTAAACCCTTTTTAATGTCAATTTAAAATTCATATTAACCCAAGTATGAATTAATTGCACATTCCAACTTAAAAGTTGTATTCAAGTAAAGAATAGATATTATGTCCTTTTAAAATCTATCCACTATCATTTGAATAATTCCAAATCAATGAATAATATTATATTCTCAATCTTATTCAAACAGTTTCAAAGTGATACAGCCATTAAAATATCACACCTTTCCTTGTATTCAATCCATAAGATTTACAATCTATACAATTACCAGTCCAAACAACTGGACTTCATTTATATCAAACAACATTACAACACATAAGGAAAGAAGAATGTAACTTCTTCTTTTCCCATTTCCTCGTAGAGGAATAATAAACTATCAAATATGATCCATCCTTAGCTACTCAGAAGAAGCATCAGAAAACAACCATGTCTTCATTTTTACTCAAGGAACAATCTGCAAAATTTACTTGCATGGGTCAGTTCATTGAACTGAGCATATTAAGCACTTATCATTAAAATGAGGTGCTCTTAATTAACTGTCTCAATAAAAGAACCCTGCTTTTATGAAACGTTAAAAAAAAGAAGAACATCATCCAAGAATTAAGTGCCATAAGGATGAACAACTTAACAACCCAATCATCTAATTACCATCCCAATCAGACAAAAGGATTACTACCCTTTTTCCCAAATAATTACTACAAGAAGTAATTTCCTTCAAACAGTTCCAGATTAAAACATCTGTAAGAACTAATACACCTATGTATATACTTGTTGTTCTAATGCAAATGCTATCAATTCCATTCCCTTACAATAGTTAAAAAAAAGATTCAAGAGATAGATTTTAAATAAGACTTCCAACAGAGCTACTTTCCTTTCCTTTCATACTACTCATCTAATTTCAAACAATCAAATGCTGAAGAGAAAAGTAGTCATTCACCATGAACTCATTGGTGTCAATTCTCAAAATTTAACAACAACATAATACTTCTTCCAAATCAGAAAGAAAATAGACAACAATTAGATGCAAATGCTTACGCCTATGGCGGTAAGAAATTCCTTCAACATCAAATATAGAATGTCCACTGTATATGAGAAGAATAATCACTACTTCAAGTTATCCATTTAATATTCTCTTTCTTTTCTTCCTAGTTGTACTGAATAGTTTAAACAAGAATGATATCAATCAAAAGATAACAACCAAAAGAAAAAGCTACTAAAGTTAATAATCGAGTGAAAGGAAAGAGCATCCTATTACCTCTTCTCCTTGCTCAACTGAATATCAACTTATTCAGTGCCAGCCTATTCCCCCTAGGGTGATTTCCTTTAACAGTTAGAATTTAGTAATTAAAAACTTACTAACTACTATTCCAGGGGGGCTTACCAACATTCATTTGCATCTGGTCCGTAAGTTTCAATATCAACGGCCCCTCTAAATAAATTCATTTCCTTTAGTTTTTCACCCAACAAACATTTTCAATCCAGAAACAACAAGTAAAAATGTACAACAGATAACAATTCATGTTTTCATCGTAATAATAATAAAAGGACTCATTTCCCAAACACCAGGAAAATTCCAATTCGATTTAGTTTTAATGCAACAACAAGAAGTTTTTAGACTACAATCTGGATATATACATTTATATAAAAACATACTTGTTTATTAATAAAAATCATACCTAGCTTAATCTAAAAGCAGTAAAAGTAATAAATATATTAATCATTTTTGTTGTAAGAAGTAAGAAACCCCTTTTTTTTTACAACAAGAATATATTACCATCATTTGAATGTATTGAAGAATTCAAATAAATCCCTTATCTTTTTTAACAATACCTTTTTCTCAGAACAAGAATATTCAAGTTCGGTTCTTAAACAATTTATTTTCTCCAAAACCCAATCTCACGACCTTCATTCCACAAGAAAATATTGAACCATTTTTAACCAGCAAGGGTAAGATAATGAAATGAATTCTTTGTCCCAGGTAAAATCATATTCTATGCAATGTAAAGCAACTAGGAGAAATAACTCACACAACAGTTCATCAACATTATCACGAATTTGTTTTTCCCAATCGTTTTCACGCACAGAACTCAGAAAACAATACTCGCATAGCTAATACATTCATCAACTCAAACCCATATTGGGTAATAGAAGCGAATGCCAAACACAGTCAAAAAAAATCATACAAGTAAGCACAACACTTCCTTTTCTTTCACTCATTTGCAAAGAAATACCCAAGTCATGTTCATTTTTATAATGACAGCTTCAAACCAGGGCATACGAAATCATCTCATCCTTCCATTTTTACAAGAATGCACGTAACTCTAAAATAATACACACATCGTTGGTACATTTACCAACTCGAATCCATAATGGGTAGTAGAAAATTACACAATACTATCAAAGCAAACTCATACAGCAGGTACAGATTCATTTATTTACCCATTTGCAAAGAATCACTCAAGTCGTATTCAGCAAAAGAAAATGACTCGACCTAGAAATCACTTCACACAAATCATCAACTTCATACAACTAAACACCCATCATAAGAGAAGAGTTGTTTTAATGAAACGCTTAAACAAGAGCAAAATGGTTTAAAGAGAAGGGCTCAACATGCCTGTTAATTTTTCTTGTGGTTCGAAGAAAACCACGTCCACAGGAGCTATTTTTCTCCACGGCATCCACAAAAAGCTTACCCAATAGTCCACTAACTCCCATAGGCTCAAAAATAGCCGTGGCTTCTCCAAATAACAACAACAGTTAACAAAATAGTAGTAGGTTCGAAAGAACCATGGAAGAAACGCAGAGCAATTTCAAAACCCGAATGAATACAATGACCAACAATTTTCCTCTATCCTCTTTCCAAGGCGAGCTGGTCGCTAAGGCCAAGATCATTAATGCATTGAATGCATTGCTTTTTCCTAAATTTTCACGCCACCACCGACTCAGGTTTGGTGAGTTCCTTTTTCAAATTTTTGCATGTAATTCCTTCTTAGATTCATAGCTAGTTGGATGTCTCCAACTTTTCCCATGTTCTCACCAAACTTGGCGTTGAATTTCAAGGACATCATTTACTGTCCTAATAAATCTCTAACCTCTCCATCTTATCCGCTTTCCATCAACATGTGTCCATAGGTCCCCTTCTATAGGTTAGTATTAGTTTAGGTTTTTCACCTAGGTCGCAAGTCATTAGGACTTGCAACAATTTGCATCCCATATAATTTAAAATCCACGTAGGGTAGTAGTTAGGTTATAGGATAAAACTTAGTTGTAGGTTAGGGTTTAATCCTCATAGTATTTACTTAATAGTTTCCAACAAGTCTTACCGACTGGTGTTCACATTCAACACAATGCAGGACGTTTCGTCCTATGTTCGACACATACCTGTGTCACTTGCATCCAAGCTCTTATTGTCTTACGCTGTCTAGCATTACAACTTGTATGTGGTTTGGGAATCGAACCTTTTCCATTGGCATCAGGTACCGGATATTCATACCTGTAATCAGGTGTGTGAACATTTATAACAACCTTCAGATCTATGTTTAGACTTCATTCCGTTTTAAAAGTAAATCGACAAAGCGATCACAAGAAGGCCAACATACCTTGGATCAATGGAATTGATTCAAGGTGTGTTGTCAATCAACGATAAGAGTTCATCAAACATACAACAAGTCTGCTTTGTCTCATTTTTGCAAAACACAAGTTATATTATCCTCCGTCCCAAGTAAACAAATTACAGTAAACAAGGGTCCAGATCAGTAACACATTCCTTTTAAGATTAAAAGATACATCTTATCATAATTATCTTCATTTCTGCAGTTACAACATCATGAAAAGAGATTACCATGATAGCTTACAAAAATCAAGGCGTTACATTCCTCCCTTCTTAAAGAATCATCATCTCGATGATCAAATTAACCAATTCAAAGAGTTTCTAGGACAAAATTCAATTATCGTCCTTCCATTCATAAGTTCATACCAAAAACAGATTCACTCATTAAAACAGTGTTTTAAGATAACTGTAAAATAGACCAGTAATTGTCTAAATTTGGTAGAATTATCAGTTTTTTGAATTCAATTTCGATCAAACAAGTATGGAAAAGTAGATCTCATTTCTTTGAGATTTTCCCAAGTTGCACTTTCTTCACTAAACTGGTCCCATTGGACCTTGCATTGATTCACTTCACGATTTCTTAAGTACAATTGGCGAGTTCCCAGCACTCGAATGGGCTTAACCATGATTATTCTTGGTTCTTGGACCTGCAAAGAATTCCAATTCAACACATGTGATAAATCTGTTACGTATTTCTTAAGCAAAGAAATATGAAAAACATCATGCATTTGTGATAAAGCAGGAGGTAATGCTAGACGATAAGCTACAGGGTTGATTATTTCAACAATTTCAAAAGGTCCCACATAATGAGGTGATAACTTGGCAGCCTTGCCAAAGTTATTGAGCTCTTTTTCAGCTTAACCCAAAGAAAGACCTTCTCACCAAGTTTATAATTCCTATCAACCCGCTTTAAGTCTGCATAACTCTTTTGCCTATTGGCAGCCTCCTTTAGATGTTCCCAAATCATTTTAATTTGTTGTTCCATTTCCATGAGGATTTATAGCCCAATTACCTCTCTGTCCTCTACGTTGTCCCAGCTAACAGGGGTTCTACATTTTCTTCCATACAATGCTTCAAAAGGTGCCATTTTTAAAGAGGTGTGGTATGTATTATTGTAGGAAAATTCAACCAGCAGAAGGTATTCCTCCCATTTATACTGCTGGTCCATGCAATACATTCTTAACATATCCTCTAAAACTTGATTGACTCTTTTCATCTCCATCCATTTCGGATGATATGTAGAACTAAAGTTTAATTTAGTTCCCAAGGCCGCATTAAGAATTTGCCAAAACCTTGATGTCATCCTCGGATCTCTTATCCGATATGATCAATTCGGGTATTCCATGCAATCTAAAATTTCATGTACAAATCTTCTTGCTAACACTTTGGTGCATCATCTTTTAAATTACCAATGAATGAAGTGTGCCACTTTGGTTAATTTGTCGATGACAACCAGATGATATCATGCTTATTCCTTGACATAGGAAATCCTTGAACGAAATCCATCGTTATCACTTGCCATTTATACTGCGGAATGCTGTGGGGATACAGTAATCCAATAGGGATGCATATGTTCCACCTTAACACACTGACATTCCAAGCAGTGTGTTACAAATTCCACCACATCCTTTTTCATTCCCTTCCAAAAGTATTGTTGCTTGAGATCAGCAAGCATTTTTGTAATGCCAGGGTGTCCAGAAAAAGGTGAATTATGAAATTCAGTTAACAATTTCCTTCTTAAATCATTTGCCAAGGGTATATATACCCTGTTTTCAAACCTCAGAATTCCTTCATTATCAAAATGAAATCCCTTATACTTCACATCCTTTGGATCTGCAGCAAGTGTTGTTTTAACTTGCTAGAAATAAGAGTCAGACTCCATGACATCTTTCACCTCATCCTTAAACTGAGTTCTCAACGTTATAAGAGCAGAGATGTGCTTCCTACAACTCAGAGCATCTGCCACTCTATTTTCCTTTCCTTTTATGTAGCTTATATCAAAATCATACTGAGACAGAAATTCTAACCATCTTCGTTGTCTTGCATTCAGGTTTGGTTGAGTAAAAATATACTTCAACCCCAGATGGTCGTTTTTAACTCAAAGGGTTTGCCAAGAAGGTAATGCCTCCACATTTGAAGTGCATGTACAATGGCAGCGAGCTCTAGGTCATGTGGAGCATAATTCTGTTCATGTAACTTAAGCTTTCTGCTTTCATAAGCTATGACATGGTTATTTTGTAATAGAATGCCTCCGAGACCCTCTCCAGACGCATCCATTATGACCGTAAAATTTCCATTTGGGTCAGGTACAGTCAAAATAGGTGTTGTAGTTAACTGTTCCTTTAAAATTTTAAAGGAAGATTCACATTTGTCAGTCCAGACAAATTTCTTATCTTTCTTTTGCAGGGAAGTGATTGGGGCAGCAATTTTTGAAAAGTCCTTAATGAACTTTCTATAATACCTGCCAAGGCCCATGAAGCTTCTTACCTCATGCACGTTCTTAGGCGCAGGCCACTCGGTTATAGCTACGATCTTTGAAGGGTCTACAGCTATCCCATTCTTACTTATAACATGCCCCAAATAATGCACCTCTGCATCATAAAAGGAACATTTGGACAATTTACCATACAACCTTCTCTTTCTCAAAACTTCTAGCACTATCCTTAAATGCTCTTGGTGCTCTTCGACATTTTTAGAGTATATAAGAATGTCATCCAAGAATACAAGCACGAACTTGTCTAGGTATTCTTGAAAAATATTATTCATCAAATTCATGAAGGCGGCAGGTGCATTTGTCAACCCAAAAGGTAACACCATGAATTCATAATGCCCATACCTTGTTCTAAAAGCTATTTTATGAATATCTTCTTCCTTTATTCTCAGCTGATGATATCCAGATCGAAGATCTATTTTTGAATAGACTGATGCTCCACGCATCTGGTCGAATAGATCATCAATCCTAGGAAGTGGATATCGATTCTTAATAGTTTCCTTATTCAACATTCTGTAATCAATGCACAGTCTTAGTGTGCCATCCTTCTTCTTTACAAAAATTACTGGCGCTCCCCATGGTGAGATGCTCGGTCTTATCAGCCCCTTAGTCAAAAGTTCCTGTAATTGAGCCTTAAGCTCCACTAACTCGAGGGTGGTCATTCTGTAGGGTGCCTTAGATATGGGTTCAGTTCCTGGCTTGATCTCTATTGCAAAGTCAAACTCTTGTTTGGGCGGAAGACCTGGTAATTCTTCCGGAAATACATCACTGAAATCCCTTAATAATGGATACCTTTCCATGAAATCATTATCTTCCTCAGCATTTTCTGTCATTTTTACGGCATACAAGGTGCAGCCTCTATTTTTAGCCCTTTTCAGTTGCATAGCTGTTAGCTTCCTAACTGCAACCTCACGCTTTACTCCTTGAATGACTATTGCTTTCTGCAGGTCATCAAAACAGCAAATCTATTTTTCATAATAGTTGACCTTTGCCTTATGTTTTGCCAACCAATTAACTCCTATAATGACATCATATGACCCTAAAGGAGTGACATATAGGTCAACTTCGGTGGAGAAATTGGGCAAGTCAAGAATTGCCCCAAAAAGGCACATTTCGACTGTATGGACAACATTATTCCCATAATGCACTGTCCAAGTCTTATCCATTCGTTCAGCTTTCCTTTTTAATTTCATTGCAAGTTTAGTAGAAATAAAGCATTTAGTAGCTCCAATATCAAAAAGTATGACTACAGGTGTACCGAATAACTTACCCGAACTTCTATGGGTGTAACTTGCTTTTCAACTTGTTTGTTAGCCACCGCAACATGTATCCTATGTTGCTGATCGCGATCATCCTTTTTCAGAGGACAGTGACTCGCATAATGGTCTTTTCCATAGTTGAAGCAACCTCCAACTGGCCCTTTCCTAGGCTTGAATTTTCTACCAGCCTTGAAGTTATCACTCTGGCTTCCATAGGACTTTTGTCCATTGCCACTAACTTTTGCAAAGCTGCTCACACACTATTTACAGGTTTGTTCATTACTAATTTCTTGTTGCTATCCACAACAATCTTGTTTCTCATACCAAACCTTTTCCAGGGTCCCTTTTTGGGTGCGAGAGATGTAGAAGAGTTGGGAATCTTCTTCCTAATCTCCTCTCTATGAGCAGAGATTGCTCTCAATTTCTGTTCCTGTCTTATTGCCTTTTCGACAACTCCTTCCATAGTGGTTGGACCGTGGACATCCACTTCGCCACCAATGATGGGATTCAGTCCCATTATGAACTTTCGTATTCTGAACTTCTCGTCAGCTTGGTACTGCGGCACATACTTAAGGAGTTTAGTAAACCCTTCCCAGTATTCTATCACCATCAGCCTTCCTTGCGACCAATTCTGAAATTCAGTCATTTTCCTATCAAAATAGAGTTGAGGCAGCCACCATTGCCTAAAGTAACCCTTAAATTGATCCCAAGTTATGTCTGTTTTGACAATATTCAACTCAACCTTACGGTTGTCCCACCATGATGATGCTTCATGAGAAAGCTGATATGCTCCCCATATCACTTTGGTCTCCTCGAGAAGTTTCTTATTGCAAAGTACTTCTCCATTTCACTGAGCCAATTTTTGGCCCCATCCCCAAGTGTTGTTCCATCAAACTTTGGAGGACTTATTCTCTTTATATCATTTGTAAGTTCAGCTACTAATCTTGCCCTTTTATTTTCAGGGTGATTAGGAGCGTTCACATTACTATTATCAACACCCGGATTCCCTCCATTGGTGTTGTCCACAGGAGGTGGCTGATCATTTATATCAAATTCTTCTTCCTCCTCCTCATTTCCCATTGATTGCTGTTCCAAAACAGTCAGATGATCTCTCAGTATCAATAGGGCAGCAAGGATTTCATCCAGCTTTTGAGCAGTAGCTGCTTCTCCACCCGGTAACGGGTTGTTCGCAGCATTTCCTCTTGTTCTGACCATTTTCTGTTCAATAAGAAAATGTAAACCTTATTAAATTGTGGACTCATTAGGTCCAAGAGCTGCAACCTTCAGCTCTGATACCAAGATGTAACATCCCCATTTTAAGATACTAGAACAAGGGAAAAAAATATTTTTTTTATACAACGTTCTCTGTTCTGAATTATGTAATTCAAACACACGTTCAAGTTTTAATAATTGTTCTCTGTCCAATTAATGTAATTCGGATCACACAATTTCTTTTTAAAACCAATGTTCTCTGTTCACATATTTACAATATGGAACACACATTCAATGCCATTCAATCATATAACAGATACCATATGCTTTGTAAATGACTCGAAGAACTACCGATCTCCCACTTTTATGGCTCGGAGTTTCAGCGATCTCTCATTTCATGACTCGGTGACTTACCGATCCTTCATGTTAATCCATGCATTGTATACTAAGTATACAGGGTTCTCTTACCATTTCCGGTTATCGAAGTGATCCATTTAAGAGGCCTATCTGAATATCTGTTACTGATATTCATCTGATATCCTGCTTCTTAAACTAGGTGATTAGGACAACGCAACCAACAACTTGCGATACTTTGGCCAAATATTTTCACATGCTTTGCATGATCATATTCCCAGATGTTATACACATCAATGGAATACATCCTTCACCTCACTTCGTCTGTTATCTAGAATGGTCTTTCCTGATCTCTGTCAGTCCTTCCGTCTAAGGTCAAGCTCTAACCCCAACTAGCAATATGATCGAGTATAGGAAGGCACTCATCCTAAAGGTACGTAGACATCCAACTACTACGTGTGTCTAGTATGATCCCTCCTGAGTATAGGAACATTCACTCATGTCCTAGTAAAACTAAATTCGGGAGGTAACATGACATACTTGTGTTGTCATCCTCGGTAGTCCCTGTGTCATCCTAGGTGACTACGTGTGTCTAGTTACCTTTAGTCCTCCGGAGTCACTCCATATACGTGATCACATTCCTATCCTCGTCTAAGTAACTTAGTCCCAACTTATGTAAACTTGATGATTTGATTCGGGAGGGCATTGTAACATGTCAGCTACAACATTGTGTCGTCATGAAGGCCTCGCCTTCATGAAGACACCATATTGCAGCTGATGTGTGTCAAGGTCCTATGGAATCCTCTCCTCAAAGAATACACATCCAACTTGAGTGATTGGATTTAATCTTAAATATTTAAGATCAATTTTCAGCAACCGTGTTGATCCTTTAACCTCATTGTTCGTTACAGTTGTATATAGCTAAGAGAGACTCAATTTGTCTTATAGCTTAATATACATTTACTCCTCCATACCGAAGGATCGCATATTTCCATCTTGGTTCTTTTCTTTAAGCTTCGGACTAATAGTCCACTACAGCTTAACGTAGTAAGTTCAACCTATTAAACTTAACCAAGTTTTACCCACAACTGTAATCAAATTTAGAATTCCATCTTATTAGACATCATTTACACGAGGTCTATTCTTAAAAGAAGGTATTCAGTTATTCTCCTTAACCTTACTTCAGTTAAGGTTTGTTACCAATAGATATGTTTCCCATATCTAATATTTTCTGAATTTAAACATTTCGAGGATATTAACGAAGTCCGAATACAAGGTTCAATTGCTCTTTTTTATTTGATATTCCTTAGCTTATAAACTAATCCCAAATATCATTCAATTAAGAGTTCATATTCATTTAAACCCTTTTTAATGTCAATTAAAATTCATATTAACCCAAGTATGAATTAATTGCACATTCCAACTTAAAAGTTGTATTCCAGTAAAGAATAGATATTATGTCCTTTTAAAATCTATTCACTATCATTTGATTAATTCCAAATCAAAGAATAATATTATATTCTCAATCTTATTCAAACAGTTTCAAAGTGATACAACCATTAAAATATCACACCTTTCCTTGTATTCAATCCATAAGATTTACAATCTATACAATTACCAGTCCAAACAACTGGACTTCATTTATATCAAACAACATTACAACACATAAGGAAAGAAGAATGTAACTTCTTCTTTTCCCATTTCCTCATAGAGGAATAATAACTATCAAATACGATCCATCCTTAGCTACTCGGAAAAGCATCGAAAAACAATCAACCATGTCTTCATTTTTACTCAAGGAACCATCTACAAAATTTACTTACACGGGCCAGTTCATTGAACTGAGCATATTAAGCACTTATCATTAAAATGAGGTGCTCTTAATTAACTGTCTCAATAAAAGAACCCTACTTTTATGAAACGTTAAAAAAAAGAAACATCATCCAAGAATTAAGTGCCAATAAGGATGAACAACTTAACAACCCAATCATCTAATTACCATCCCAATCAGACAAAAGGATTACTACCCTTTTTCCCAAATAATTACTACAAGAAGTAATTTCCTTCAAACAGTTCCAGATTAAAACATCTGTAAGAACTAATACACCTATGTATATACTACTTGTTCTAATGTAAATGCTATCAATTCCATTCCCTTACAATAGTTAAAAAAAGATTCAAGAGATAGATTTTAAATAAGAATTCCAACAGGGCTACTTTCCTTTCCTTTCCTTTCATACTACTCATCTAATTTCAAACAATCAAATCTTTGAAGAGAAAAGTAGTCATTCACCATGAACTCATTGGTGTCAATTCTCAAAATTTAACAACATAATACTTCTTCTAAATCGAAAGAAAATAGACAACAATTAGATGCAAATGCTTACGCCTTACGCCTGGCGGTAAGAAATTCCTTCAACATCAAATATAGAATGTCCACTTTGTATATGAGAAGAATAATCACTACTTCAAGTTATCCATTTAATATTCTCTTTCTTTTCTTCCTAGTTGTATTGAATAGTTTAAACAAGAATGATATCAATCAAAGATAACAGCCAAAAGAAAAAGCTACTGAAGTTAATAATCGAGTGAAAGGAAAGAGCATCCTATTACCTCTTCTCCTTGCTCAGCTGAATATCAACTTATTCAGTGCTAGCCTATTCCCCCTAGGGTGATTTCCTTTAACAGTTAGAATTTAGTAATTAAAAACTTACTAACTACTATTCCAGGGGGTTTACCAGCATTCATTTGCATCTGGTCCGTAAGTTTCAATATCAATGGCCCCTCTAAATAAATTCATTTCCTTTAGTTTTTCACCCAACAAACATTTTCAATCCAGAAACAACAAGTAAAAATGTACAACAGATAACAATTCATGTTTTCATCGTAATAATAATAAAAGGACTCATTTCCCAAACACCAAGGAAAAATTCCAATTCCGATTCAGTTTTAATGCAACAGCAAGAAGTTTTTAGACTGCAATGGATATATACATTTATATAAAAACATACTTGTTTGCTAGAAACAGTCATACCTAGCTTAATCAGAAACGAGTAAAAGTACAACAAATATATTACCATCATTTCACTGTAAGAAGTAAGAAACCCCTTCTTTTTTTTTTTTACAAGAACAAGAATCTATTCAAGTTCAATTCGAATGTTTGAAGAAGTTCAATAAGCATTTTTTATTCCAAAACACTTGTCAAAAAGAGATTCAAAGCAAGATAACAATACCTTTTTCTCACTCCTTAAATATTCAAGAAAATATTTTCTCCAAAAGGAACCAGTCATTTTTCCCAAGAAAATATTGACACATAAGATAAGGGTAAGAAATGAATTGTTTGTCATCCCGGTAAAATCATATTCTATGCAATGTAAAGCAACTAGGAGAAATAACTCACACAACAGTTCATCAACATTATCACGAATTTGTTTTTTTCCCAATCGTTTTCACACACAGAACTCAGAAAACAATACTCACATAGCTAATACATTCATCAACTCAAACCCATATAGGGTAATAGAAGTGAATGCTAAACACAGTCAAAACAAACTCATACAACAAGCACAACTTCCTTTGTTTCACTCATTTGCAAAGAAATACCCAAGTCGTGTTCATTTTTATAATGACAGTTCAAACCAGGGGCATACAGAATCATCTCATCCTTCCATTTTTACAAGAATGCACAGAACTCTGAAAACAATACACACATCATTGGTACATTTACCAACTCAAATCCATAATGGGTAGTAGAACGATTACACAATACTATCAAAGCAAACTCATACAACAGGTACAGATTCATTTATTTACCCATTTGCAAAGAATCACTCAAGTCGTATTCAACAAAAGAAAAACGACTCGACCCAGAAATCACTTCACACAAATCATCAACTTCATACAACTAAACACCCATCATAAGAGCAAATGTTGTTTTAATGAAACGCTTAAACAAAAGCAAAACGGTTTAAAGAGAAGGGCTCAACATGCTGTAAATTTTTCTTGTGGTTCAAGAAAACCGCATTTTATTTTCTCCACGGCATCCACAACAAAGCTTACCCAATAGTCCACTAACTCCCACAGGCTCAAAAATAGCCGTGGCTTCTCCAAATAATAGCAACAGTTATCAAAATAGTAGCAGGTTCGAAAGAACCATGGAAGAAACGTGCAGAGCAATTTCAAAACCCGAATGAATACAATGACCAACAATTTTCCTCTATCCTCTTTCCAAGGCGAGTTGGTCGCTAAGACCAAGATCATTAATGCATTGAATGCATTGCTTTTTCCTCAATTTTCATGCCACCACCGACTCAGGTTTGGCGAGTTCCTTTTTCAAATTTTTGCATGTAATTCCTTCTTAGCTTCTTAGCTAGTTGGATGTCTCCAACTTTTCCCATGTTCCCACCAAACTTGGCGTTGAAATGAAAAGGACATCATTTATTGTCCTAATAAATCTCTAACCTCTCCATCTTATCCGCTTTTCACCAACATGTCCATAGGTCCCCTTCCATAGGTTAGTATTAGTTTAGGTTTTTCACCTAGGTCACAAGTCATTAGGACTTGCAACAATTTACATCCCATATAATTTAAAATCCACGTAGGGTAGTAGTTAGGTTATAGGATAAAACTTAGTTGTAGGTTAGAATTTAATCCTCATAGTATTTACTTAATAGTTTCCAACAAGTCTTACCGACTGGTGTTCACATTCAACACAATGCAGGACGTTTCGTCCTATGTTCGACACATACCTGTGTCACTTGCATCCAGGCTCTTATTGTCTTACACTGTCTAGCGTTACAACTTGTATGTGGTTTGGGAATCGAACCTTTTCCATTGGCATCTAGGTACCAGATATTCATACCTGTAATCTGGTGTTGTAACATTTATAACAACCTTCAGTCTAGTTTTAGACTTCCTTCCATTTAAAAGTAAATCGACAAAGCGATCACAAGAAGGCCACAACATACCTTGGATCAATGGAATTGATTCAAGGTGTGCTGTCAATCAACGATAAGAGTTCATCAAACATACAAAAAGTCTGCTGTCTCATTTTTGCAAAACACAAGTTATATTATCCTCCATCCCAAGTAAACAAATTACAGATAAACAAGGGTCCGATCAGTAACACATTCCTTTTAAGATTAACTTATCATAATTATCTTCATTTCGTAGTTACATTCCACATTTTAAGATTAAAAGATATAACGTTCATCTTATCATAATTATCTTCATTACCATTTCTCTTAACCGTTTCCCGGTTATCAAGTGATCCATTTAAACTGCCTATCGAATATCTACATATGGATTGATATTCATCGACATCCATATGCATCTTAAATTTTCATGGCTCGTAGTTTCAACGATCCTTCATTTCATGACTCGAACAACCGATCCTTCATGTTCGTTTACCATAGTATATTATATATACCATTTCTCTTAACCGTTTCCTTATCATACCATTTGAAGCCAAAGATTTTCATCACATCCCGCATCTTAAATTAAGCAAGACAACGCAACCAAGACTCATATACTTTGGCCAAAGATTTTCACATGCTTTGCATGATCATATTCCCGGATGGACATCACGGAATACGTCCTTCACTTCACTTCACCAGTTATCTAGAATGGTCTTTCCTGGTTCCTACCAGTCCTCTCGATTTAAGGTCAGATTTAAACTTCCAATTTCCAACTAGCAATATGAACGAATATAGGAAGGCACTCCTGGTAACTAAAGATACGCAGACATGCGGTGTCGTTCCCCACGACTCCGTGTGTCTAGTCATCTTTAATATTCCGGGGTCACTCCGTATACATGATCATACTCCTATCCCCTGCCAAGAACTTCACATTCAGCCTATGTATTCTTGATGTTTTAATTCGGGAGGGCATTGTAATATGTCAGCTATAACATTGTGTCGTCATGAAGACCCTGTCTTCATGAAGACCTGTCTTCATGAAGACACCTTGCTATAGCTGGCGTATGTCAATGTCCTACGGAATCCTCCCATCGAGAGTACACATCCTGCTCAAGTGATTTGGATATGATCTTAATAATTAAGAATCAACTTTCAGCAACCATGCTGATCCCTTTATCCTCGTTCCCGTTACAGTTGTATATAGCTAAGAGAGACTAAATCCATCTTCTAGCTTGCTATGCATCTTCCTCGTACCGAAGGGTTGCATTTTCTCTACTTGGTTCTCTTCTTAATCATTGGATTAAGCAGCCCGTTACCGACGGACGTGATAAGTTTAACCTATTAAACTTTAACCAAGATTTTCCCAACTGTAACTAAATTCAGAATTCTAGCTTATTAGACGTCATTTAACGAAGTCTAATTTCTGATAAATGTATTCATTTATTCTCCTTAACATTACATAGTTAAGGTCCATTAGTTATGGATATACTTATCCCATATCCTTTATTCTGAATTTAACATACGAGGTCATTAATGGAGTTCGAAAACGAAGTTCAATTACTCCGAAGTTAATTGATATTCCTTAGCTACCAAGCTAATCCTGAATACCTATCAGTTATGGATTCATATTCTTCCTAATCCTTTTTAATGTCAATTAAGAATTCATCTTTACCCAAGTATGAACTAATTACACATTTCAACTTAAAAGTTGCATTAAGGTAAGAATAGATATCTATTTCTTTTTAACGTCCATCCAAGGACAATTAGATAAATCCAAATCAGGAATAACATTATATTTCCAATTTAGTCAACAATATCAAAATGATATAGTCATTAAAATATCACACTTGTATTTGTATTCATCAATTCATGTCATAATCCATACATTTGCCAATCCAACTGAATGGACATTGTTTACATAAAACATCATTACAACTCATAGATAGAAGAATATACTTTCTTCTTTTTACAACTCCTCAAAGAGGAATAAAAGTAAACAAATACAATTCATCTTCAACCAATCAAGAAGCATCAGAAAACAACCATGTCTTCATTCTAATCAAATTCCATCTGCAAAATTACTTGCACGGGTCAGTTCAATGAACTGAGCATATTAAGCACTTATCATTAAAATGAGGTGCTTCAACTAACTGTCTCAATAAAAGAACCCTGCTTTTATGAAACGACAGTAAGACATCAATCAAGAAATAGGCACCAAAGAAT